>OZ017738.1:306696350-306697960 GCA_963969285.1 Odontomyia ornata
GAAGGACCGAGAGAAGACCGCATTTTCAGTTGGGACCGGATTGTGGCAATTTGTGGTGATGCCATTCGGGCTTTGCAATGCTCCAGCCACTTTCGAACGCTTGATGGAATACGTGCTACGTGGCCTCACCTGGAAAACCTGCTTGGTGTACCTAGATGACTCATCGTCATCGCGAGAACGTTCGAAGAGCATGTGCGGAACTTAGAAGAGGTTTTCTCCCGATTGCGACTGACAAATCTGAAACTTGGTCCCGACAAGTGTACTCTTTTAGCAGCTGAAGTAAAATACCTGGGACATGTCGTATGAGCAGAAGGGGTCAAAACAGACCCTGGAAAAATTGAAGCCGTAAAAAACTGGCCAACACCAAACAACAAGTGCCAACTACGAAGTTTCCTGGGTCTGGCGACCTACCATCGAAGATTCGTCGAAGACTTTGCCAGAATAGCTAAGTGTCTCCATCAGCTAACCGAGAAAAATCGTCCGTATGTCTGGAATGAACAATGCCAGACAGCCTTTGAGACCTTGAAGGAGAAGCTGTGTGAATCACCCGTGCTGGCATATCCGAAACCCGGAAAAATGTTTGTAGTTGACAACGATGCGAGCAACGGCGGTATTGGAGCTGTACTCTCCCAGCAGATCGATGGCGAAGAAAGAGTCCTCTCCTATACAGTCGAGTTCTCTCAAAAAGCGGAGTTCATGGAAATGCTGACGCCTCATCGCGTCGTCCATGTCCAGCTAACTGCAAGCATTGCCGACGGATTGAGGAAAAGGAACTGCCCGTTGATCTGCGATTGATAACGGCCGAATTCGATGAAGGTTGGTCATCGGAGGAAATTTGAAATGCCCAGTTGGCCGATGAAGACATCGGACCATTGCTCATATGGAAGGAGACAACTGGGCGACCTGAGTGGAAGGACGTTTCAAGGCATGGCGCAACCCTGAAAAGCTATTGGGTACAATGGAACTCTCTTCAGGTGGAGGGTGGCGTACTCAAGCGGAAATGGGAAACGGCGGATGGCAGCTCCTATAGGATGCAAACTATACTTCCCAAAAGCCGAATCCACGATGTGGTTAAGGAAATGCATGAAGGATCCTCGGGAGGCCACCTTGGTGTTAACAAAGCCTTAGCGAAATTGCGGGAAAGGTTCTACTGGCTCCACGCTCGAGAATACGTAGAGGACTGGTGTCGTAGATGCACCATTTGCGCTTCGGTCAAAGGTCCAAAGTGACGACTGAGAGGACAAATGCAAACCTATAACGTGAGCGTGCCATTTGAAAGGATTGCTATTGACATCGCAGGACCCTTTCCGGAATTCGAATTGGGAAATCGATACACGCTGGTTGTAGCCGATTATATCAGCAAGTGGCCAGAGTTCTACCCCATTCCCAACCAGGAAGCAACTACTGTAGCCGAAAAGCTAGTGTTAAATTGGGTCAGTAGGTACGGCGTACCTTGTGAACTACATTCGGATCAAGGCCGAAACTTCGAGTCACTAGTTTTTAGCGAAATGTGCGAGCTGCTGGGAATACGGAAAACGCGGACAACACCGCTGCATCCCCAATCCGATGGAATGGTCGAACGTTTCAACGGCACGCTCAATAAACACCTG
>OZ017738.1:306698160-306713160 GCA_963969285.1 Odontomyia ornata
CTCGCGACGGCATACCTACCCTGCACTCACTTTCCCGCTGAAACAGAAAGAACCACTGAAAAGGAAAGTCTTTAGTTAATTAGCATTTCATACTTTTATTCATAATTTTAGCAAACATGGGTCTGGATACCGAGGATATCATAATTCTAGTTAGACCATATCGTATTTAAAAAAAAATATATAACAAAATAATTCCGAATAAACAAATATACATATGTACTTAATAAATGTCTAAAGTAAGAAGTCGATAAAGCTCTAGCAAAATATACCGAGAGTAGGCTATATTATTTTCAATTGAAGTTGCTTATTACGACTATTATTAAGAAAGATAAGTTGGATCGCGTAGATTATTGAATTTCAAAATAGAAGACAATTAAAATGATAGGATTTCCAAAAAAGGAGGTTTATTAAGATGCTTTTGGAATTGATAATGCATTGAATGGAATTGAAAAATGAAAATGCAAGAACTTTATCGGTTTCATCAAACAGGATTTACTTAAATTGAAATCTATCTTAATCGGAAATCTGATTTTATTTAGTTTGACTGTAGTGAGTGCGTTATTTAAAAAATTTACGAATATATCAAAGTTTAACAAAAATGATATCCAAAGTGCACTCTATTTCTATCTTTTCTTCACCTAGATTTTCTTTTTTTTCTCGGATTTTCTTTTCCTTTTTATTTTCTAATTGTGCAAACGGTGCATCGACTAATAATAATATGAATACTGAGCATAAAAACAATCAACAATTCTAAACATATTAAAGGCAACTCATTGTTTGATCACATTTATATCTGCATGGGATAAACCTCTCCATTCCTTTTTTATTATTCTGTGTTGTCTTTAACTGTAGCAATAGAGTTCAGATGCAAATATGGTCGACAATATACAATATAAAACTAGCGGGATATATCGCAGCCAAAGAATGATCAACTTTTTTCGTTACACGGCGCGCTCTCCAATGCGTCGTGATTTCAAACGACTTATTGAGAACCCGTTAAAGGAACTCATTAGGTTCGAAAACGTTAACGATCGTTTTATATAAAATTAATTAAGTTCATTTTCTTAAGACAAATTCCTACATTGTACCCAATAATTGTACAATTTTATCGGAAAGACTTCTAGTCAATATTTTGGTAATACTTTAACCCTAGTCAGGCACTTAGTGACTACCTTATGTGAGTTTCGTAAGAAATTAACAATTAACAAAATTTTCAATAGCAACATAAGAAAATAGTTACGAGTTGCATAATTTGGCGATTAAATATTCGACATGCAATTATGTCAACACATTGTCTACAATATTTAAATGTGTTTCTTTTTGTTTTATATATGTCTATAAGAAAAGGTTAGATTGCATAGACGGCAAAATCGTTATAAAGAGAATAAATTTTCTTTTGTTGGGCCCAACAAGTCTACTTCTGATATTTTCATTGTGGTTGGAACTTTTTTTTTCTATTATTTTAGTAACGTTGCGTTTTAATTGCTTTTCTCAAGAGTTTCCGTTTCCAACCTTTAACTTTAAAATCGACTACTACGAGATTTCGTATTTTCTAGTCTGAGATCTACGAAATTGTCACGCAACTAGGCGTGAAGTTAACTATAAATGAATATTAATTGAAATAATTATAAATCCCATGCCAGATGCGTTAATGCCAAATTAGTTATACACTTCGGTCTTAAACTAAAATACTAGAATCTTGTGTTTCAGATTCTTTCAATGTCCATAAGATTCTCTATTCGGTGGCCAGCACAGAAAAACTCATCAATGCGTTCTTTTATGAACTCCTCATCTGCATACTGATCTATTAGGACTATGTTATGGGCCAGTTTCTTTGCTAACTTTTTGAAGATGTATCGGTTCGCTATGAGACCCTCCTTTAGGGGATGCATCAAACATTTAACGATTACCGGCGCGATGCGTTTCATACAACTCGACATTAAAATTTCATTTAATTCTAGACTAGGACTGTACGGGGCGAATTCATCTTCACGATCCTCCCCGAACAGCTGCTCGAACCGAAAACGAACAATTTCAGGCTGACGGATATCCAATTCAGCCAATGGTCCCAAAATATCGCGTAGTCTTTGTTTCTGCATGTGGAGCTCGCAAGGCCATAGACTTTGCCTCAGATCACAGCTCACTGGAGTTAATTTGTATCGTTTTCTTTTCTTACCTGTACCAGCAGGAGTATCTTGTGTAGTTTTTGATTTGATGACGCTCGATGCCTTCGCAACACATTCACCTGGTACTATCGAATTTCCAATTGTGCGCAAAATCTGTTCGTTTTCCGGGTTGTAAGAACCGTCACCGAAAATCTCTTCAATATCGTCCTTAGGTAAGTGCCGTAACTGATCAAAACGTTGTTGTGGGTCTTCTGTCAGGTCGTTGGCCGGAGGATTCGTCTTGCTATCTTGTTCCCACCATGCTTTCTTTGGATTCCTGCCTTGAAACACAATCGCTCTTCAAATATATATCTTGCAATCAAAACACCCGTGTTGCTCACCTTGAAAAATCCATTTGCAAATCAGCAGCAGCAGGAAATCCGTTTCACATCTACCAATCCGCCTTAAATCTGATTTTTCCGAAGGGCGCATAGAAAATCACTGCAGAACGTTTGTTGGGAATCACTTTTTAGCACAATAGACGTTGAAAAAAACTCACTGGCAACAGTTTCCGATCTTGTGAAAATACGCACCTGCTTTCCCGCGTTTTCTCTCCCACGTTGCGTCGGACTGTCAATCTGACAACATCCGACAAAACAGATGTGCGGAATGGAACGCCACATGGCGGCAATGTGCATTTTTATTGGTCGCCAGTGGCATAGTGTTTTGATGGCAACGGTGGGGGGGCATTACCAGATGGATATGTCTCGAAATGTATCGGTGTTGGATTGAATTTATGTTTCAAATATTTATAACCACAGATCTAAATATTTGGAAATAAAAAAATATTTTCTGCGCAACGATATCCGCACGAAAGATGAAGTCCGCTTGCACTTCGAGGTCACACCCATCTGGCCGGGTGCAAGGGTTCGGGATCGGAATCACTTCGATTCCCGGGCGTAGGCGTCACATTACACATTCCCCCCCCCCCAAAATCGAAGTAATTACGATCCCGCCTCCTATGTAAAAGGTCTTGGTTAGGGCCGTGGCGGATCGAAGGTCGATTTCGAGGAATAGGCTACAACCATGTTCGTGAAGACTCGATAGTGGATATACAGTAGGGAGTCAGGTGTTATTCGGAGGTCTTCGTCCAGGCAGAGATTTAGGTAAGCCAAGGTTTTGCGTGTGAAATAGTTGTACTTCATCGTCTAAGGTCTTTGCGTGGTAAATTCCCAGGGTTTTACCAGCCATGTCCGCGATGAGGTATCGGGTGGGGCTTATTACTTGTAGGACTCGACACTTCACGAATTTCTTGTCTAGTTTGGCATTGTAATGTCGGGTGGCATCGCTCTGTCGGAAGTTTCGACGATATATTTCGTCGCCTGCCTTAAAGCCAGAAGGATGAGATCGCAAGTTGTACCGCTCCTCTCCCATCCGTCTACTTTCTTCAATCTTCTCCCGCAGTTGATCTCGCAGAAGCTGGAGCTTTTCGTGCGGTTCCAGAACCACGATTGGGTCCTCTAGCGATTTCAGCTGCCGCAATAGCCGGTAAGCGCTTCCGTGACAGATCATGTACTGGCCGAAAAATGCGAAATACGGCGAAATGCCGGTAGTGGCGTGGTACGACGAGCGCAGAGCACTAGTGATGGCGGACAACTTGCGATCCCAGTCCTTCTGATTCGGGTGGACATAGGCGCGAATGGCCGCTATGAGCATACGGTTCAGTCGTTCGGATGCGTTGGCTTGTGGTGAATAGACGGCGGTTCGTTGGTGGATGATGCCGTATTTGGACATTAGGTCTCGGAACTTGCTGGAGGTGAACTGGACCCCGTTGTCGGAGACAAGTTTCTCCGGAACTCCAAACATGTGAAAGACTCGGTTCTCCAAGAAGCTGAGTATAGGTCCAGTGTGCATGTTACGTAGTGGTTCTATGATAGGGAACTTAGAGAGCTGGTCCAGGACCACGACAGCTCCCGTGTGACCAGAAGCAGATCGAGGGTAAGGACCGATAAGATCAATGTACAAGCGCTGGAACACGCGTTCGGGGACCTCAACCTTACCCATGGGTGGCCGAAGAATGGTGTTGGGCGCTTTAGTGCACTTGCATAGCTCACAGGAGGCTACGTACGCTTTTATCTGTTGTGCCATCTTAAGCCAAAAGAAACAGGTTTTCAACCGCCTAAGTGTACGACCGTAACCGCCGTGCGCACTTGATGGGTGGTCATGAGCCCGTCTGATAAGATCAGTGGTTAATTCTTCGGGCACCCACAACTTCCACTGTTCTTCTTCTTGTATGGGGTCTCCGGATGCGTGTCCCATCCGCTTATAAATAAATCCATCCATCAACCGCAGTTCAGGAAGCTGGGACAGTTGATTCTGGATAGTGTGAATCAGTTGAGTGTAGCTGGCTGACTTGAAGGCAGGATGGTCCAGATCGATCAATTGGGGGCTGTCGTCCTCCTGGACCAACTCGGCTCCTTCAGGAGCGAACATTCTGGATAAGGTGTCGGGGACTACATGCTGGCTTCCTTTTCGGTGGCGGATTGTGAAGTCAAATGCCTGTAGTTTCAGTGCCCACCTGGCTAATCTGCCGTTGAGATCAGTCTGGCTCATTAGCCATTTCAGAGAAGCGTGGTCCGTAACGATTTCAAAGGTGTGTCCCTCCACATAGGCTCGGAAGCGTTTCACTGCCAACACTGCAGCTAGACATTCCTGCTCGGAAACCGTGTAATTTCGCTGGGCTGGGTTCAACTTGTGAGACATGAAGGCTATAGGTCTCTCCTCGCCGTCTTGTGCAACCTGGACTAAGACTGCTCCCACCCCATGTTGACTCGCGTCACAATGGATTGAGAACGGTTTGTCAAAGTCCGGGCTGTGCAGTACGGGGGCTGTAGTCAGACTCTTCTTTAGCTCTTCAAAGGCTCGCAAGCTGGGCTCTTCCCAGACGAATTTACGTCCCTTACGCAGCATGTCGGTCAAAGGAGTGGTAATGGTGGCATAGTCACGTACAAAACGCTGATACCATCCGCATAAGCCTAAGAATCGGCGTAATTGCTTGGTGGTCTTGGGTAATGGAAAAACGTCAATCGCTTGAGTCTTTTCCGGATCGGTCTTGATATGGCCATGCCCAATGATGTGACCTAAATACTTCACCTCCGTCATCACGAACTGACTCTTCCGTATGTTGATGGTTAATCTTGCCCTCCGGATGTGTAGAGCCACCTCCTGAAGCAGGTCGATGTGTTCGTCAAAGGTCTCGGTTATAAGCAACAGATCGTCCAAGTAAACGAAAACTTGGTGCCGCAAATGAGGTGGTATCACCTTATCCATAAGGCGCGTCATTGTTTGGGGGGCATTGCACAATCCGAATGGCATGGTCACGAATTGATACAGGGGCCGACCTGGGACTGTGAAGGCTATTTTCTCCTTTGAGCCAGGGTCTAAAGGAATTTGCCAGAAGGCGTCCTTGAGGTCTAAGCTCGTGATGAAGTGGGCTTTAGGCAACCGACTCAAAATGCCTTCAATCAACGGTAGAGGGTATGCGTCCTTGACAGTGACGGCGTTCAAGCGTCTGGCATCTAAGCATAGCCGGACCTTGTTCGGCTTGACAACTAATGTGACTGGGGAAGCCCACGCGCTCTGTGATTCTTCGATTACGCCTAATGCTAGCATTCGATCCACTTCGGCATATAACGACTTTTCCTTCGCAGGAGATATGGCAAAATGTCTCTGTTTTATGGGTTTAGCATCCCCCACATCTATAGTGTGGAACACCAGGGCAGTCCGCCCGAGACCTTCCTTCTCATGCGATGGAAAAGCCGATATAGCCGAGTCAAGACGCAGTTGCTGATTTACATCCAGTGTATGTCGTAATAAGTCAGTGGATTGAGATCGGTCAGGAACGGTGGTGACGGACTCCAGGGTCGTACCGGAAAATAGTGCCGGGGCCAAGTTAAATTTTCGAACGAAATCCACTCCTAGATAAAGATTCTGGGTTAATTGAGGTATGATGAAAAATTCCAGAGGTTTAGTTACTCCTTTAAAGGTGACATCCTTCGTAATTTTTCCCACTACAGAGTGACGAGTTCCGTCCGCCGTGCTTAACCAGGAGGTGAAATGACGGATTTGGTCCGCGTGCATTGCCAGTACCTCCCCTGCAAAATCGGCTGATATGCAATTCACACTGGCTCCCGTATCGACTAAGCCTGACACTCGTTTCTGCAAGAGGTGTACTGACGCATATGGCCGAACGTCATCCCTCAATAATTCGTCTAAGTGTATGTCCTTCAGCACCTTCCTCAACTGCCTGACTTTTCTCCAGAAGCTCCGCATCCGACGCGTGGCTCGCTTTCTTCGCGGTGGGACAGTTGTAGCCAACTCCTCATGGAAGATGCGCTGTCGAGTAGCCAAGTAATTCCGCAGCCTGACGTGGAAAGGTTTGACATGCCAAGGAACTTTCGCCTCGCTATCATTTCCCTGCGCGTTTGCCTCGGCGAAGGATGGCGTCGGTTGTGGAACTTCGGGAGAACTGTGTTTAGCGGTGCGGGTCAGCAGAATTGGAGTCATGTTGGGAGCTTGGTCGTAGCTAGTGATGGGGTCAGGATTGGTTCGTCCGGGGTTTAGGAGTGCCGACGGGTGGTCGCGGCACTCGGTGGCAAGTTTTTTCGCAGTTTGCAATTTGCGCAATCAGGTGCGTATGTATCGGCCTTCCCGCAGCGGTAGCAGAAAAGCGTCGGCTCCGCTGGACATGCATAGAACCGATGCCCCGTTTGTCGGCAGTTCCAACAGACCGTCGGGCTTGTAATTGCTTCAAGGGAGGGTCGATCAAGCAAAGCTGGGTCCTCAAGCTCCTGTGGTGCTCCGCTCCTCGGTACTGGTACTGGGTCAGCAAGCAGGTGGTCCGCTGCCATCAACTCCGCGGTATGATGATTTCGGGGATTTGGTCCCGTTATGCGAGGTTGTGGACGGAAGGTGCCTCGCCGCTCATCCAAGTGTTCTTGCCTACGGGCATGGAGGCGCAATCCTTGTATGGTGTTGATGGGGAAGTGCAGAAGGCTGTTCTGAAGATCCCAACGCATATTCTCTCTGATAATTTCTACCAGTTCGTCCTCGGGCATGGTTGTTCGCAAGCGAGTGCTCAATCTCACTATACTGGTGTAGTACTGGTCGAACGGTTCGTGAGCGCCTTGTTTCCGTTTCTTTAATTGTTCTCTTAGCTCTCTCTCAGTGAAGCCATCCTCAAATCGATTGCGGAAGGCTGCACTGAAAGAGTTCCAAGTGGGACGTGGCGTTGATTCCTTAAAGCTCCAGTACCAGTCGGCAGCGTCGCCGCTGAACAAAAGATGTGCATGCCGGAGGAAGGCCGAGGAATCACCTCCCAGGGTGCTGGATACTAACGCCTGAATCCGGAAAAGGAACCGGTCCGCCGATATCATATCGTTGAAACCCCTAAAGTTCAGGCGCCAACTCTCCATGATACGAGGCGTCGGGTCTCGAAAAGGTGTCAATGCGTTCCCGGGGGGAATCGCATCCTCGATTGACCTGTTGTACGAAACTGCCTCGGGGACTAGAGGTACCAACGGAGGTGCGGTGCTGTGTCGTGGTCTATATTCGGGAGCTCTGGGATCCATTCCCGAGTTCCTTGGAGGTGGGGCCCATTGCTCGGATGGTCGAGAGTGGGACATAGCCACACTGGGATTGGGCTCCCAGCCAAGCGGAGTTCTCACGCGGCTGGGTGGTTGGCTCATAGGGAGATTCTGGAGCTTTCCCTCCAGATTGCCAATCCTCTCCGACATATCTCGCATCAACGCCACGAGGGTGTCAATGGAGTGGGCGGAAGGCATGGGGGTCACCTCGGACACGACACTTGCGGATGGAACTTCACCGCCTACGGCTCCTTGAAGGTCTAAGAGTGGTTGGGACGGTCCGGCCTCTGGAACTCCTTTCGCCACTGCTCCACGCGTTGGGACGGGCGTTCCGATGGGGACGTCTACGGCAGACCGATCTATGGGTCGCCGGCATAACGGGCAAAGCTCGGACGTGAGGAGGAGCTGTTGGACACAGGCACGATGGAATAGATGTCCACAATCCAATCGCACGCTGTGTACCCCCTCCACTACGTCCTCGAAGCAGATCCCGCAGTTAGCTGGTTGGACCGTTTTGGATCTGGTCCAACGCTTGTCTGGGGTCCGCTTCGCTGCCATCTTTGATTTTTGCTGGGTGTGTTGCCAATGGGTATTCCTAAAAAAAAACAGCATGGTAAGTTACTCCTACTACTAACTTAATATATATGGAAACTTAGAAATATATATTAGTGGCCGATAGTGGCGAGCTATTTCGATAAGATATAGAAAAAAAAATTTATTTGATATACACTTTCCTTTCCAGGGGTCGACTCCTCCAACGGGAAATGAGAGTGCGTGGTAATCTGCCGAAGAAAAGGTGCTTTTGGTCGATTTACGAAATTTAACCCCATACCCACATACATTACAAACCGTTTCTAATCTACGTTAAATGACTCGACGAGACAAGTGGTAGAGCTACCGTAACGATTTTGTACGCGGTCAAAATTCCCGACGCGTGGATGCATTCCGGGCTTCGCAACTCCAGCATACGCCACCGAACGTTGAACCGATACCACTCGTCTATCACGCATACGAAATAAGTAGAATCCTTCCGCGACATAAAGGCAAGGTAGCCTTCTATTTTCTTGAGAGTCCATGCTGATAGGTAAACCCATCAGGCTGGCAGTTCCATCAAGAAAATAGAAGGTCCTTACAGGGGTTAGCCTGGGACAACACATCGGAAGGATTCTGTCGCGAAAACAAAATCAAACAAAGGAGAGCGGAAGCTACAACTCACGTGAAGAGACTGCTAGTGTGTATCACACAACTCCACTGCTCCTGATAGTGGGACTCGAGTACCAAAGTACCTTACATCCTTTGTAAAGGACCAACTCGTCAGAAGACGCGAATTTCTTTCCCCCCTAGGATGTTTTAGGCCCCACGTTGGGCGCCATTTGTAATGATTTTCAACTTTTCAAGTTCGAACGCGGAACCGACCTCTCATCGGTTCTAGACGTTAAGTCTGAGTAGTGCCAACGGATGGTACCAACCGGTAAACCAATCCGTGCACCGTAACCCATTCACGCGGTGGCTGCTTGTCGGCCAGCTAGTTCGGAGAGGATTTCGGTCGCGGGTCTCCGAATGGGTTACGCTCAATTACAATATTTTCAGCCACCTATACACGCCCGTTTTCAAAACGCGTTACGAAACAAAACCATACGGAGAAGAAACCTATTCCACGTTACTTCGTATTTCTTCATTAACCAGTCAAGAATACAAAATCTAATTTTTATTTCGCGTTTCCGAATTTCCGACGCGGTACCGAAAAGTATGCTACTCTAACTCAACCCGACGAAAACTACGCTAAATAAACGACAAAACAACAAAGGTACCGCGTACCGCGCGCGACGCGAAACCGACCTCAGCGGATTTGTCAAAACCCTACCCTCGCGACGGCATACCTACCCTGCACTCACTTTCCCGCTGAAACAGAAAGAACCACTGAAAAGGAAAGTCTTTAGTTAATTAGCATTTCATACTTTTATTCATAATTTTAGCAAACATGGGTCTGGATACCGAGGATATCATAATTCTAGTTAGACCATATCGTATTTAAAAAAAAATATATAACAAAATAATTCCGAATAAACAAATATACATATGTACTTAATAAATGTCTAAAGTAAGAAGTCGATAAAGCTCTAGCAAAATATACCGAGAGTAGGCTATATTATTTTCAATTGAAGTTGCTTATTACGACTATTATTAAGAAAGATAAGTTGGATCGCGTAGATTATTGAATTTCAAAATAGAAGACAATTAAAATGATAGGATTTCCAAAAAAGGAGGTTTATTAAGATGCTTTTGGAATTGATAATGCATTGAATGGAATTGAAAAATGAAAATGCAAGAACTTTATCGGTTTCATCAAACAGGATTTACTTAAATTGAAATCTATCTTAATCGGAAATCTGATTTTATTTAAGTTATTTAAAAAATTTACGAATATATCAAAGTTTAACAAAAATGATATCCAAAGTGCACTCTATTTCTATCTTTTCTTCACCTAGATTTTCTTTTTTTTCTCGGATTTTCTTTTCCTTTTTATTTTCTAATTGTGCAAACGGTGCATCGACTAATAATAATATGAATACTGAGCATAAAAACAATCAACAATTCTAAACATATTAAAGGCAACACATTGTTTGATCACATTTATATCTGCATGGGATAAACCTCTCCATTCCTTTTTTATTATTCTGTGTTGTCTTTAACTGTAGCAATAGAGTTCAGATGCAAATATGGTCGACAATATACAACATAAAACTAGCGGGGATATATCGCAGCCAAAGAATGATCAACTTTTTTCGTTACACGGCGCGCTCTCCAATGCGTCGTGATTTCAAACGACTTATTGAGAACCCGTTAAAGGAACTCATTAGGTTCGAAAACGTTAACGATCGTTTTATATAAAATTAATTAAGTTCATTTTCTTAAGACAAATTCCTACATTGTACACAATAATTGTACAATTTTATCGGAAAGACTTTTAGTCAATATTTTGGTAATACTTTAACCCTAGTGAGGCACTTAGTGACTACCTTATGTGAGTTTCGTAAGAAATTAACAATTAACAAAATTTTCAATAGCAACATAAGAAAATAGTTACGAGTTGCATAATTTGGCGATTAAATATTCGACATGCAATTATGTCAACACATTGTCTACAATATTTAAATGTGTTTCTTTTTGTTTTATATATGTCTATAAGAAAAATTTAGATTGCATAGACGGCAAAATCGTTATAAAGAGAATAAATTTTCTTTTGTTGGGCGCAACAAGTCTACTTCTGATATTTTCATTGTGGTTGGAACTTTTTTTTTCTATTATTTTAGTAACGTTGCGTTTTAATTGCTTTTCTCAAGAGTTTCCGTTTCCAACCTTTAACTTTAAAATCGACTACTACGAGATTTCGTATTTTCTAGTCTGAGATCTACGAAATTGTCACGCAACTAGGCGTGAAGTTAACTATAAATGAATATTAATTGAAATAATTATAAATCCCATGCCAGATGCGTTAATGCCAAATTAGTTATACACTTCGGTCTTAAACTAAAATACTAGAATCTTGTATTTCAGATTCTTTCAATGTCCATAAGATTCTCTATTCGGTGGCCAGCACAGAAAAACTCATCAATGCGTTCTTTTATGAACTCCTCATCTGCATACTGATCTATTAGGACTATGTTATGGGCCAGTTTCTTTGCTAACTTTTTGAAGATGTATCGGTTCGCTATGAGACCCTCCTTTAGGGGATGCATCAAACATTTAACGATTACCGGCGCGATGCGTGTCATACAACTCGACATTAAAATTTCATTTAATTCTAGACTAGGACTGTACGGGGCGAATTCATCTTCACGATCCTCCCCGAACAGCTGCTCGAACCGAAAACGAACAATTTCAGGCTGACGGATATTCAATTCAGCCAATGGTCCCAAAATATCGCGTAGTCTTTGTTTCTGCATGTGGAGCTCGCAAGGCCATAGACTTTGTCTCAGATCACAGCTCACTGGAGTTAATTTGTATCGTTTTCTTTTCTTACCTGTACCAGCAGGAGTATCTTGTGTAGTTTTTGATTTGATGACACTCGATGCCTTCGCAACACATTCACCTGGTACTATCGAATTTCCAATTGTGCGCAAAATCTGTTCGTTTTCCGGGTTGTAAGAACCGTCACCGAAAATCTCTTCAATATCGTTCTTAGGTAAGTGCCGTAACTGATCAAAACGTTGTTGTGGGTCTTCTGTCAGGTCGTTGGCCGGAGGATTCGTCTTGCTATCTTGTTCCCACCATGCTTTCTTTGGATTCCTGCCTTGAAACACAATCGCTCTTCAAATATATATCTTGCAATCAAAACACCCGTGTTGCTCACCTTGAAAAATCCATTTGCAAATCAGCAGCAGCAGGAAATCCGTTTCACATCTACCAATCCGCCTTAAATCTGATTTTTCCGAAGGGCGCATAGAAAATCACTGCAGAACGTTTGTTGGGAATCACTTTTTAGCACAATAGACGTTGAAAAAAACTCACTGGCAACAGTTTCCGATCTTGTGAAAATACGCACCTGCTTTCCCGCGTTTTCTCTCCCACGTTGCGTCGGACTGTCAATCTGACAACATCCGACAAAACAGATGTGCGGAATGGAACGCCACATGGCGGCAATGTGCATTTTTATTGGTCGCCAGTGGCATAGTGTTTTGATGGCAACGGTGGGGGGGCATTACCAGATGGATATGTCTCGAAATGAATCGGTGTTGGATTGAATTTATGTTTCAAATATTTATAACCACAGATCTAAATATTTGGAAATAAAAAAATATTTTCTGCGCAACGATATCCGCACGAAAGATGAAGTCCGCTTGCACTTCGAGGTCACACCCATCTGGCCGGGTGCAAGGGTTCGGGATCGGAATCACTTCGATTCCCGGGCGTAGGCGTCACATTACAATATATATATATATATATATATATATATATATATATATATATATATATATATATATATATATATATATATATATATATATATGTATATATATATATATATATATATATAAATATATATATATATATATATATATATATATATATATATATATAATATATATATATATATATATATATATATATATATATATGTATATATATATATATATATATATATATTTAGATATATATATATATATATATATATATATATATATATATATATATATATATATATAGGGTTATCCATTTCGTGGTTGGGAAAGTAAAACCCTGCCATTGGACATCTGTCAAAATTAAATGTGATCCAAAGCGTGTTTTTTTTAGTTGAAGGTTTGCCAATTAGAAATATGGTTCGTTTAACAGTCAAAGAACGCGTTAAAAAATTACTAAATTTTATTATAAAAATGGTGATTCTGCTTTATCAACATTTAGGGCTTTACGAGCCGGTTACGGGCGACATAATCGACCTTCACAGCAAACAATTTCGAACACAGTGAGAAAATTTGAAGAGACTGGATCGGTTATTGATATTGCAAGGCCTGTGCATCATCGCAACATTCGTTCTGCTGAAAATATCGCTGTCGTTGCTCAAAGTGTGGAGGAAGACCCGAATTTGTCGATTCCTCGGCGTGCTCAACATTTGGGCTTGTCTTACGGCTCATTGTGGCTGTTGCACAATACCAGTACACCCCATGTATACTGGCATGCGCTGGGAGCTCGATATGATGTGTATCCTATATACACATCAAGGCTCCCGGGGAGAGAGAGATATTCCAGTATGATACTTATCTGCTACTTTATACTCGCCAACTAGATCAGTAAAAGAGTGTTTTTGTTTAATGATTTAAGTTTTATTTTGTTCTTTGTTTGGTTATATAATAACACGTTCAGTTGACTATATTAATATTAATAACATATTTCGCTATTGAATTCTTTTAATAATTAATTATTAGAGACGTATAAAGTTCGAGCATTAATGGAGCTTGTAAAATTTTTGCGATTTATATTTACTTTGATTATTTTTGTTATTTGAAAGAAATGTATGATATTGCTTGATATCATATTTGAAAAACCAATCAATTAAAGCTTCAACTGTTGCTCGGGCTGACGCCTTGAGCACGAAGTTATATTAACGAATCGATTGATTATAATCCAACTGCTAGCTCCGGGGACAAAGCCTTGGGATGCTAATACTCGGGCTGATGCCTTGAGTGAGCAGTCAGATTGACAAATCAATCAATTACTAGTTCAACTGCAGGCTCCGGGCATACCTGCCTTGGGGCGCTGATACTCGGGCTGATGCCTTGAGTACGCAGTTGAACGTATCCTAAATTAACTTATCCCGGGCTAAGTGCCTTGGGATAGAATAAGCTCGGGCGCACGCCTTGAGCCAGTGGATGGAGAAATACTTCTCGATTTTCTTGTGTCTTTAATTTTCTTTTATACTATAATTATGCTGACTTTATTGCTTACCAACTAAAATAATGAAGACAATTTATCATTTAAACAAGTTGGGTAGACAGACCTATGCTCATGTCAGAAGGGTTTTGTACTCAACTTACAGAATGCAGTAACCAGTAACGAATAAAATCAAGAAACATGTCATGTTCGAGGATCATACTATTATTAGCAAAGTTGAAAGAATTTTGACTTCTGAGGTATTTGTTATAGTTATACCCACAAATATCTCCCTTGATAATTATTTCAGATTTTTTAAGATCACGGGTGTCCATTCGCGAGGGAGGAAACGCATTTTTCATGGATTTCCAACCCCCCCTATGCCCCCACAGAAGCAAAATATGTCAGTTTAAGAACTGTTTTGAAAAGCTCTCATAGAGAACTTTCAGTTGATACTCATATCGGCTACCTTTCATGAAATTTTTTTCAGGGGCCACTCCTCTGTACTGTAATCATCGATTCATGGCCTGTTTTTTAGAAACTTAGAATGGTTACAAAGCCCTTTTGCTAGGAGCTCTCTCCTGCCATTCTGACTTGTTTCAATTGTATATACTTATCTTCATGATACCTATCATTCCTGAAATTTTCATGCAAATCCTAGCAAAGCCGTAGTTTCTAAGTCGGTAAAAAGCGCATATGGCTCCATTGCCATATGTTTCCATAGTAATACAGGGCATATTGTTCCATAGTAATGCAGGAAAATTCAAATCGCTATAACTTCGTTAAATATTATTCGATCTTTATGAAACTTTCAGGAAAGATTAATCTTATAAATAGTCATCTGTGTACTGAATTTTATTGAATTTAAGGGTACCGTTAAG
>OZ017738.1:306718160-306773160 GCA_963969285.1 Odontomyia ornata
TCGACCACGACCCATAATGATAATATTCCAAACACTATATGAAATGAAATGAACACTTTAAGTACACTGAATTAGCATCGAAAATTAAAAACAGACGCGAGGACACTTGGAAGTCAACTGAGGCTAATCATGTGGAACGGACAACTCAAGCGTCAACTTGCGTGCGGAGCGCGCCAGAGATCTAAAGGATCACAATCAGCGTACTATGCTTCAAAAGTTAGGAATAATCCCAAAGTAAATATTGCTTTGAACGAATTCTTTCAGCCACGAGTAACAATCGCAAGTGTCAGAGCTACCCCGACATTTACAATTGCCTGCAGGCGATAGTGCCCTCGGTAAGTACGATATGGTTGTCGTGCACTGTTTAGATATTAACCAAGAAATATGATTTCCTTTTGGCAGCGACGAGCACGCGGCGGGACACGTAGCCCGTGTGATATATATAGTAACAACCACGACAACGCACCCGTCTACATAATCGCATTTAGCGTGGTGCCAAAAGATTGGCTACAACCCGAGACATCTTAGTTATGTTACCGAAGCTCATCAGACAGAAGTATTTGCGGCGACTTGTCCTCATTAGACGAAGTAACATTAGCTTCGCTGGCTGGCAAGTACACGACAAGAACAATAGCACTACCATCTAGTAGTGGAGCTAGCTGGTAGTGCTATCGTTCGTTCACTGACTGTTTCAAATTGTGAAAGCAAGTCGACAACGAACCAATAAGCTAAACAACGCGCTTAAAATGCAAAAATTGTAGACTAATGTCTTTGGTAGAAAGACTACCGTCACGGCCGGCGGCGCCAACAACAGCTACACCCAGCATAAATTTCTTAAATCATTTCCCACTTAGGATTATCACTTTGAGAGGACACAGAGTCTAGATTCTCAATTTTGTGGATTGTGATTATTGTCAAGTTGCGATAATTTACTAGTTGGCCCATTATAATTTTCGGGGATCTATTGCTACATAAATTACGTTTAAGAATCAGCATCGACCACAAAACTACTTAAATGTCTTAATTTGATTCGTTTTCAACTTGAAATAAGACACTTAAGGTATTTCGATTTCACCACATACGAGTAAATGCAAATATTTCTTTAAGCTGATTCATTCGTATGTCTGCTTCATTCAACCTTAAAGTTAACCCGGCATTTCGAGTAGGAGCACATGTACTATGGATATGTTTTTAGTAAGGATAAGCAATGTTTTTGTTTGCTAGTTTTTTTTTACCGTCCTGCCGGTCATATAAAAATCTTGTCATTCGAAGGCAGAACTGACTGGATGGAGTAACTTAAGCTTGTCTAGCTGATCTCTTGAAATGAATGTAACATTTAAATAGAAAAAAGGTTGTCCATTTCGGACGACCTAAACAAACGCTAATTTTACTGATAGGTTGTACTAGCCCTGTTTGCATTAAACGAAATTAAGTGTAAACGATTATAATAAAACTCTTACTGATTAGTAGCATAATCTTCCTCAATGATCACTTGATTTTATATATTGGCCTGTTCGATAATTAATGTCGTTTTTTTTTAAATTTTTTCAAAGTAAATTTATTTATATTAACAACAAACATTAATCAATAATATATTGACCATTTTGTTGGATGACCGTTTGCGATCTTCCGGTAAGTATTCCACGTTTGAAAAAGCCTTGGTTTTTAGAAGCAAAGAACTGGTCCAACTCATTTTTAACAGATTGATCGAAATCGAAAGTTTAACCATAGAAATGGTTTTGAAGGGAGCGAAACAAATTATAGTCTGATGGTGCAAGACAGGGCTATAGGGTGGATGTGGCATCAGTTCCCAATTGAGATCCATTAATTTTTGACGGATTATCAAAGAGGCGTGGAGTTTGGCGTTATCATGATGGAACATCACGCCTTTGCGATTAACCAGTTCAGGGCCTTTTTTCTTGATTTCTTCGTTCAATTTCTATAGTTGACGACAGTAGATATTCGAATCAATAGTTTGGTTTCTTGGAAGCAGCTCAAAGTAGACTAAACCCTTATAATCCCACCACACATAAAGCACAATCTTCTTTTGATAAACATTGGCTTTGGATGTCGATTGTGAGGGCTCATCTTGCTTGATTCATGATCGTTTTCGGACTACGTTATCGTAAACAATCCATTTTTCACCACCCGTTATGACTCCTTTTAGAAATGGGTCGTTTTGGTTACGATTCAGCAGAGTCGCACATGTTAATGCGTTCGTTGAGGTGGATTTCCTTAAATTCGTGAGGAACCCAAATATCCAGCCTTTGAAGTGCAAGTAAATGGTTAAATTCGATATATCGAACTTCTCTGCTATCTCTCGAGTTGTCATACGCCGATTAGTTTCGATTAACGCCTTTATTTTATTGTCATCGGTAGTGTTTGGACGACCAGTATATGGTGCATCTTTCACATTAAAATTTCCAGAACAAAAGCGAGCAAACCAACGCTAACACTGGTGTTCAGTAAGGCAGTCCTCACCATAAATTTCATACAATTTCTTTCGAGCTTGCACCGCATTTTTGCCCTTTCGGAAGTAAAACAACAATAAAATATGCCGATAATGCTCTCTTTGATTGCCCATTTTCAAGTTTATTTTTAGCAAACTTGTTGTTTTTGACTAAAGATAGTCTAAATTCTAATCTTTAAAATGGTATATAATAAAATAAGCGACGCGATCACTACTACATGAAATGTGCAGTTCACGTAATTTATGAGAAAAAAAACGACATGAATTATCGAACAACCCAATAGAAACAATATGAAGGACGACTCCCGAGTGATTTCCGCAATCAACACGTAAATACCCCACAAAAACAAAATTATTATTGTGAAGACAGTATTTTGAGTCGAGAATAATACAGATAAGAGGTATTGAGAAAAAATATAAAATAGAATGTCAGTGAATCAGTTCGTTCCCTTGGAGGGAGCTTCAAATTGCACCAAATTAATACCTAAAGAATTGCGAATAGAATATAAAACAAAAATATTTTTAATTTGTTGAGATCAAAGTGATTCGATGGATGATGGGCAAATTCTATAAGACTTACGATGACAAATTGTTTTGGTGAGATCTATAAAATCAGGTGGATGCTGGGCAAAATCAATAAAGCTTAAGTGCTTCGGTGTAAACTTCTTAAGATCGAAGTAACTTAGTGAATGCTGGGCAGAGCTTCTAGGGCAAACGTTCACAAATATATTTTATTGTGAATGATAAATTAATTCATTGGCTCATTTTTATACATAAACATATATAAAGCCATAATCTTAAATATTGTTTCTAGCCTGTCATTTATTGTACTGACTGGTGATTTTACTAGTATACCAAAAAGACAACAGCAAACAGAATGAGATAATTAATAAGGTTAATTTCGGGAGGAGGCAAGGCATACGGGTAAGTGTATTAGAGGATTGTTAGGGTTTAGAAAATGACACCATGAGGGTTCATAATTCGGTGACACGGTGAGTCCGTTTGTTTTGATCGTTGTTAGATGAATGAAGAAGTTGAATACTAGAGTAGTTTAGCAATAAAGAAATCGCTGAAACTATTGTAATTGAGCGATAGTTCCACTTGTGGCCCGATCCAGGATTGCTTTCTTCGCCAAACTAGCCACCAAACCAGTAGAATGTCGCGCAGCCAAGCTATTGACCATGATGGTACTGCCACTCCTCAAGACTGCACGAGTTCGGGTTGTTCCCCAGATCGACTCGGGTGTCGAAGTAAACGAAATAGAAAATTCATTATATATTCCACTAGAAATTGTAAACGGAAAAATCTCTTCAGACTACTTTTCTGAAGCGAGCTTCAGTTATAACTTTACTACTACGATGTATCAAGGAAGGAATGTAACTTAATGCAGGACCAGGACGGGTAAGCTTCTTAGTAAATTCCGCAAAGTAATATTCAGGGTCACAGCTGTTAGTAGCCAAGATGGGTATTACATACAAAACATATTGCCGTAGTTATGATTATGTGAACGAAGTGACAACGATTTTTTATTTTCGCTGTTCGGCACTAGCTAGTCAGGCATCGAACAGTTGGCAGTACCTTCTTTGAAGAAATGGGAAGCATCTCCAAAAAGAAGCTTGGCGGGTTATCCTTTCTGTAAGTATAGTGTTGGATTTGGAAGTACAGATTCTAACCATAAGAACTAGATTGATCGAGGCATGGCATAAAAACGCAGCAATTGTTTGTTAACTCGAGCTCCACCTTGGAGCCATTGTGACCAACCAACCAACTATAATTCAAGGCAATTCATTAAGATATTTCACAATCCATTGGAGGACCAGCAAGCAGATTTGCTAACGAAACAGTTACCCAGAATAACCTTTGAGAAAATAAATCAGATAAATGAAAAAACAGAACCTTTTGTACGTTGATTTTCTTAAGCGCGAGAGTTGGTAAAGAATGAGACGACTTCATTTTCATGTTTGAATTGTCATTTATTGTATCGCGAATAAAGTTCTTGGCGAAATAATCACTTCTCAGGAGATTTTTAGTTACGTTTTTCTGCTTTTCTTTACCTTCAGATGTGCATCCCCTTTTGAATTAACAGCGAATAAGCAGACAATTTTTCTTCTTCTTCGTAGCGCTACAGCCCCTCTCAGGCCTTCGCTTCCTGCAACAAGCGCCTTTAACTGTCTCGGTTCATTCACCGCGTCCTCCAATTTCGAAATCCGAGCAGCGATGAACTATCTTCGTCGGCGGAGTCGAGCATACAATTATCACCCTAGATTATCAGCAAACTCTACGTACTCGTATCTCATCTGATATGCAGACATCAGCATCGTCAAAGCCAGCCTATCATCTATCTGTTAAACTTGAACAGGATCATCAACCAGCACTCTCAAACGAGGCACCAAATATATTGCAACAAGAAGCCAAAATTCAATAGGGGTTATTCCTGATAGTAGTATTATCCCCTTTTCAATTATTCATCTTTTAGCCAATTATTCTGTTTATTTATCGAAACGCATCTGCTCACTCAAAAAAGCAAGGCCCGACGGTTTTTCGGGAATAAAATTTATATTCATCTTTTTCCTGATAATATATGTAACATACATCACAAAAATTTGGCTGCTTTCTATGCTAGACTGTACAGAATTGACAAAGAATGATCATTTAAACTAACAATACTTTTGGATTTACAATCTCTGCCGAAACTAGACTTCTGGTCATCTGAAATACTTTTTAAACATGTATAACTCATTACAATTGTCCATCGGCTTCCAGAATGCGTACAAGGACTAAAGGAACAACATAAATATACTTCAAACAAACGACTGAACTTATACCACCAGAATATACGAGCCGGAGAACCAAACCGAAAACAGTGAAATCAGCCTGCATATTGGCAAACGGTGACCTGATATTTTGATTGAGGAACTCTTCCCTCTCCATAACGTATACAGTGAAGATTGATCTAGTTTCGGTAAGTACGCTTATCACGGTCCGTAAACCTTCAGAAAGTTTTCTATGTATAGATTCCTTTCTCTCCTACCATTGAATGCGTTGCGGTATGTTTCAAATTATCTTCCAGCTTCAAGATATTTATTTCACATGTCTATGCACCATAAAGGCGACTAGCCCGATACCCTCCGTTCATATACATGTGTATTCCACCCTTTCCCACGATTGCCTAGAGGTATATTCCCCCTCTTCCCCCACTGCAATTTGTGAAGCAAAAGTGCATCGCATGCGAAAGAAATTAATATTTTGGATAACTTGTGCAAGAAGTCTAATACCGCAAATTTATTTTCCGTGGATTTCGGAGATGGACGCATAGAAGGGGGGATGAAGTTCCTGTGGAGGACATCCGGATAAAAACGGTGTACCAAAAAACGTTTACCTTAAAGTTCAACTAGATTACAATAGACAGGGCACGGATGCTTTCATCAGGATAAGAAAATGTACGAGCTGTGTTCAAAAAGTAAGGTGACTTTGTATTTTTACGAAAAAATATTTATTTGTCAATATTTATGTTCTCCCCTTCAAAGGACAATACACATGTGCCACTACATTTGTGCCAACGTTTCTTCCAATCCTCGAAGCACTCCTCATGAGCACTTTTCGGTATTGCCTTGAGCTCTTCCAGGGATGTAGTCTTTATCTCCTCAATCGTTGCAAATATCCGTCCTTTCATAGGTCTCTTCAGTTTTGGGAACAAGAAAAAGTCACATTGGGCCAAATCCGATGAATATAGTGGCTGAGGTATGATTGTGATGTTGGTTCTGGCCAAAAAATTCTTGATCTTTGATCCATTTTTTCGATAGCAAATAATCGCCGAGCACGCAAAAGACTTCTAACCGTTATGCCTCTCACAAACAAACTAAACATATTGTATAGCTGAAACAGTAAATATATGTTCGTGACGAGTGTACCAACATAAAAAAATCTATAATCGAATGTACGTTGGTCGCGAAATTTGAAAAGTCACCTTACTTTTTGTACACACTTCGTAAATCTGCCTTCTCTAGCCAAAACGCGGAAGAGCCATCGCTCTCTTCATACGAAATGGATAAACGCCTTTTCTGCGACCTTGGCACCTCATACAAAGCTGTCTAACAGAATACGGTGCAAATACATGTGTAGTTCAATTGAGGAACTCCAAACTCTTGGCTCTCGGCGCAGGCCCGAAAAGACTGACCGACATGTGCTATCACTCCAAATGCCGCACTAATTATCTGAATCGATCCGGCCTAGAGTAGCCGCTGTCTTGACAGTCAAGAATACGGTGTAGTTCTGGCACAGCTAGTAAGCCATCTGCATGAGGACCGGACCGACTAACTGGGCTGGAAGCGTGAGGCTCCCCGGACATACGTCAAACTTCCTCCGAGGAAGAGCGTTCGGCTCGCATCAAGGAATCCCGACTTGAAATCATAGACATGTACAGAAAAATTTTCGTGGATATAATTTTATCTATAATTTGGATGTTGTGGTGTCTAAATATTCACTGTAAAAGTGATTTCAATTTTAAGAATTTAAAGGAGGTGCAATTAAATGAATGGGTGGATAGGCGGGCAGGCGGTTGAAAAGTTAAATGCGGCAAACATGAGGCATGCGGCACTTAACGTTTCCCAGATTAGGATGCCCCCTTACAAAAACTTTGTCAACTTTGTAAACTATGATCGTATTGCATTTTTATCGCAAAACTTATTTGGGGCTATAAGAAAGCGATAAAATCACACGATAAAAATGTGGCCTACAAATTTGATACGAACGCAATAATTCATTCCGATACATTTGTCTCTTTTCTTAAAAGAACGTAAAAAAATTTGCTCGCAACCGATATCATCCGCAATGGGCGATATCGCATGAATAACGTTTTCGGTATTGTATTTTTAATTGCATTGTTTGTTGGGTACTAAAAAAAACTCAGAATCAAACTGTGTTTTGTTCTTTTTTTATGAATAAAATAAATAAAAAATTGCTCGCAAACGATATGATCCGCAATTGGCGTTATCGCGTGAGTAATACGTGTTCGGTTTTGCATTTTTATCTTATTGTTTATTTGATACTAAAAGAACACATTAGAATCAAACATTGGTTCTGCTTTGTTTTTATTGATGAAAATACTTTATTGATTCTGTTAACGTTGATCTTAATATTATGTAATTATATTATTCTTTGCACACCTTTAAAATAAAAAGAATATCGGAAGGTTCGGAACATAATTTAAATAATAAACTAACAAAAACAAATGTATACTTACATTGGAGCATCATGGACAGCCTTTGCGATTTCCCCGACTTTGGACTCAACTGTATGATAACTTAAATAATATGGAAATGCAAATAAAATAATGAATAAAAAGGCCACTGAAAACTTTTGAAATATTGATTATAAAATGCAAACCCCTCTACCATACGTTAAAGGAAATGGAAGCTAACAAAATGAAACATTAATTAACGATACTTACACTTGACTTTCTTTCACTGTCTTGATTCCTTGGTTCATATCATCAGTGATTTCCTTCCAAACTGTGATTCCTAATTTACGTTTCAAATCTGATGCATGACGTACTTTAGAAGCCAATACTGTTCGTAGCGTATTGATTTCTTCTTCAACACGTGCAAGTTCCTTCAGAAGTTTGTTTAAAAATTGAAATTGAAAATCAAATTATTGCCATGATCTTACTTGACTCCATTCGGCACGCTGTTGTTCTTGCTCCTCAGCAGTCAATTTTGCAAACTCGGCAGCTATTTCTGCAGAAGCAACCGATGCAGGTGATGCCGGTTCAGACATTTTGCCTAAGTTATCTGCAAATGTAATTTTAATATTATTTTAGAAAGAATAAAAGTAAATTTTTGTTCTTCTTTGTAGCACTACAGCCCCTCTCGGGCCTTCGCTTAGAGATGGTTAGAGTATCTCATTTTCATGACCTTATTGATTTTTTCGGAAGTTGGTTTGGTCAGTACCATGCTCCCGTGTGCCTGCTCAGCTATGATCTGATTAAATCAGTACATATCACCACTGAGTGAACACTCATAGTCTGTCCGAAAAATCACCTGAGCTAAATCACGTTGCTCCCAACGAGATTTGAACCTGGGACCTTCGGGTTATGCGTTCATGCTCTAATCACTAGACCACACAGACTACTATAATTTTTGTTACGTACTCGTAAATTCAAATTAGCTTTATTTCAGTGCAAATAGCAACCTCATGCTTTAAGTAATAAAAACAAAAATTTACTTGATTACAGCAATTATCACCCTCAAGTTCTTTCCCGAAACATGCAAGATCGTTTGCATAGATATTCAAAAAAGGAGCCTTTGATTAATATCATTGGTAAAATACATTCTTGAAATGATTCGTATATTTTGAAATTGACCCGAGTCCATTTATGTTCAATTCTTTCCCAAAACATGCAAGGGTTTGCGTTTATTTTAAACTTATGGTAAATAATAATAGAGTAGCGCATTGTTTTTCGTAGCTAACATATAAACCAAATAAAGACATTTTAGAAATTATTGAAAAATTCTCAAAAAGACCCGAACTTGCGGCAAAATGAACTAGCCTTGAAATAAAAAGATATGTATACATTCAATTATTTTGTTTATTTGATATCCGAAGGGCAATGCTCTTTTTAGGGTTTTGTAAAATCATTTTACAATACCCTATTAAAATCGCGTCCTGTCTGTCCGTGTGTCACACCCCGTTTTCTCGTAAACTACATAAGCTAGAAACACAAGATTTTGGAAGTAGGTGTAAAGTGATGCCCTCTTTAAAGTTTCATCACAAAAAGAAATTTATAAGGTGTTTAAGGGAGGTCTCCCCATAAAGAGGAGTGGCCCATAAAAAAAAGCTTCATCGCATGTAGGCAAGATGGGTATCAAATGAAAGGTCTTAATGATAACTTTTTGAAACAACTTTTGCTTTGAGGGGTGCAGGGGAAGTGGAAATGTACGAAAATTTTGGTTCTCCCCCTCGCGATTGGACACATTAGACCTGAAAAATCTGAAAAAATACCTTAGAAGTCGAAATTCAATCAACTTTGTTAATAATAGTACATTTTATAAATTTTACATTTTTGCCTATAAAATCAAAACGGGACCCTTAAATTTCCCAAAAGCTATAACTTATGTTTTTTGTAAGCAATTGTATGTGTTCTGAAAATTTCACAATAATCGAACAATAAACAGAGAAGTTATAGCCGATTGAATATTTAACAATTACAACAACATTAGCACATGATACTTGGGAGATACATGTTTGCAACGGGGCTAGACACTACAAATATGTAGGAATTTTGATAAAAATTTTAGAAATGTTTGTAATATTGATGTGTTATCGTGACTAATTAAGCGACGGGATCAAAACACTTAAACAAAATGGCGGCGAATTTAAAAACATAACCATAATAATTTTTCGAACTCAATTTATGGAATCTGTAAATTGGTCAAATTTTGATATGCAGAATATATTGATTGATTTTCTAATTATTTTACAAAATCCTTCTGGCAGGAGCACTCTCCTGCTACTTCAATTTGTTTATTTTTGAAAAGCGTCGAGCCTTAACTTGTCTAAACGCATCCGATCACTCAGGAAAGCAAGTTCCGACAACTTTTCAAAAAAAAAAAAACAAGTTGGGTAGACAGACTTACGCTCATATCAGAAGGATTTTGTACTCAACTTCTCAGAAATGCAGTCGCCAGCAACGTATGAAGTCAAGAAATATGTCAAAGAGATGTGCAAGTTTAAAAGAAATCTTTTTTCTTCTATTTTCAACGGTCGCCATTTTGTTGCAAACCAACAAAAATCACTCAAATCATGAATTCCCAAAAATATTAATATTATTGACCTTATTTAAAATTTCAAGAAGATCAAGATGCAGTGACTGATTCGATGGAAAGTCCATAAAATACCAAAATCATGTGTCATTGTTGTTGTGATTGGAGAAATTTCAAATGGCTTAAACTTCCGTATATATCATTCGATTTTGAACAAATTTACAAAGTTTAGGGGCCTTTTGTAGGACTACTTAAACATCAAATTTCATTTAGTTTAAGGGTACCTATACGATTTTATTGGGGAAAATATGAAATTCGAAATCATACTATTATTAACAAAGTTGAGGAAATTTTGACTCGGATCGGATCACAGGTGTCCAATCGCGAGGGGGACACACATTTTTCATGTATTTCCCCTCCTTGTGCGCCCTCGAAGCAAAAAGAGTCCAATTAATACCTGTTTTGCAAAGTTCTCATTAAGGCCTTTCATTTGATATCCATATCGGCTACCTTCGATTAAATTTTTTTTTCGGGGCCACTCCCCTATATGGGTAGACCCTCCTTAAATACCTTATAAAATTTTTTTGTAGTTGAGCCTCGAAGAGAGCACCGCTTTACACCTGCACACAAAATTTGATGTTTCTAGCTTTGGTAGTTTGCGAGAAAAAGTGCTGTGACACACGGACGGACGGACGGACAGACAGGACGCGATTTTAGTAAGGGTTTGTAAAATTATTTTACAAAACCCTAAAAACCAAACAAATATAGGTATAATATTTTTTGATGTCATAAAATAAAAAAAACAGTTCTTGTTCTAACCACTTGTTAAGAAATTATGGTTTTTCGATAATTAATGTTGTTTTTTTATATGTTTTTCAAAGTAATTTTATCTATATGAACAACAAACATTAATCAATGATATATTGAGCATTTTATTGGATGAACTTTTGCCATTTTTCGGTAAGTTGAAAAATTCCACGTTCGAAGAAGCCTTGGTTTTTAGAAGCAAAGAACTGGTCCAACTCATTTTTAACAGATTGATCTTATCGAAAGTTTTACCATTCAATTGGTTTTGAAGGGAGTGAAACAAATTATTTGGTGGTACTAAGTCAGGAATATAGGGTGGATGTCAGTTCCCAATTGAGATCCATTAATTTTTGACGGGTTATCAAAGAGGTGTGGGGTCTAGCGTTATCAATATGGAACTCCACGCCTTTGCGTTTGGCCAGTTCAGGGCGTTTTTTCTTGATTTCTTCGTTCAATTTCTATAGTTGACGACAGTAGACATTCAAATCAATAGTTTGGTTTCTTGGAAGCAGCTCAAACTAGACTATAACCTCGTAATCCCACCACACACAAAGCACAATCTTCTTTTGGTAAATATTGGCTTTGAATGTCGATTGTGGGGGCTCATCTTGCTTGTTCCATGATCATTTTCGGACTACGTTATCGCAAACAATTAATTTTTCATCACAGGTTATTCTTTTTAGAAATGGGTCGTTTTGATTACGGTTCAAGAAAGAGTCGCACATGTCAATGTGTTTGGTGAGGTGGATTTCCTTTAATTCGTGAGGAACTCAGACATCCAGTTTGTTTGCGTAACCAAGCCGTTGTAAGTGCAAGTAACCGGTTGAATTCGATATGTCAAGCTTCTCTGCTATCTCCGAGTTGTCATACGCCGGTTAGTTTCGATTAACGCCTTTATTTTATTGTCATCAGTAGTGGTGGCACGAGCATGCTATCTCCGAGTTGTCATACGCCGGTTAGTTTCGATTAACACCTTTATTTTATTGTCATCAGTAGTGGTGGCACGAGCAGTATGTGGAGTCGCACATGTCAATGTGTTTGGTGAGGTGGATTTCCTTTAATTCGTGAGGAACTCAGACATCCAGTTTGTTTACGTAACCAAGCCGTTGTAAGTGCAAGTAACCGGTTGAATTCGATATGTCGAGCTTCTCTGCTATCTCTCGAGTTGTCATACGCCGGTTAGTTTCGATTAACGCCTTTATTTTATCATCATCAGTAGTGGTTGGATGACCAGTATGTGGAGCATCTCGCATAATTAAATTTCCAGAACGAAAGCCAGCAAACCAACGCTAACACTGGCGTTCAGTAAGGCAGTCTGCAACATAAATTTCACACAATTTCTTTCGAGTTTGCAACGCATTGTTGCCCTTTCGGAAGTAAAACAATAAAATATGCCGATAATGCTCTCTTTGATTGTCCATTTTTAAGATTATTTTTAACCAACCTGTTGTTTACTAATGAAGCTCAGTTTTTGACTGAAGATAGTCGAGTCTTTAAAATAAGTAGTGAAATAGGTATATTAAATGTCCGCAAAGGACTGCAGCGACGGTCTGCTGCCTCGGCGAAAGAGGATGGTAGGATCCGCCGAGATTGGCCTTGTCTGAGGACGCGTGAATGCGCTGGCAGGCTAGCATTGCGGTGTCGTGGGGCGGGTCCTTTCCCCCAGCACAAGTCTCAAAACAAAAGAAATTTCGCATCCACGAATTTCACGGTTCAAATAAATATCGACTAAAGTCAAGACTGCGGTAACCTACTAAGGGTTAAGAAAAAACATGCTGACTCGAAAGGACAAAATGGGCCTGGAGAAAATAGACGGACTTCGTCGTTACCGACGGTACTTATGGCCCCCAAATAAGAGTGGGGCATCCAGGTAGAAGCGGTGCCCCCTCGCACCCTCCCATCCGGATCAAGATCCAAATGTAAGCATGGACATATTTTCCATTTAAGTTAAAAACTCATACAAACATAATTTGCATGAATTTTTCCTTTAAGTGAAAAATACAAACGTGGAAAATTTATGTCACAGCATTATGTGAGGGAATCACATAACACGATGCCATAAATAGGCACGCGAGCGGAAGGCCACCTTAACCGGGCAAAACACCTGAAACGCATAAAGAGGGGTGAGCTCACCCGATGGCTAGCTCATCATAGTGGAGGGGCCAGCCAACGTGGCGGGTCCCATACCCGGTCAGGTTTCAAACACTAAATGGAAAGACCGACTGTAATTATTTAACTATGCATTTTCTTTATTCTGTTCATTTTTAAATTCGCAACATAATTTCTCGGTCATTTACTAATAAATCAATTGGATTATCATATAATATTTTTAAACCAAACAAAAAAATAATCTTCCAACTTCATTCAACCGTCTTACATGCCAATCTTTATTTCATCAGTACTTCGTATTTAACTAATTGGGTTACTGTTTTATTACTACAAAAGGTTGGGCAGAAACAATATCTCAAAACGTTACCATCTAAATACTTATACGTTTATCATCAAAGAACAAAACCAAGATTATAATACTGCAGAAAGACTGTTTGAAACTAGCAAACGCCATTTGCTTATTATATCTAACGAAAATGCTAAACATCTTCAACGGATAAATGTAGTTTGTATTGATACTACGTCAGAACGCTATCATTAACTCAATAACAGGCAATAGGTATTATTTACAGTGTACGCAATATTTTTTTATAATATATAAAGAAACGGATTAAATATTTCGCATGCAATGTAATAAATAATTAAAACAACAGGGTACTCACCCAAACATTCTCGCCGGGCGCCCGCTGATGATGTAGATGATACTTGCAATTTTTTTATAGAATCTATAACATTATGTACCTACACTGAAAATGATTAAAATTCAAACACGAACATATATATGCGCGTTAGTCAGTTGGTATGATTAATTTGATGTTTTGTTTCAGAGCTCTATGCAATTCAAATCGTTTACATGCATGTTTTCATGCAGCTTCACTTCGTGGAAATCACGTAATGATCTACAACATTTATGTTTTCCTTTGTTTTTAAAAAACACTTTCCACCTTCATCGCATTCATACAAAACTAGTTTTGAACGTTATTTTTCATGTCTCAGTATTGTGGGCATCTTCAAATGATTTACCGCAGAAGTTGCACTTGAACCTATTAGGATCGGTATGTACGATACAGTTTCTTTCAACTTTTTGATGTTTTATAATATCTGTCACAATCATTGCACTCACACTTGGGTGGTTCAGTACGCTGGAGTTGGTGTTCCCTCAAATAATTTATTCTGGAACATAATTTCCCACATTCATTGCGTGCTCATTCAATGCGCAATCATTGCATTGGAATAGAGCAGGATTCAAGTGCAAAACCTTATGACAATGCAATTGCTTTGCCCGACTAAATGTCTTGCCGCATATCTCACATTTATGTTCATCTTTATGTAATAGTTGATATCTTCTCAACCCGTCTGCCCTAGCAAATGATTTGTCTCCCTTCCAGCATTCATACAAGTTGCTGTCCGAATGAAGAAGCATATGTCTTGTCAGAGCAAATCTGTCCATAAACGATTTGTAGCAAATTTCACACTTACAGAAACCGTTTAAGTGTATATTGGTATGTTCTTTTAATGCGCGCGAATCACTAAATGACATCACATATATCGAAATAATATGCATTGGGATCAGTATGTAAAATCCGATGATCTTGTTCCCTTAAACACTATCCTTCCGCACTTTTTAAAAGGTTCAGAGCCACATCATCCGCAGTGTAGGAGCCTATACTCGTATATCACACATCCAGGATATTCAGCAGATTTCCAATGTATCAATCGGCCGCTCAGTTCGAGCGTCGGAATTTTTGCAATTTTTCACGCGCCAACGCTCGTTCATTTGGCAGCAGGGCACCGTAAAGACGGAAAAACGGCGAAATGGCAACAGATCGAACGCACAACAAGGGAGATCATCCGCTACACGCCAAAATTTGGAAAAACAAGTGAACCCTTTTCGCTTGCAACACAAACGATGAGACTCAAATCTAAAAACTGGTAAAGCGTCGCAGTCTGATGGAATTCAAACGGTCGCGTACGAAATGAAAAATTCTTCGCGTGTCACATTCAATTTAACTTTTCAAGATGGCTCCCGCTCGTTCCATCTGCCTTGTTTTTCTCAAACCGACGACCTTGCTGCCTGGCGATCTGAAGCGGACTCCTCGATCCGCCCAAGCAGATCTTCTCACCTCATTTCCACTCGTCAACTTGCAAGACTAGTCGCACCGGTAGTTGACGAGCCTTCCATCCACTCTCGATCGCAATGCGGAAGTGCAATTCGTGAATATGCTGCGTTGTAAAGGGGTTGCCGTGTCCGAATTTTAATTGCATATTTGGATTTTTAAATTAATGAAAAATATTAATATAGAAAAATTTAAATAATAATAGAAAAATATAAATATCATAAAGAATATAATTATAAAGAAAAACTTAAATTCAATATAGGCAAAAAACTGATCTAAAATTTATATTTGAAAAGAAAAAAAAAACATTTCATTTGTAACTATAAATTGAAATAATTAAATTTTTCAAATCTTCAATTAAAATTTCGGATAAGTGTTATGCCGGTTTTCGAGTAGTTTGCTTAGGCGACTGCTCGATTACTAGAAATAATAATATAAGCGACGCAATCACTACCACATGAAATATGCAGTTCACGACATGCAATATGCAGTTCACGACATAAATTATCGAACAACCTATATAGTATAATAAAATCATATGTATTGATAACTTGATAATTCTTCTTCTGTTGAACAGGTGGTATGTAGGTACATACCAAGTAGAGTAATTAATGTATCCATTATTTAATTTATACTGGCGATCTCTATGTTATATTATTTAAATAAAATAAAGTAAGGCTTAATTTTTAAATCCACGCAATGATTTTTTATTTCATATAACTGTATTTCAGTACAATTTACCTTTATCAGACGACTAGTAAATCAATTAATATTATCGTATTATTACAGTTATAAAACAATTAATTATCCCAAGTGACAGTATCTAAATAGTCTTATGATATATATACATGTTATATATATATATATAAATATATATATATATATATATATATATATATATATATATATATATATATATATATATATACATGTTATATATATATATGTATATATATGATATATATACATTTTATATATACATATATATATATATATATATATATATATATATATATATATATATATATGTATCGTGTATATATATATATATATATATATATATATATATATATACATATATATACATATATATACATATATATACATATATATACATATATATATATATATATATATATATATATATATATATATATATATATATATATATATATATACTCAAAAAAGTGTGCGTACATCTCATTAGTACAAACTGAATTATGTTGGAATCGTATGAATCAATAATGTGATCTTGATTTAATCATTTCGATAAAAGAGCCTAAACTGCAAGAAATGTATTGAAGCAGGTTTGTTTAAAAAATTCCCAAAATTATCGAACATATAGTAATTTCAATACTTGGAAGTCTGTGTGCAGCCCCAAAAAAGTCTGCGTACACATCACAAAATTTGGGGATTCCCCGAAATGTGCAATGTTGATGCCTTCATTTTTTCATTGTTCTGCGTGACAGTACTTCAGTGGAAAATTGTCTGTATGTTTTGCGTGAATAAAATACTATTCTTTAATATGGAAGTAAAAAATAAGGAAATCAGTGTTAGTTAGCGTAAGGTCATAGTAAAATTGCGTGAAAACGGGAAAAGTTTTCGTGAAATCGCAAAATTAGTTGGGAGAACCCATTCCTCGGTCCGAAGGGTTGTTGCTAATTACAAAGAAAGCGGTTTGATTATTTCACGGCATCGGTCAGGACGTTCTCCCAAACTTACAGCACGTGAACGTAGGAGTATTATTATTGCTGTGAAACAAAATCCCCGATTAACCGCGTTCCAAATTGCGCAGGATATAAGAAAGAAATACAATAAAGCAATAAGCGATGAAACAGTGCGCATAATTCTCAGAAAAGGCGGTTACCATGGTCGAGTCGCACGTAAAAAGCCGTTCATATCGGAACGGAATCGCCGAAAGAGAGTGGAATTCGCCAAAAATAATGTAAATATGCGAAAAGAATTTTGGGAAAGCATTCTTTTTTCGGGCGAAAGTAAGTTTTGTATATTTGGGTTAAAGGACGCAAATTAGTATGGAGAAAACGCTCGACAGAATTCAATAAAGAAAATTTGATTCCCACTGTAAAGCATGGTGGCGGCGGTGTGATGGTTTGGGGGTATATGGCAGCCAGTGGAGTGGGGCAACTCGTTTTCATAGAATCTACAATGGATAAATACGGGTACCTTAATATTTAAAAAAATAATATTAAGCAAAGTGCCGAGAAATTGCGGCTGGGGAACGCATTTTTCTTTCAACACGATAATGACCCCAAACATACAGCTGAAATAAATAGGCCTTGGTTGGCCTACACCGTCCCAAAACTCTTAGGTACACCTCCTCAATCACCAGATTTAAACCCAATTGAGCATTTGTGGGATTTACTTGAAAGAAAAATTCGAGAGCATGACATAACTAGCAAAGAGTCATTAAAGAATGTTATTTTGAACGAGTGGAACAAAATAACGGCCGAAGAAACATCAAAACTTGTTCAATCCATGCAAAATAGGCTAAAGGAAGTCATTTATAGGAAAGGCTTTGCTACTAGATATTAACGTTCAAAATCTGAAAGCTAATATAGTGGTTTTCAAATAAAATGAATAAATTTTTTCAGGTGTACGCAGACTTTTTTGGATGGATTTTCATGACTTTTTGGAAGAAACTTTTTTATTTTGGTTATTCTAAACAGCGAACAAGTGATCAGTTACATATTTATGTACCATATAGTTTAATGAATATAATAAAGAAAAGATTTTAAGTTATAAACAAATGGCAAAAGTTTTTATATTGATATATTTGCTACGACCAGCAAGTGTACGCAGACTTTTTTGAGTATATGTATATATATGTATATATATATATATATATATATATATATATATATATATATATACATATATATATATATACATATTTGTATACAGTTTGTCAAGAATGAGTTTTCGCACAGAAAATATTCTCTGCTTTTCAACTTACGATGCAAAAAAAATCATTTTCATTTCTGTACGATAACTATTTTCGTCAATTCACTTATATACAGTACTTAGAAATTTTGTATATATATATATATATATATATATATATATATATATATATATATATATATATATACATGCATACATATATATATATATATATATATATATATATATATATACATACATATATATATATATTCATATATATATATATATATATATATATATATATATATATTCATATATATTTTTATATATATATATATATATATATATATATATATATATATATATATATATTCATATATATTTTATATATATATATATATATATATATATATATATATATATATATATATATATATATATATTCATATATATATTTATATATATATATATATATATATATATATATATATATATATATATATATATATATACATATATATACATTATTAGATATATATCATATCATACATTGACTGGAATGTCCTTCAGGATGTCGTTACAAGCCTTTTGGATGCCCTCTATGGACACAAAGCGTTTTCCTTTGATGGCCAAATGCAATTTTCCGAATAGGTCGAAGTCACAGGGAGCCATATCAGGCGAATACGGTGAGTGATTGATGGTTAAAATGCGATTTCTAGTCAAAAAAAAATCAGTCACAAGAGTGAATTTTTATGACAAAAGTTTCGTTTATTTTGGAACAATACATGCACAGACCTTTCGTAAACCCAAATGATCGGTTAAAATGCGATAAATCGATGTCTTGGAGTTATTCAACTCCGATTCCATGAATTTCGATGGAGTTTCGGGTGATCACTGATTTTGGGCGGCCCGTATGTTCTGTAGTAATCTAGGAGCTATGGCTCTAAAAGCAGCGCTGACACAGGCACACAGCACCAACTCAATTCAACAAGGAGTAACCCTTCAGTCACCTTCCTCATCGCGACACTCGTTTTTTTTTTTCTCTCGCATGAAAAATAATTAAAGGGAAAAATTTCTTTTGTACTTAACACCCGGGAAACAAAATTCTTAAACTGTTTTAATGTGTAGTGATTTTATTACAATATCTTTTGAACATAATTTAACTAATTGGGTGTAATGCGGTATGCAAATGCTTAGAACGAAACGGTTAACCCCTTAAATTATAGGAACGATAAAATCATTGTATCATTTAAACCCCACAAAATTTGTCAAATTTTACCCTTTCCAACCATAATATTAATTAAAAATTGTTTTGTTTGTGGGTAATTAACGCGTGCCTGTCCTATTCTTTCGATTTATTTCCGCCTTAATTACGCCTAATAATTATAAACATAAATTGCTTTCAATTGAAAACTTAATCGAATCTACAAAAAATAAACAATTTCGAATTTTAAAAATAACCGAAATGAGTGTGCATTATCACCACCGCATGTTCACACATAGATGGCACTTTTATTTCCATATGGTACGAGCGAGGTTATTGCGTTTGCCTCGAAGATGTTTTCAGGGAACAGTTTCCCATAAACCGCTCCGTAGATAAGACGGATTCGATACAGTGCCAACAAGTGATTTGTGTGCTCGTGGTGGTCCTTGGAGGAATATGGTTGGATGGTTGACGAGGGTGACGTGCTAAGAAAACGTGAGTAAATTCATATTATTTCTTTAAGGACTATATTTTTTCTTTGTTTTGGTGAATGAGTGAAAAGGTTAAGAAACCGTCGCCTATGCAAAAGGCGGCTATACCAATTGCTTTAAGTGGTAAAGATATGTTAGCACGAGCGAAAAACGGTACTGGGAAAACCGGTACTTATTGCATCCCCGTAATCGAGCAAATCGACCCATCTCGTTGACTGCAAGAAAATTCCTTTTCGAACTAAAAAGAAAAGGGACTTTTTGGTGGATTGTTATTGCTATGAAGTTCTGTGGAAAAATCTTTTGTTCATGTAAGCTTCAAGTCAGAGACAAAAACGCAATTTAGCAAAGACTCGAGGCAACAGTTGGATAATTGGAGTTGTGCGAGTGTATAGGACAGTTAATGGTAGTTTTGTGCGTGTCCAGAGATTGCTCGGGTCAGTTAATGAATCTACGCGTGCGAATCCGCCAGCGACACAAATTATGTTTCGTAAGCGATTCGAAGGGACGACGAAGACAGGAAAGTGTGCAACATAGAGCAAATGGAATCAGTGAAGACTTTGTGCATTTAGTATGGGTTTTACTACGTTGAAAGGGGAGTATCGCTATTCGTTAGTGGTTATTGGATTTATTAGAAACGCCAAGGTGATGCTCGTCGTAAGCCGCGACAATAAAGCGTGTATTACTGTTGTTTATCCCGATCTGCTACGCGATCTCGAACTGAATTAATGAAAACATTGGATCGAACTTCCTAAACGTGCTTAAAATAAATTTGAGCTTAACCGACAGTTTATCGGCTTTCTTTATATTGTTTCTTCATGAAATGTTAGTAATAGTATTTCCTGTGAAACTTTAGCCAGACTTAATTTGTGGAAAATAGACATTTATCAATCCACAATGGTTATTTCCGCTGAATCTTTTCGCAACTATGAACCGTTCTGAAAAATCTTCTGGCTGAGGGAATTGCTGGGATGTGTTCTAAAACTGCTGTAGCGCCATTAGATAGGATAAAAATCTTACTTCAAGCACATTCCTCTCATTACGAACATTTAGGGGTGTTTAGTGGTCTCAGGCACATAATATTGAAGGAATCATTTTGGCATTGTATAAAGGCAATGGAGCACAGATGATTAGGATATTTCCGTACGCAGCCACGCAGTTCACATCCTTTGAAATGTACAAGAAGTACTTATCGCAGTTTGAACTACATTTAAAAGGTTGTAGTACACGCGGATAAATTTATAGTAGGAGCTTGTGCAGGACTGACGGCTGTTACATTGGCATATCCGCTAGATACAATTCGGGCTCGTTTAGCATTTCAAGTAATGGGAGAACACAAATACACTGAAATTTTGCAGCGTGCTTCGGAAATGTTCCGCAATGAAGGCGGAATACGTGCACTTTACAGAGGGTTTTTTTTTTCTACTTTAACAGGCATGGTCCCGTATGCCGGGCTGTCATTCTACTGTTTCGAGATGTTTAAATTTTTTTTTTTTGCATGAAGTATTTGCCAAAGTACGCATGCAATAAATGCGAAAGGAATACTGGTGGCCTTGTATTACATATACCTGTAAAACTGGTATGTGGTGGCTTAGCTGGAGCTGGTGCGCGATCAATTTCATATCACTTGGATGTTACTAGAAGAAGAATGCAACTCGCAACGATGAGCCCAGATACAACAAAATTTGGGGATGGGAATGATGCAAACATTAACGTTAATTTACCGTGAAAACGGTATCGTTCGAGGATTATATTGAGGAATGTCAATTAACTATTTAAGAGCAACACCCATGGTAGCTGTTTCATTTTCCACATACGAAATACTTAAACAAGCTCTAAAATTGGATACAGGGATGAAAATTTAATTTTATATTGGCCTAAAACATTTCAATCATTAAAAGTACATACATTTGAAGCAAAAAGTGCATCGTCTTAATGCGTTATTCTCTAAGTTGCAAATAAGCCAATCGATAATATTTTGCAATTCAACGCGACGGGTGGAATTGCTGGCTAAGAAGATCACGGGACTTGGTTATTGTTGTTACTATATCTACTATGCGCAGGCGCATAGAAATCGTGTTCTCCATGAGCTTCGACAGGGGCTATGCAGAAATCTAGTCTGCTCTGATCTTTTTACACTTGGTATTGACGCATAGGCTGTGAATGTTGCTAGTAATTGCGATTTTTCACGTATGGCTGAGACTTACTCACATCGTATTGGCCGTTCAGGGCGTTTCGTACCTTCGGGTATTGCCATCAATCTAATCGCATATGAGGTTCGTTTCGATTTGCATCGCATTGAAAAGGAATTAGCCCTGAGAGTAAACCAATTCCAAAGGTGGTCGATCCTTCGCTTACGTTGCCAACTCGTTACCAAGTTTGCAAAGCGGTAACGGAAACGACATGAGCAATTCATCAATCAATGAAGAAGGGAACGTGAGCAAGTGGAAGAACGTGGGGAAGAACGATGTCTGTGAAATAGTTAAATGCTACAAGTGTGTTAGTCCGTGCGGGAATGCGCGAGTGCCTGATTTATGTGTGAATGTATTCGCGTTTTGGATTTATAGTACTTTATGAATGAACAAATTGTGAATGAAACGGCGTGAATGAAAATTTCGATTTTTAATACTTATGCGAGTCGAATGATAAATTCTGAAAGGGATTGTAGGGGATTGATCACCAAAGTGTTTTAAGAGTATTGGGAGGAGAAAAGAAAATTAACATCATGAAAAGAGCTAAAAGTTGGTCGCGTTAGCTTTAATGAGGAATTGAGGAAGGAGTTAGATAAACCTGTAAATAGTGCAGAATAGTTTGGCCCAATATATGGGGCCTAGAATGATTTGGCAAAACGAACTCAGGCTCTGATTTCTAGAGTCCAAATAGTAATAAAATTGAATTTAATAGGGATGAAGAAAGAGCGCACTTGGATAAAATGGTGTAAATAATAGACGAGTGGGAGCAGACGAGACCAAAATGTATGAAATAGGCAAATGCAAATGCACAGAATGTTTTTTTTTTTTTTTTTATGGACGTTTGCATGCAATCCAGTATGGATGAAAATAAGCTCATTTCGCGTCCATTACTTTATAGGTCTTTGTTCGATACTTCAAGTTCAATATGCGTTATTTCAGGTTTGTGGCAGAGACATCTTCTACCATCCTGTGGATGCACAGCGGAAAAAGAAGAAGAAAAAAAAAAAAAAAGGAACTTCAGATATTGCTACTTTTTCTACGACCGTGCCTGTAAAAAAAATGATAGCAACTGCCAATATCGCCATGAGCCATCAGCATTAGGTCCCGAAGTGGGGTGCAACAGGTGGTTGGAAGGCCGAGGTGAAGATCTTCATATTACGGAGCGGCACATGTTGATTGGGAAACGGCGGGACCGTACTCCCTGTTTCTGGGAAACCACACCGTTTGTATGCAAAAAGGCGCATTGTGTATTCAAACATAGTTCAACAAGGAGTGATAAATCAACTGGAAAGTTAGATCCAGAAGAATTAGTCAAATCACTCAATCCATATATTGACCAACGGATTGCATATAAACGCAATATTAAACATTAAAAGCCGTAGAAGAAGTAGCAGCGAGCATTACCACGTTCGAAGACCATACGGTTCTGATATTCAAGGAAGTCTATATGTATTTACACTTTGATAGCTGAATTTTTTAGATGATTTTATACACCCTTAAGAGTTATTCTATGTCTTAATACTCGTGTGTTAAAAATTTGATGTATGGACGCGATTCTTCACTACCAAAAATTTCAGGATTTGCTTACCTCCACATCGTCAGCGAGCGCTCGTCGTCGAGGGAAAGGTACTGTAAGTAACCTCTTAACATTTTTTAATTAAATACTTATTGAAATTTTTTTAAACAAAAAAATATTTATCGAATTTTAAAAAAAAAAAATATTTATTGAATTTTAATTAAATATTTATTGAGTTTAAAAAAAAAAAAAAAAAAAAAATATATTTATTGAATATTTATTGAAATATTTTTTTTGAAAAATATTTATTGAATTTGTAAAAAAAAGGAAAAAAAAAGAGAAGAAGAATCGTCGTAAAAAAATCTATGTAAGAATTTTTTTTACATAATGTATGTAGGGTGAAAGTGTGGCATCTACAAGAGCTAACCACAATAATTATAATACTACAGGAAATCAGAAAAAAAATGAATTTTCGTATAATGTTAATCTTCTTTTAATATCAATTTCCCTCTTTCAACGATTAAATGCTTTTCAATATGGTGTTGTAAATTGCTGTGCTGATTGCCATAGAAAAATCATACTGTTCCATTGCTTTAACGTTGTTCGAATAAAAACAAAAAAAATGATGGATTAAATGGAAAATCGGTCTTTTCCTTCCGGTCTTTTCCAATCGGGTATAGGACCCGGTACGGTGGCAGGCTTCCACCCCAAAATATGAGCCAGCCACCGGGTACTTAAAAATTTTTTTGTTTCAGGAGACTTTATGGGTTGAGTGGCCCAAGCCAAGTGCCCTTTTATGGCATAAAGTTATGCAATTCAATTGTATAATTCTATGACATAAATTGGTCACCGGGGTACTCCCCTTCTGATGGGAAAGTTCATATGATTCAAGTTATATGAGTTTTCCACTCAGAAGAGGAATACCTGGCCACTTCAACAGTTTAACATTGGATTTATTCCGGTTGGGTGGGCATGAAGGGGCTCCACCACCACCCGGTTGCCCCTCTTTCATTTGTGGGCCCTGAATTTACTTGGGTAAAGACGAGGTTACCCCAAGTTCGCCTTTCTTCTCAGGTTTCTCTTGTTCTCGCAACAAGTCGTAATTCCTTCGTGGAGGTTATCTACAGATTTGCGACTTCGGTCGTCCTCTCGAACTCTGCAAGCAATTCGTGAATGCGAAATGTTTTGTAGTGAGTCCTCGTGCCGGGGAAACGAACCCGCCCCACGACACCGCAATGCTAGCCTGCCAGCGCATTCACGCGTCTCCGGACGAGGGCATTCTCGGCAGGAATCAACACCTTCCTCTGCCGAGGCAGCAGAACATCGCTGCAGTCCTTCACGGACATTTATGGAACTCAATATTCACTACAAATGGCGCCCAACGTGGGGCCCGAAAAGCCCGGCTGTATCATCAGTCGGGAGCACGAGACAGTCCATCGTCTCTAGGTGTCCCCACTAGGTGTTAGAAATTTTGGCGGGTAGATAACTCCCGAGGGTTTTTGCACTAATCGTGCCCCAGCAGCCTAATACCTTTCGAACGTGTGTAGTCCCTGGACATCAATGTCGTTTGGTCCTGCTTTTGACTTATACTTTGGTGGTTTACCACCATTGTATAACTAGTAAGGCCAAATGATATTAGTGTCCCTTTTTGTGTTCGGAAGTTATTATCCCAACATCTATTTTGCGGAGGATTCTGATCCGCTCCCCAAACCAGCGGTGCCTAAGTGTCTTAAATTACATGGATTTTGATTTCATGGGATTGGCTGATTAGCTAATCCATGACTATCCATGACAAGACACGCGCTGCTTGTGGATTAGAATCCCACCCTGGGCTGACAAGCTGTAACTTGAGAAGTTTGCTAATGAGGGATCACTTCTGAACCCTGATTTTTATGGTGCCACAAGAGAGTGTCCCTGAAACGTTTTGGAAGGATTGTGCCATGGTGTCCATACTTGGGAGGATGGACGGAAGGGAAAGACCGGTTATTATTTTTTTTTTTGATAGTTCAATCACCACTTAAATTTTTTCATACTTTTTTTTGTGAGGTTCTGAGATAGTTCGCCACTGACGGCCACATAAGAATTTTAGTAACTTTTTCTCACCTTTTCTTCATTATTGTCATTATTCATATAGCTAATCTTATATACCCATATTCTTCATTATTTATTTATCTAGGTATTTAATTAGGAAAACCATTTGGATTTAAAATGCCTACAAAAAGAACTCCCGAAAGGAAAAAGTTGCGGTCGGATGCCGGACCAGCTCTATTGTGTTCCATCTGTCACGAGGACATGGACGAAACTACAAGCCAGAGGTTGCAGTGCGGACACAGGCTACATCAGCTGTGTTTGGCACAACTGCGGCAAACCTCATCCACTTGCCCGCTCTGTCGTCAGCCTTTGGAAATCGCACAGCCAGCAACAGAACGACCTCAGTCCTCCAGTGCAAGTGGAGCTGTCCCCAAAAGCGGACCCCTTCCATCCACGACAAGGAGTGCACGAGACGATGACTACAGGGCTGAAGCAGTTCCGCCTGCAGAAGAAGCGAGTCCACCGGTGGCTGTGGAAACCACAGTTCTAAGAGATCTAATGGCGCTCGTACAGGACATGTCCACCCGGCTCGCCTCTCTAGAGAGCCAGAGAGAGAACCCCGCACCATCCCGGCCAAGAACTCCTCCTATGTGGGATTCGGACCCAAATCCGTGGGATTTCCCAGTAGACTCGCGGCGTGATCCCGAACGGATCCGGCCAGGTACAGCCATGAATCCGTTGGCTCCAGTTTACCGGCCCCGATTGAGCCAAGCACCGCCACCAAATCAGGCTCCCGTGATTCCGCCGGACCAACGCTTCCATCCACACGACATGTATCGGCTGAAGCCGACACAGATCCCCAGCATCATCCAGGGATGGAATCTACATTTCAGTGGGGAACCCAACACGATAACGGTAGAGGTTTTCATAAGTCGGGTGGAGTCACTGATTGAGCAGATGCTAGCAGGAGACCGCACAGCGCTCGCAGGGTACTTGCCTATGCTGCTTAGGGGAGCAGCCCTGGAGACATATTGGAGAATACATTCAGCTCCACCATCCATACGCTGGTCACGGCTGAAGGAGGTACTCCGCATGGAATACCCTACGGTCGACATGGACGAATTAGTCCTGGATAAGATGAATGCTAGATGGCAGCGTCCGGACGAGTCCTTCCATAAATATCGAGCCGATATCCTTCGGTTGAATGACCAGCTGTCAGAGCCATTGTCTTCTACCCAAATTCTGCGCCTGCTAAAGCGAAATCTGAGACCGGAGATTCGTCGGCATATCGTGAACTCCGATCCACAGAGTATGGAGGCCCTGCTGAGAAATGTGCGTCGCATAGAAGGGTTTGAGGAAGACCTACGGGACCGGCCATACTTACTAACCAGGACGGGTCCTCGACGAGGAATCGCGGAATTGGCCCCAGATTATACCACCCTAGATCTGGAGGATGATTTGGACCCAGACCAGCTTGCTGTAGCGGCAGTGGGAAGTCTTACGACCTGCTGGAATTGTCACCAAACCGGACACCGGTTTATTTCATGCCGCGCAGAACGTAAGGTTTTCTGCTACGGTTGCGGCAAGCCGGACACTTACTTCCCGGACTGTTCTGAATGTGCCGCACGAAAAAACGGCCAAAAGAGTACCCGACCACCTCAGCGGTACTCGAAACCCCAACAGTAGCTCCTCAATCAGTGGCTCACCCCAACCAACATGACGTTAACCCACCAGCCATGACCATTACGACTGCGGATGTTCACTCTCTTCCGGAGACCTCACCAACGACAATATTAAAACGACCATCGCAGTCACTGCCAGAAGAACCGCGGCAGCCTCAGGTACGCACGCTAAAACCTTATCATGTTAGACTGCAGGAATATCGGGTGGCTCGAGAGCGAATATTTGCTTCCGAAGTCGTCACTTCCCGTTCGTGCACGACAAAATGGTCAACCCGTCGTTGGCGGAATTTCCGCAAGAGAGTGCGCACCTGCCGTCGAACCTTACACTCTTGTAACATCTCGGAGGTTGCTGAGAATGAGATCAGACCTTATCATCCAATTAAAGTGTTGGGCGAGACCGTGTTTGCATTGATCGACACGGGTGCCAGTATCAGTTGTCTTGCCTCGAGCTTTGGCTCGAAGGTGCTCCAAGAATACCCGAACTTGATTAAATCCTGGCGCACTGAAATCAGTACAGCTGATGGCACCAAACACCCTATACGAGGTAAACTAACAACACCCGTGACGTTCAGGGGTCAGACGAAGGATATTACCTTCTACATTATCCCGTCTTTGACTCAGAATGTATACCTTGGTGTCGATTTCGTCCTTCGTTTTGGACTGGCCTCCGATTTATTCACCGATTTGTCTTTAAAAACCAGAAATGTCAACGAAATCACTTCTACTCCCGATAGGCATGACCTGACGCCTAACCAACGGCAACGCCTGGAAGCATCCATTGCTGCTTTCCCATCTTACGCTACCCAAGGCCTTGGCCGCACCACCCTAGTCTCACACGCCATCGACGTTGGCGATAGTAAACCGATTAAACAGAGACACTACGCCATCTCGCCAGCCATGGAGAAATTGGTGTATGCGGAATTAGATAGGATGCTCGAGTTGGGGGTCATAGAAGAGTCCCAAAGCGCCTGGTCATCACCGGTAACCTTGGTGGTGAAGCCAGGTAAAGTCCGCCTCTGTCTTGATGCCCGTAAGGTAAACGCGGTTACCATCAAGGACGCGTACCCTCTTCCACTCATCGATGGAATACTAGGGAGACTACCGAAAGCCAATTATATCACCAGTCTCGACCTAAAAGACGCCTTCTGGCAAATTCCACTCGATGAGGGGTCAAGGGACAAGACCGCCTTCACAGTGCCTGGACGACCATTATATCAGTTCGTCACAATGCCCTTTGGCCTGTGTAACGCGCCGCAAACGATGACTCGGTTGATGGACAAGGTCATCCCACCTCACCTAAAACACCAAGTGTTCGTGTACCTTGATGATCTGTTACTCATCACGGAAACGTTCGATCAACACCTCCTACTCCTACAAGAAGTAGCCCTGCACATCAGTAAGGCGGGACTCACCATCAACGTACAGAAAAGTAAGTTTGTCATGAAAGAAGTCCGATACCTCGGACATGTCATAGGACATGGCACTATCAAAACGGATCCAGACAAAACTCGTGCGATTGATGAGTTCCCCTTACCAAAAACTGTGAAGCAGCTACGACGTTTCCTTGGTGTGTGCGGTTGGTACCGAAGGTTTGTTCGGAATTATGCAACAGTCTCAGCGCCCCTGTCAGACATGTTGCGGAAGGGGAAGTTCGTTTGGACCGGAATCAGCCGAAAGGCATTTGAAGAGCTTAAACAAGCCCTCACATCAGCTCCTGTCTTGCACAGCCCCGACTTCACGAAGCCCTTTTCCATTCATTGCGACGCAAGTCAACATGGAGTAGGAGCCGTGCTGGTGCAATTGACCGACGAAGGAGAGGAAGCTCCCATCGCCTTCATGTCCAATAAGCTAAATTCGGCCCAAAGAAACTATACTGTTTCCGAGCAAGAATGTTTGGCAGCGGTAATGGCTGTGAAGAAGTTTCGAGCTTATATCGAGGGCCACCAATTCGAGATCATCACGGACCACGCGTCACTACAATGGTTGATGAACCAAGCAGATTTAAGTGGACGCCTAGCCAGATGGGCTCTTAAACTGCAAGGGTTTAAGTTCTCCATCAAACATCGGAAAGGAACCCAGAACATCGTACCCGACACTCTCTCACGGATGTTTTCCCCAGAGGGAGCCGAATTAACAATAACTGACGAGGACCCCATCGAAATAGATTTGGACAGCCCACATTTCGAATCAGATAGCTACAAAGAGTTGAGGCAAACCATAGCGACCCAACAAACACAGCTGCCTGATTTGAAGGTAATAGACGGCTATGTGTATAGACGAAATGAATACGCCACTGGTGATCCATGGCAGGAAAAAGAGTCTTGGAAACTCTGGGTACCGGAGGAAATGACACAACATCTGATCTTCCGCGCACATGACCATCCTTTAAGTGCCCACGGAGGGTACGGTCGGACACTACGGCGACTCAAGAAATACTTCTTTTGGCCTAAAATGGCATCCCAGGTCAAAGACTACGTGAGCGCCTGTGAGATCTGTAAAGGCACCAAAGCGCCCAACCAGCCTCTTCGACCTCCTATGGGTCAACTCAACGTTCCAGAACGCGTGTTCCAGCGTCTATACATCGATCTACTCGGTCCATATCCTCGGTCTTCAATGGGACACATCGGAGCTATAGTCGTTCTAGATCAGCTCTCAAAATTCCCAATGGTGGAACCTATCCGTAAATTCACAACTCCATCGATCGTGAAATTCTTAGAGAACCGGGTATTCCATGTGTTCGGTGTTCCAGAGAGTGTGTACTCCGATAATGGAGTACAGTTCCGGTCTCGGCAGTTTAAGAGCCTACTTGAGCAGTATGGCGTTGAACACCAACTGACGCCCATATACTCTCCTCAGTCCAACGCATCAGAACGTTTGAACCGCACCCTATTGGCTGCGATCCGTTCCTACGTCCACCCATCTCAAAAGGATTGGGATCGTCGATTGTCTGCCATCACATGCGCCCTGCGATCCTCGTATCATTCTGTCACCGGTGTCGCCCCTTACTTTGCCGCCTTTGGACAGCACATGATTTGCCATGGTAAATCATACCGACTGTTACGGCAATTAAAGTGTTTGGGAGAACCCGTCGTTGCGCTGGAGCCCCACGAACGTCTAGGAGACCTCCGCCAACAAATCGGACGGAAGATTAAGGCCGCAGGTAGTGCAAATGAAGCGCAGTACAATCTCCGGTCACGATCTGCTAATTTCAAAGAAGGAGATGAAGTTTTCCGGCGAAATTTCCGGCAAAGTGACGCCGCGGGGCATTACAACGCCAAGCTGGATAGGCGATTCCTGAAAAGCCGCATAAAGAAGGTAATGGGACCTAACCGTTACTTGATAACGGATCCATCGGGAAAAGAAGTGGGAATATACCACGCGAAGGACCTGCGTCGATAGATAATTAGTCACGTCTGTTTGTCCGTCCGCATATATTTTCAACAAACGCACAAGGGTTGTATATTTCCGGGCAAACATTAACATAAGTCAGTCCGTCCGTCTGTCAATTGTGTTTTTCTTTTATTGTCCGTCATCTCTAGTCCCGACGCCGAAGCCAACCCATGATGCACAGAAATATCCTTCAGCTCCTTTTTCGCAATCCGCATTGCCTCGGGATCACGAGAAAATTAGCTGCCCTGTAGTAATCTAGGAGCTATGGCTCTAAAAGCAGCGCTGACACAGGCACACAGCACCAACTCAATTCAACAAGGAGTAACCCTTCAGTCACCTTCCTCATCGCGACACTCGTTTTTTTTTTTCTCTCGCATGAAAAATAATTAAAGGGAAAAATTTCTTTTGTACTTAACACCCGGGAAACAAAATTCTAAAACTGTTTTAATGTGTAGTGATTTTATTACAATATCTTTTGAACATAATTTAACTAATTGGGTGTAATGCGGTATGCAAATGCTTAGAACGAAACGGTTAACCCCTTAAATTATAGGAACGATAAAATCATTGTATCATTTAAACCCCACAAAATTTGTCAAATTTTACCCTTTCCAACCATAATATTAATTAAAAATTGTTTTGTTTGTGGGTAATTAACGCGTGCCTGTCCTATTCTTTCGATTTATTTCCGCCTTAATTACGCCTAATAATTATAAACATAAATTGCTTTCAATTGAAAACTTAATCGAATCTACAAAAAATAAACAATTTCGAATTTTAAAAATAACCGAAATGAGTGTGCATTATCACCACCGCATGTTCACACATAGATGGCACTTTTATTTCCATATGGTACGAGCGAGGTTATTGCGTTTGCCTCGAAGATGTTTTCAGGGAACAGTTTCCCATAAACCGCTCCGTAGATAAGACGGATTCGATACAGTGCCAACAAGTGATTTGTGTGCTCGTGGTGGTCCTTGGAGGAATATGGTTGGATGGTTGACGAGGGTGACGTGCTAAGAAAACGTGAGTAAATTCATATTATTTCTTTAAGGACTATATTTTTTCTTTGTTTTGGTGAATGAGTGAAAAGGTTAAGAAACCGTCGCCTATGCAAAAGGCGGCTATACCAATTGCTTTAAGTGGTAAAGATATGTTAGCACGAGCGAAAAACGGTACTGGGAAAACCGGTACTTATTGCATCCCCGTAATCGAGCAAATCGACCCATCTCGTTGACTGCAAGAAAATTCCTTTTCGAACTAAAAAGAAAAGGGACTTTTTGGTGGATTGTTATTGCTATGAAGTTCTGTGGAAAAATCTTTTGTTCATGTAAGCTTCAAGTCAGAGACAAAAACGCAATTTAGCAAAGACTCGAGGCAACAGTTGGATAATTGGAGTTGTGCGAGTGTATAGGACAGTTAATGGTAGTTTTGTGCGTGTCCAGAGATTGCTCGGGTCAGTTAATGAATCTACGCGTGCGAATCCGCCAGCGACACAAATTATGTTTCGTAAGCGATTCGAAGGGACGACGAAGACAGGAAAGTGTGCAACATAGAGCAAATGGAATCAGTGAAGACTTTGTGCATTTAGTATGGGTTTTACTACGTTGAACGGGGAGTATCGCTATTCGTTAGTGGTTATTGGATTTATTAGAAACGCCAAGGTGATGCTCGTCGTAAGCCGCGACAATAAAGCGTGTATTACTGTTGTTTATCCCGATCTGCTACGCGATCTCGAACTGAATTAATGAAAACATTGGATCGAACTTCCTAAACGTGCTTAAAATAAATTTGAGCTTAACCGACAGTTTATCGGCTTTCTTTATATTGTTTCTTCATGAAATGTTAGTAATAGTATTTCCTGTGAAACTTTAGCCAGACTTAATTTGTGGAAAATAGACATTTATCAATCCACAATGGTTATTTCCGCTGAATCTTTTCGCAACTATGAACCGTTCTGAAAAATCTTCTGGCTGAGGGAATTGCTGGGATGTGTTCTAAAACTGCTGTAGCGCCATTAGATAGGATAAAAATCTTACTTCAAGCACATTCCTCTCATTACGAACATTTAGGGGTGTTTAGTGGTCTCAGGCACATAATATTGAAGGAATCATTTTGGCATTGTATAAAGGCAATGGAGCACAGATGATTAGGATATTTCCGTACGCAGCCACGCAGTTCACATCCTTTGAAATGTACAAGAAGTACTTATCGCAGTTTGAACTACATTTAAAAGGTTGTAGTACACGCGGATAAATTTATAGTAGGAGCTTGTGCAGGACTGACGGCTGTTACATTGGCATATCCGCTAGATACAATTCGGGCTCGTTTAGCATTTCAAGTAATGGGAGAACACAAATACACTGAAATTTTGCAGCGTGCTTCGGAAATGTTCCGCAATGAAGGCGGAATACGTGCACTTTACAGAGGGTTTTTTTTTCCTACTTTAACAGGCATGGTCCCGTATGCCGGGCTGTCATTCTACTGTTTCGAGATGTTTAAATTTTTTTTTTTTGCATGAAGTATTTGCCAAAGTACGCATGCAATAAATGCGAAAGGAATACTGGTGGCCTTGTATTACATATACCTGTAAAACTGGTATGTGGTGGCTTAGCTGGAGCTGGTGCGCGATCAATTTCATATCACTTGGATGTTACTAGAAGAAGAATGCAACTCGCAACGATGAGCCCAGATACAACAAAATTTGGGGATGGGAATGATGCAAACATTAACGTTAATTTACCGTGAAAACGGTATCGTTCGAGGATTATATTGAGGAATGTCAATTAACTATTTAAGAGCAACACCCATGGTAGCTGTTTCATTTTCCACATACGAAATACTTAAACAAGCTCTAAAATTGGATACAGGGATGAAAATTTAATTTTATATTGGCCTAAAACATTTCAATCATTAAAAGTACATACATTTGAAGCAAAAAGTGCATCGTCTTAATGCGTTATTCTCTAAGTTGCAAATAAGCCAATCGATAATATTTTGCAATTCAACGCGACGGGTGGAATTGCTGGCTAAGAAGATCACGGGACTTGGTTATTGTTGTTACTATATCTACTATGCGCAGGCGCATAGAAATCGTGTTCTCCATGAGCTTCGACAGGGGCTATGCAGAAATCTAGTCTGCTCTGATCTTTTTACACTTGGTATTGACGCATAGGCTGTGAATGTTGCTAGTAATTGCGATTTTTCACGTATGGCTGAGACTTACTCACATCGTATTGGCCGTTCAGGGCGTTTCGTACCTTCGGGTATTGCCATCAATCTAATCGCATATGAGGTTCGTTTCGATTTGCATCGCATTGAAAAGGAATTAGCCCTGAGAGTAAACCAATTCCAAAGGTGGTCGATCCTTCGCTTACGTTGCCAACTCGTTACCAAGTTTGCAAAGCGGTAACGGAAACGACATGAGCAATTCATCAATCAATGAAGAAGGGAACGTGAGCAAGTGGAAGAACGTGGGGAAGAACGATGTCTGTGAAATAGTTAAATGCTACAAGTGTGTTAGTCCGTGCGGGAATGCGCGAGTGCCTGATTTATGTGTGAATGTATTCGCGTTTTGGATTTATAGTACTTTATGAATGAACAAATTGTGAATGAAACGGCGTGAATGAAAATTTCGATTTTTAATACTTATGCGAGTCGAATGATAAATTCTGAAAGGGATTGTAGGGGATTGATCACCAAAGTGTTTTAAGAGTATTGGGAGGAGAAAAGAAAATTAACATCATGAAAAGAGCTAAAAGTTGGTCGCGTTAGCTTTAATGAGGAATTGAGGAAGGAGTTAGATAAACCTGTAAATAGTGCAGAATAGTTTGGCCCAATATATGGGGCCTAGAATGATTTGGCAAAACGAACTCAGGCTCTGATTTCTAGAGTCCAAATAGTAATAAAATTGAATTTAATAGGGATGAAGAAAGAGCGCACTTGGATAAAATGGTGTAAATAATAGACGAGTGGGAGCAGACGAGACCAAAATGTATGAAATAGGCAAATGCAAATGCACAGAATGTTTTTTTTTTTTTTTTTTATGGACGTTTGCATGCAATCCAGTATGGATGAAAATAAGCTCATTTCGCGTCCATTACTTTATAGGTCTTTGTTCGATACTTCAAGTTCAATATGCGTTATTTCAGGTTTGTGGCAGAGACATCTTCTACCATCCTGTGGATGCACAGCGGAAAAAGAAGAAGAAAAAAAAAAAAAAAAAAGGAACTTCAGATATTGCTACTTTTTCTACGACCGTGCCTGTAAAAAAAATGATAGCAACTGCCAATATCGCCATGAGCCATCAGCATTAGGTCCCGAAGTGGGGTGCAACAGGTGGTTGGAAGGCCGAGGTGAAGATCTTCATATTACGGAGCGGCACATGTTGATTGGGAAACGGCGGGACCGTACTCCCTGTTTCTGGGAAACCACACCGTTTGTATGCAAAAAGGCGCATTGTGTATTCAAACATAGTTCAACAAGGAGTGATAAATCAACTGGAAAGTTAGATCCAGAAGAATTAGTCAAATCACTCAATCCATATATTGACCAACGGATTGCATATAAACGCAATATTAAACATTAAAAGCCGTAGAAGAAGTAGCAGCGAGCATTACCACGTTCGAAGACCATACGGTTCTGATATTCAAGGAAGTCTATATGTATTTACACTTTGATAGCTGAATTTTTTAGATGATTTTATACACCCTTAAGAGTTATTCTATGTCTTAATACTCGTGTGTTAAAAATTTGATGTATGGACGCGATTCTTCACTACCAAAAATTTCAGGACTTGCTTACCTCCACATCGTCAGCGAGCGCTCGTCGTCGAGGGAAAGGTACTGTAAGTAACCTCTTAACATTTTTTAATTAAATACTTATTGAAATTTTTTTAAACAAAAAAATATTTATCGAATTTTAAAAAAAAAAAATATTTATTGAATTTTAATTAAATATTTATTGAGTTTAAAAAAAAAAAAAAAAAAAAAATATATTTATTGAATATTTATTGAAATATTTTTTTTGAAAAATATTTATTGAATTTGTAAAAAAAAAGGAAAAAAAAAGAGAAGAAGAATCGTCGTAAAAAAATCTATGTAAGAATTTTTTTTACATAATGTATGTAGGGTGAAAGTGTGGCATCTACAAGAGCTAACCACAATAATTATAATACTACAGGAAATCAGAAAAAAAATGAATTTTCGTATAATGTTAATCTTCTTTTAATATCAATTTCCCTCTTTCAACGATTAAATGCTTTTCAATATGGTGTTGTAAATTGCTGTGCTGATTGCCATAGAAAAATCATACTGTTCCATTGCTTTAACGTTGTTCGAATAAAAACAAAAAAAATGATGGATTAAATGGAAAATCGGTCTTTTCCTTCCGGTCTTTTCCAATCGGGTATAGGACCCGGTACGGTGGCAGGCTTCCACCCCAAAATATGAGCCAGCCACCGGGTACTTAAAAATTTTTTTGTTTCAGGAGACTTTATGGGTTGAGTGGCCCAAGCCAAGTGCCCTTTTATGGCATAAAGTTATGCAATTCAATTGTATAATTCTATGACATAAATTGGTCACCGGGGTACTCCCCTTCTGATGGGAAAGTTCATATGATTCAAGTTATATGAGTTTTCCACTCAGAAGAGGAATACCTGGCCACTTCAACAGTTTAACATTGGATTTATTCCGGTTGGGTGGGCATGAAGGGGCTCCACCACCACCCGGTTGCCCCTCTTTCATTTGTGGGCCCTGAATTTACTTGGGTAAAGACGAGGTTACCCCAAGTTCGCCTTTCTTCTCAGGTTTCTCTTGTTCTCGCAACAAGTCGTAATTCCTTCGTGGAGGTTATCTACAGATTTGCGACTTCGGTCGTCCTCTCGAACTCTGCAAGCAATTCGTGAATGCGAAATGTTTTGTAGTGAGTCCTCGTGCCGGGGAAACGAACCCGCCCCACGACACCGCAATGCTAGCCTGCCAGCGCATTCACGCGTCTCCGGACGAGGGCATTCTCGGCAGGAATCAACACCTTCCTCTGCCGAGGCAGCAGAACATCGCTGCAGTCCTTCACGGACATTTATGGAACTCAATATTCACTACAGTTCATTGTCATTTATGTCCTCACGACCATCTCTGAAACGTGTAAGCCACTCATGAACTCTGGCACGAGATAGACAATCATCGCCATAAACTTTTCTCATCAATTCAAATGTTTCGATAAACGTTTTACCGATTTTAAAACAAGATTTGATATTAGCTCTTTGTTCGATACTCATTTTTGTACCGATGACATACTGTCACTCGGAAAAATTTTGCTTCCACTGATACGAATGTCACCAAACTCATTCACAGATGGCACAACCAAAAACAATTTTATGACAAAAGTCTTGTTTATTTTGGAACGCATCTTGTATATAACGGGTTTTCCAATAAGAGGTTTTATTTTGGATAGCCCGCCATTTCGGTTGAAGTCACTTAGCTGTCATTTTTTGACATTTGACAAGTAGAACGATACACGCTTCAACAACGCATTGAAATTATTAAAACCCACTATAAAAATGGTGAAAATTTGGCAGAGACGGTTCGTAAATCTGGGTCGTCGTGAAGCACCTTGTCGGACCGCAATACGAGTACAGGAATTGGTGGAAAAATTCGAGCTGTTGGGACAACTTAGTGATGTGAAGAATAAAACCCGTGCACGTCACTTAAGAACAGCCGAGAATATTGCCAGGTTTGTCCATTCTTCATTGTTCTTTGGAATTAGGCATTCCATAAACGTCATTACACCGTATTTTGCATAAAGATTTGGGTCTTAAGACTTATAAAGTTCAGTTAACACAAGAACTCAAGCAGGTCGATCATCAACAACGTCGTGTCTTTGCTTATTGGGTCCTTGAACTGCATGAAAATGATCCGGAATTCCATCGAAAAATCATCTTGAGTGATGAGGCCCATTTCCACCTCGGCGGCTTCATCAACAAGCAAAATTGTCGCAACTGGGGCTCGGAAAACCCAAGAGTTATTGTTAAAAAGCCTCTCTATCCTCTACGTGTAACTGCGTGTGATGCGGTTTATGGTCCGGTGGAGTTATTAGACCTTACTTTTTCGAAAATGCGGCTGGAGCAACAGTTACAGTGAATGGATTGCGCTATCGAGAGATGATTAATGATTTTTTATGGCCGGAATTGGATGGTATTGATCTGGACAATGTTTGCTTTGAACAAGACGGCGCTACGTGCCACACAAGCAACGAAACCATTGATCTTTTACGGGAAAAGTTTCCGGACCGTGTTATCTCTCGAAGAGATCTTGTGATTTAACAGCTTGCGACTTCTTCCTTTGGGGACTCGTGAAAGAGAAGGTCTACGCCAACAACCCAGCGTCGATTCAAGACTTCAAAGATGGAATTTGTGGGGCTATCGAGGACATAGGGCAGCCACTTTGCGATTTGGTTATGGAAAATTTCATGAAAAGGATATGGTCCTGTAAGCGTGGTCGTGGTGGTCATTTGCCTGATGTTATTTTCCACTATTAACGGCATACCTTCCTCTTTATAATGAAATAAACATCCGATCATTTATGTTAAAAAATGGCATTTTTCTTTTAATATCGAAATAACACCTCTCATTGGAGAATCCTTTATATATATATATATATATATATATATATATATATATATATAAATATATATATATATATATATATATATATATATATATATATATATATATATATAATATATATATATATATATATATATATATATATATATATATATATAAATATATATATATATATATATATATATATATATATATATATATAAATATATATATATATATATATATATATATATATATATATATATATATAATATATATATATATATATATATATATATATATATATATATAAATATATATATATATATATATAAATATATATATATATATATATATATATATATACACATATATATATATATATATATATATATATATATATATATATATATATATATATAAACATTGGGAACGACATTCAACACATGAGATCACACATAATATTCAAAAGTGGGAAGCCTACTGGAAAACGAGAATTCGGAGTGGCCTTCATTGTGGATAGGGAGTTCACACAGAAAATATTCTCTGCTTTTCAACATACAATGCAAAAAAAATCATTTTCATTTCTGTACGATAGCTATTTCCGTCAATTCTACTTATATACAGTACTAAGAAACATTTCCTGGGAAAAAAGTGCAACTTTAATTCCTGAGAAACGAGAAACACAATCCAATACCAATTTTTTTTTCTTAGTATCAAGTAACTCTTTTCTTATATGGGAAAAATTGAGCGATAAGCTTTGTTTTACAGTTATTTTTCTCTCCTCATGTTTATTTTTGTCATCTTTATAATTAGTTAGCTGGTGTTGGTAAGTGAGCCGTGTATTACTTGTTATTGGTTAGTGACTAATTAGTAGTAGACATAATAGTTTACTTTAAAAATGCCAGGCAAGAGCCTATCTTTTGAGGTTGTTCAGCTAGTGTATTACAATTATCAGTTGCGTGAAAGTGTACAGGAGATTTCAAAGACGTTTTCATAACACGTAGGACAATCTATAACACCCAAAAACGAGGATAGATTGGAGCTAAAGCGTGGAGGTGGCCCAAATCTAAGATAAACGAACATGTAAAGCACCTTATAATAAAGAAAATTTATCGAAATCCTCAAATTTCATTAAAGACAATCGCAATGGAGGTCGAAACAGATTGTGGTATTCTTGTTTCGCATCAAACAGTTCAGCAGGCAATACTTGCGAACATATACTCATCAGGAGCTGCTCGGAAAAAACCACTGCTCTTTTCACAAAATGTGGAGAAGCATTTTTCCTTCGAAACGAAACACATTTCTCAGCCAGCCGAATATAGGGATGACATCATATTCTGCGATGAAACGAAAATCATGCTGTATTATAATGATGGATCGAACAGAGTGTGGAGGAAGCCGTTAACATCGTCGGAAAATCGAAACATTATTCCAACTGTGAAATTCGGAAAACTTTCTGTAATAGTTTGGAAGTGTATTTCTAGTAAAAGAGTGGGGGACCACTATCTTATAAGGATCAAGTTCCGTTGCCGCATATCCAAGAGCTATAAACGAGGAGCAACAGTTACCCGAAGGTACCAGATACATAAGCTAAATGAAAGCTCAATAACGTCCACACACATGTCAGCAATGGAAAATCGCATAAAAATATCCCCGCAGGCGGGAAAAAGCAATGATCACATTAAAACTATGTAGAAGACAGTAAAAAATGCGATAACAGAAGTGGCCGAAGAGGTCTTGGAACACCAGACAAAGAAAAGTAGGAACGACTGGTACGACGAAGAATGCAAGGAAGCGGTTAACAAAAGGAACCAGGCATACAAAACTACATCCAGCGATCAACTTTGGCAAAAGAAGAACAATATCAAATCCTCGGACGACAAGCTAAAAAACTATGTTGAAGAAAGAAATGATCAACCATCAACACTAAGATAGAACAGATAAACGAAAACATGCCCCTACACGATATCACGATGGCTGCAATATTTCCAAAAGCTATTCACAGTATCCCCAACAATGGCTGAAGCTGAGAACATTCCAGAAGTAGAGCAAGAGGTCCCAGTCTCATCACCAACCAGAGACGAAGTACAGGCAGCAGTACTGGACCTCAGAAAAAATAAGACTCCTGGAATACTAACATAATTGCTCCAAAGGGGGTCCCCATCGACTAATATGCAGAATATGATCAGAGGAGCAGTTACCAGAGGACTGGCAAAAAAGTATACTATCTCCTGTATACTAAAAGGGGGACAAATTAAGTTGTGATAATTATGGAGATATCGCTCTACTATGTACGTCTTATAAAATGCCTTCTAAAATAATAGAAAGACAATTAAAGCCATACTATGAAAGTATTATAGGAGAGTATCAGGGAGGCTTTTGAAGTAGGCGGACAACAATCAATCAAATATTCTCAATTAAGTAGGTGCCCGAATAGCGCTGGGAATATAACATCGATACGCACCAACGCTTTGTACACTTCAACCGAACACATGGCACTGTCGACAGAAATGCGCTGTATAAAATAATACATGACCTTGGCGTCCCAACAAAACTAGTCCGCATGGTCAAAGTCACGATGCTTGACATAGAGTCCCTGGTCAAGGTGAACGGTGCACTAACGTTACATCGATGAGTTGCATAAATTATTTGAAATTGCAATGGGCTGGCTATGCAGAAAGAATGGAAGAAAACCGGCTACCCAAAAGAACAACAAAGGGTAGAGCACAAGATAGACGTCCAGCAGGAAGACCGAGGACTGGATGGGAAGACACGATAGAAGCTGGCAGCAGATCCTTGTTGGGAGTGAACATCTGGTGGACAGGGTCGCGGAACCGTGATGATTGGAGGAGATTAATCCTGAAGGCCAAGGCCCGGCTTGGGATGTCGCGCTATAGATGATGATGATATATATATTGTATATATATATATATATATATATATATATATATATATATATATATATATATATATATATATATATATATACATATGTGCGTATATAGCTATATATATATATATATATATATATATATATATATATATATATATATATATATATATATATATATATATATATAATTGGGTGATTCTTTAAGAGGTTTAGTTTTTAATCTCAAATAACAAACTTTTAGAAAAATAAGAAAACCGACTTTGAAATGCCCTAAAAAGGATGAAATAAATTTTATGGAAGCGGTGCAATATCATTTTTCCCCGATTCTTTTGTGATGGTGCAGACGTTGAAATGTGGAAATTTATTTGGCACCGCTTCCATAAAATTTATTTCATTATTTTTAGGGCATTTCGAAGCTGGCTTTCATTGTTTTCTAAAAATTTTTTATTTCACCCTTTTTAGTGGCAAATTCGTTCATCTCAAAAATTTCAAGACTCAGTTTCTTGAATAAATTGTTCCATTTATATTAAAATACAATTTTTACCGCAATGCGAAAACCACTACGTCTAAAATTTGCAGCGTTCATAAGCATCGAATTTAGTTCTGATACATCTAATACATGATCTCATCAACGTCTACCTAGATTTTAGGTTTCATAAAAATCCAATATGAATTGTAGCTTTGAGTAATTTTCGAATTTCGAACTTTGCCTAGCCGCCATATTGATATTCTGACTGTGATATATATATATATATATATATATATATATATATATATATATATACATATATATATATATATATATATATATATATATATATATATATATATATATATCTCTTTATGTATAGATATATGTACTCGTATTCATATATGTAAACATAAAGTTAACTCCGCAATCAATCTCAAGAAATTTATTCAAAAGGATCTTTCTTAACAGTATTACTCGTTCATATTTATTCGCCTTCGTTTTCAGTTAACTATGGCACATCGTTTTCAGGAAAGTTTTATGAAAATTATATCCTATAGTTCAATGAAAACTCGGCTATGCATTTTCATGTTTATCTTTAAAGTTACTCGTATGATCAGTTATAGAAGGAAAAGTATCGTCTTTTTTTTTTTTTTAGGTTGCGTTTCTCACCGGTCTTTAGTTTGGAAAGCACTAATTTTAGATTTCTTGGCATATTCGTATAATGTATAGTATTAACTGGAAAGTAACAAATCAACTTTATAATTTGCAATCAGTCAATTCTTATTATTTCTTCAGAAAGTTGTATAAATCCTATGTGTAACGTTTACGCCTAAGGATGTAAGAAGGATCCTTTACTAAGTTCATCAGTAAGCAAAGAATGAGTGCGGAACAGAAAAGCACCCTAAAATTTTCCCTCTAAATATTGTTGAATTGCATGTATGCAGCATTTAAAATTAATTTATTCGTTATTTTCGGTAGAAATGCTTGATTAAAATGTACCGCTTATGCAAAAAAAAAAAAAAGATACTAATCATTTTTATTATCCGTCACAGAGGATTCGGTATCTCCATCAAATCCTTAAAGAGTACCAAATAATTGACACTTTTTAACCGACTTCCAAAGGAAAGAAGGTTATCAATCCATCACGTATATTTTTGTTGTTGCTTTTTTAGGGTATTGTAAAATAATTCTACAATACCCTACTAAAATCGCGTCCTGTCTGTCCGTCTGTCCGTCCGTCCGTGTGTCACACCACTTTTTCTCGCAAACTACATAAGCTAGAAACATAAAATTTTGTAAGTAGGTGCGAAGTGACGCCCTCTTCAAAGTTTCTACACGAAAAAAAATTTATAAGGTCTTTAAGGGAGGTCTCCCCATATAGGGGTGTTGCCCCTGAAAAGAGTTTTCATCGCATGTAGGCAATATGGGTATCAAATGAAAGGTCTTAATGAGAAATTTTCAAAACAGGTCTTAAAATGACAAATTTTGCTTCGAGGGGTGCAGGGGAAGGGGAAATGTACGAAAATGTTGTCCCCCCCCCCTCGCGATTGGACACCTTTGACCCGAAAAATCTGAAAAAAATCAAGAATGTAGGCCTTTACGAGTACAACAACAACAAATACATGAGAAGTCGAAATTCACTCAACTTTGTTAGTAATAGAATCATTGATCGATTTTATGTTTTCTTGGATAAATTCTTAACGGTGCCCTTAAATTTATATTTATAAGACTAGTCCGTCCTGAAAGTTTCATAAAGATCGAATGGTATTTAATGAAGTTATAGCGATTTGAATTTTCCTGTATTACTATGGAACAATATGCGCTGTATTACTATGGAAACATATGGCTATGGAACAATATGCGCTTTTTACCGACTCAGATACTACAGCTTTGCTAGGATTTGCATGAAAATTACAGGAATGATAGATATTATGAATTTCTTTGAGAATTGGCTCAGCTAGCGGTATTAGTAATCGTAACGCAAAATAGTTGCTGTTTTAAATGCGAAGATTGAATAATTTTGATGTATTTTGCCCAACTTCAACGTTTTAGGCGCATGCTTTTGACACTTGATTCAATTTAATGAATGCCTGAAGATGAGTACCTACAATCAATACTCATAGGTGAAACAAGTCGAGGAGGCAGGAGAGAGCTCCTGGCAAATGGGCTTTGTAACCATTCTATGGTTCGAAAAAATAGGTCATGAATCGATGATTACAGTACATTAAAGGTAGCTTAGAAGTCGAAATTCGATCAACTTTGTTAATAATAGTACATTTTATAAATTTTGCCTTTTTGTCTATAAAATCAAGAAGGAACCCTTAAATTTCCCAAAATCTATAATTTAAGTTTTCTGAACAATAAACAGCTAAGTTACAGCCGATTGAATATCTAATAATTACAACAACATTAACACGTGATACAAGGGAGATACACGCATGCAACGGACCTAGACACTACAAATATGTAGGGATTTTGATAAAAATTTTATTAATGTGTTATCCTGACTAATCAAGCGACGAGGTCAAAACACTTGAAACAAAATGGTGGCGAGTTTAAAATCATAATAACCATAATAATTATTCGAGATCAATTTATGGAATCTGTATATTAGTTAAGTTTTGATATGGAGAATATATCGTTTGATTTACTAATTGTTTTACAATACCCTTCTGGCAGGAGCATCCTCCTGCTATTTCAACTTGTTTTAATGTATGTTCACGCATAACTTTTAAACGAGATAGATAGGACAGTCCTGTTTTAACAAATGATACGTCTTTCTTCCGTTTAGGTCCCGTTGAAAGGATAAGAAATTCAAGTAACGGTAAAGGACTTTTACCGTTAAAACTAAAAAAATTTCGAATTTCACCCCGATTTTTCAGCATATCTGATCAACGCGTGTAAGGATATTGATTGTAGAGGTTTCAAATGAAGGACAATATATTGATCTAAAATGTTTCGGAACAGAATAGTAATCCTTCCAAGGACTCTCTAGTTATTAAAAGTTCAATATAATGCATTGATGTGGAGAAATTGAATTTAAATGATATTTCGTACGAAAAGTGCCAATAAGTTGGCACTCTTTAAGGATTTGATTGAGGTACTGAGTCCTTTGGTGATGGATTATAAAAATGATCAGTATTCTTCATTTTCTGCATGAACAGTTCATTTTAGTCAATCATTTCTGCTGGAAATAACCAATAAATTTATTCTAAATTTGGCATAAATACAATTCAACAATAGTTAGAGGGAACATTTCGGGATGCTTTTCTCTTTCGCATTCATTCTTTGCTTAATGATGAGCTTAGTAAAGGATCCTTCAAACATCTTTAGACGCAAGCGTTACACATAGGATTCCCTGAAACAATAATAGAATTGAATGATTGCAAATTATAGAGTTGATTCGTCACTTTCCAGTTAATATTATATCTTATAACATATTCCCAGAAATCTAAAATTAGTGATTTCCATACTAAAGACCGGTGAGAACCGCAACCTAAACAGAGATAGCTTTCCTTCTATAACTAATCATAACATTACAGATGAAGATGAACATGCATAGCCGAGTTTTTTTTTAACTATAGGGTATAATTTTCTTGAAACTTTCATGAAAATTAGGTGCCATAGTTAACTGAAAACGAAGGCGATGGGTACCGAATGAACGTGAACGAGTGATACGGTTAAGAACGATTTTTTTTAAGTAAATTTCTTGAGATTAATTGCGAAGTGAACTCTATGTTTACATTTATAAATACATATATCTATACATAAAGATATATATATATATATATATATATATATATATATATATATATATATAAAATTATGTTATAATATACGAGTACATGATACAATGAATTCAAGAAACTGAGTTTTGAAAGGTTTGAAATGAAAAAATTTGCCACTAAAAACGGTGAAATAAAAAACTTTTAGAAAAAAAGAAAACCGACCTCAAAATGCTCTAAAAATTATGAAATAAATTTTATGGAAGCGGTGCGGTATATATATATATATATATATATATATATATATATATATATATATATATATATATATATATATAAGTATATATATACATACACATATATATATATATATATATATATATATATATATATATATATATATATATATATATATGTATATATATACATATATATATATATATATATATATATATATATATATATAAATTTATATATATATATATATATATATATTTTTATATATATATATATATATATATATATATATATATATATAAGTATAGATATATACATATATATATATATATATATATATATATATATATATATATATATTCATATATATATATATATATATATATATATTATATATATATATATATATATATATATATATATATATATATATATATATATATATATATATATATATATATATCACTACTTTGTACGGCGTGCAAAATATTTTCTAAAATCTTAGAAAAGAAAATCATACACCAACAGTATTATTGGAGAGCATCAAGGTGGTTTTAGAGCAGTGAGATCAACAAAAGACCAATTATTCACAGTCAAGCAGATACTCGAAAAATGCTGGGAGTTCAACATAACAGTCCATTCAATAAGTCCGTAGGATGACACATAGATGGCATTATTTTTTAAATATCTCCATATCTCTGAGTTTATAAAAACTAGGTGTCTTTAAGTATCTCGACGTTAGGGTCTAAAATGCCCTAAGATACTGCATTTTAAATCCTCCGGACTTATCATTAATTTGAATTTATTAGATGTTCCTTAAGTCTTTTCAAGATCAACACGTTTATACCTGTGCAAAAAAATCAGTTTTTTTTTATTTTTTAAATTATATATATCAGACATATCGGACCCGAAATTTTTAAAATTTTAAGGGTAGTGTGGATTACGACTCCTTTTAATTGCATAAATTGGATATCTCAATGAGGCTTGAGTTACGGCTCCCTTGAATTGTATAAATTGGATACCCCAACCAGACTATTTGCTTTAATATCCATTGTTTTCAAATCACGCATGACCAAAGCTGATACTAATAAATAAGATGCCACATGCTGGATTCATCACAAATTTATTGTTACAGAAAGATAAGCTAACAATTCAATCAACACAATTAGCTGATATCGAAAACATTAAAAATCAATACTAATTTGCATGTTATCGATAAAACAAAATTAAGAAATTTTACCATTTTAATTGTAATGAATCATGCAACGCCGCTGGCGACCACTACCAACACACCTTACTGCTATGTGGCTTGTCATCTCATGTTGGTTGTGACGAGTTCACATTCCACGTCAATTTTGTCGTGGGATGTCAACGTGAATTGACAGCCACATGGGAATCGGTGTGGGAGTAGTGGTGGCCACTCAAGAACTGCTTCTCAACGCATATAAGGCGCAATTGTGCATATATACATGTACACAATTAAGAAAAGCTAAGGTGTGCATAATTGAAGCACCTCAGGGCTGTGATCGAACAAAATTTTCGCAATTCAGTGACATATTCTGAGACTGTTCCAATTGAAATAGGCTGTGAAACGTGCTTTGCAGATTTAGTGGAAAAGCTTTTAAGTCATTTTTAGCTGTTATTTGCGCATTAGCGAACTCCCTCAACATCAACGGGAAGTGTGTGCGCGGATACAAGGTATGATGTTCAGTTCGATCCAAGACATAATCAAATCTGAATAAATGCATCCAACAGCATCAGCAATCATCTCTATCCCAGCAGCATCAACCCCTACATTCTGCCCTCGTCTTTGCACCATCAGCAGCCCCAATCTCTCCCAGTGGGGGTGGCGCCTATTCAACAGCACACCACCAGCACCTTCTTACTATTTACACCAAACCACTGCACAAATCAGGTTAATTGTATAGTCGGACCTAAAAATCACACACAAAAAAAACGTCTTCCGCCGGTCGAAATAAGAAACACAGACGTTCTACAGTTTAATTATATTATTATTTGAAGTTTTAGCGAATTTAATTTTAAAAATAATTAAAATGCCAGACAATAATGGCGATAGTTTAGATATCAATGCGGTTGCCTTAAAATTACCGCAGTCTTGGCATAAAATGCAAGCGAAAAAAATAAGACTCGTAAATTCGCATTAGGTATTTTTATTTAATAATTTTCTTCTAAACAACATTAAGCTCAATTCATGAAAGCTGAAAATCATTTAAATTATAATATTTATTGTCAAATGTATTAGTTACATTCAATTTTCACTAGAACTATTAGGACTTAGGCAACAAGAGCTTGAAGAAACTATAGGCAATTTTTACATAAACAAAAAAAAATTAGATAAAGTTTTATATTTGTAATTGGCTAATATTGAATCGTTACTATTACCTTTATTGGAAATAGCGTGCTGATACACCAATAATCGAAATATTTGACAATTGAAGTAAAATAATTGCGGTTAGTAGTGGGTTGATAACAGGTTCTTACTAACGAGTTTTTGCCGCACCAACTAATAACTTAGAGGAAGTTGAAACGATTTCGTGTTTTTAATAACAAGATCCCTGAAGTGCACTGATTGGGATGAATAGTGTTCTAATCGTTAATCGTAAAAACAACTACATAGTATATCGCGATTATAATAATTCGCCGCAGACATATCGCGATTATAATAATCCGGCGTAGATTAAAGGACATGTCGCGACGAAAGAATATAAAAGTAAAAAAATGAACACTGAGTGACTTCGTTAAATCAAAGCGAACGTTAAAGGCTTACGTTAATCACATAAAACAAGTGGGAACCTCAACTAACCGAAATAAGTAAATATATAATCTACGATTTGGCATTCTCAAAATTCAAACAAAAATCAAAAGCGATGTTTTCGTCACAGTAAAACGATTTTTTATTTTAAAGTTCAGTACGGAGAGCTTTCGCCTACAAAATTAGGATCAATTGTCTTTAAATTAATTAAATCAAATCGAATTGAATGTTAGTGAATTCAACTAGGAAAGAAAAAAAATCAATAGATAACATGAATTGCTAACCCAAAACACGATTTTCCTTTCCAGTGGTCCTTTCTTTCAGCGGGAAGTAGAGTGCATGGTAAGTATGCCGTCGCGAGGGTAGGGTTTGAGAAAATCCGCTGAGGCCGGTTTCGCGTCGCGCGCGGTATGCGGTACCTTTATTGATTTTAGTTTTTCTTTAACGTAGTTTTTTTTCGGATTTACGTTAACGTAGTATATTTTTCGGTACCGCGTCGGTAAAATTCGGGAACGCGAAACGGAAATTAGATTTTTGTACTTTACTGGATTGATGGAGAAATACGGAGTAACGTAAAGTAGGTTTCTTCTCCGTATGATTGTGTTTGACGCGTTTGAAACGGGCGTTTAATGGTGGCTGAAAAATTGTAAATGAGCGTAATCCATTTGGAGACCCGCGACCGAAATCTTCTCCGATCTAGCTGGCCGACAAGCAGCCACCGCGAAAATGGATTACGGTGCACGATTTGGTTGACCAGTTGGTACCATCCGTTGGCACTACTCAGACTTAACGTCTAGAACCGATGAGAGGTCGGTTCCTCGTTCGGACTTAGACATAAAAATCATTACATAATATTGAAAAGTTCAAATTTTTCTTCTTAAAAAATTAAACGAATTGACTTGAATCGAGAAGATTCTTAAGTTCATTTTAATTGAAGAATCAAATGTTATTCGAAAAAAATCATAGGTTCTTATTTAGGATTTTGTTAAATTGTAATAATCGAGCAGTCACACAAGCAGACTGCTCGAAAACCTTCCCAACACTTAACTGAAATTAATTGCAGAGTTCGACAAAAGAGAAAATAGAAAGATTTCATTTCTTCCATTCATAATTATAATTTATAAAATTTACTTTTGTCTTATTATCATTAAACGTAATTTTATATCAATTTTCCTTTATGTCAAATTTAAACATTTCCCTTTAATTTTTTCTTGTTATTATTAAACGTAATTTTATCTTAATTTTCCTTTATATAAAATTAAAACATTTTTATCACTATTTGAAATCTTTTTCATTTTTCTATTACTGCGGTTAATTTTGGTTTCGAGCAGTCACAATAACAAACTGCTCGAAAACCCTCCTATCTCCTATCAAAATGGCAATTTATAGCAACTAGCACAATTGGGTTGCTGACATGTGGAAGATTGTCATTTGGAAGAGGAAGGCGAAGGTTCCGTGTGTGCACACGTGGCGCAGTCACCAACCCAGCGAGTGACATCGACGAAGAAAATCAGGTAAATGGCCCCAAGAAAGAAAAGTTTGATACCAAAAGAATGTTTTTCAGTAACCAGATTACAGGGAGGATCAGGCAAGTGAAATCGAAGCCCTAGGATCGATACACTGTGGTGAAATGGAAGTTCTTGAAACGGAACCTGTACACAATGTTGAGACGGAAAACGGGTTAAGCATGTGACTTAATTTGTACGTATACCGAGAAGCATCCCGATGAAGCGCATAAGGTAGGAATTGAAGGAGCAATTTAATTCGAAGATAAAGATAGACATGCTATTGAAGCATGAAGGACGCAGTAAGAGTACTCAAATTTTTTGCTTATACGGGGGTGTGCACATTGTTCATGACATGAAAATTACGGTTTACACATAACGTACGAGTGTGTGCAAAGGAGAATGCAAAAGTGATTCTATAGGGTAAGGACTTTCATTTCGCTTTCAAAAAGTTGCTCGCCGATTAAAATTAAATGCAAAAATTATTAATTGAAAGACAAAAACAATTCAAGTATAATTTCGCGTATCGGTTGCTTCATTATCAAACTTTATAATGCTTCGAATAGACATGCCATCTCAAATAGATGCAGTGAGGAGAAACGTCGCGTACGTGAAAGTGTTAAAAACAATATTATAACAATTGTCGTCTTATGTGCAACGATACGACTTATACCATTTATTACGGCCAAAATGAAATCGTAATGGGGAAGAATAAAAATGTTTCATAAGAACTGAAATTTACCATAAGAACTGAAATTTGAATTGTGATTTGATACGATCCTTGATTAAGTGCGAGACAAAAATTGATAAATAGGAGGTTCAAAGGGTGTTGCATCGCGATCAAATATCTCATGGTGCTCGTCAATCTTCTATATTGGGTGATGAAACTTGTGACGTCATTCTCGAGTGGGGAGCGGTTGCCTTGCCTACCTCAAGTTAGATGGAGCACACAATAGCAGTCAAGAACACGGAAACCAAAGCAAAGCATTTTCTGAAAAGTGTCTTTCGTCCGTTTTGTTAGTGATTTTGGATGGATATTACGTGAACAAAAATAACCATGCGCAATGTGACACAAAAACGAGGAATGATTATTGTTATGAAATGCTGAGATATTCCTTTGATGATCAGACGCGCAAACATTGATGCAAATTTGCCGAAATTATGAGAAGATAACTCCTCGATTGACTTATAATCTAGTCTCAGCGTGAAGATTGATGACGGTTAGTTCTCAAATGCAGATTTGTTTAGACACAAGTGTAAAAAACTAGAAAATACACGGTTGATATTTGCGTAATTAGATACGAGTGCGTGTAGGGTCGGAGTAAATTGATCGTGAGTGAAATGAACAGAGTGGGGTCTAAGAAGATTCTGTAGCAAAAATTGAGGAAGAAACCGAAATCCAAGGTTTTCTAAACGATCAACAAACATTTTATTGTGGAAACCGGGAATACGATCAAATTATTCAAGTCACGCGTCTCGCTGCTCGTCTTGTGAAATGCAGTACGCGACAATTAGTGAGTGAATAAAAACCACCTGGCGGCAAACGAATAGGTGTTGTTGGTTGCGATCCTACACAATTAGTATGTGCATCTGCGTGTGATTTATTTTACATCGAGATTCCAGATGGGCAATTAGTGGAAAAAAACTACAAATCTTTAGAATATGAAGTGGCTTGCCTAGACATTACACCGCTAGATAAGACCAAATCAAAGTCGGAGTTAGTTGTCGTTGGCTTATGGACAGACATTTCCGCAGTTGTGATTACTTTACCAGACTTAGGAACTATATATAAGGAGAAATTAGGAGGGGGAATCATTCCTCGTTCAATATTGATGCCAAATTTTGAAGGAATCAATTACTTGTTATGTGTCCTTGGGGATGACTCCATGTTTTATTTCAATTCGAATAAATCGGATGAGTCGCTTTTCGATATGAAGAAAGTAATCCTTGGAACGCAACCAACTATACTGAAAATAATTAAATCGTTTTCTACAACCAATGTTTATGCTTGCTCTGACCGTTCGACGGTAATATATTCTTCGAAGCATGAGCTTGTTTTTTCCAATGTAAACCTTAAAGAGGTGAATCACATGTGTTCGCTAAATGCAGAAGCGTATCTAGATAGTTAAGCATTGGCTACGAAAACTCGGTGATTTTAGGAACTATTTATGCGATCCCGAAATTACACATTTAAATCATTATCATCATAATTATTCATTTGTAAATGTACATTTTTTTTTACCAGAGTAAACTCTAATCTAGAATAAGCTTTTAAATGGAATTTATTGTTATTTGCTCGCTAGGTTTTTTTTTTTATTTTTAACGAGCGCATTGTCTTCGCTTACGCAGGTCATATCGTAAGTCAAAATAGGCAGGCATTACCTACGCGTTCATCCGGTGTCTTAGTTAGGCGCTGATAAATGATATTGTATTTTCAAAAGAAAAGGTTTTATACTAGTCAGGGCTTTTTTTGTGGTAGGGAGGTGAAGGCATTTACGCCCGCCGAGTCTGGCAGTGTGGGACTCCCATGGAGGATACCCTTGGACTACCCACTAAACACCTCCCCTGTCAATCTGAGAACCTAGCCTGGAACCGTTTGACACATTACTTCGGGCCAGGTCTCGTTTTGTTACGCCGTGGGGCGCCTAGTCAGGGCTTAGCCAGACGTTTATAGCCGCGTTGTACAACCACAATTAATATTTGCAGGACAGTAGGGAAAAAAAGTGTTGCAACAATTTTTCCTCCCTATATTTGATATGCCAGACTTACAGTATATATAATTTAGGATAGAGTTCGGATGAAACTTATAGCACCATAATGTAATCATTGCGTATAAGACCTTGTTATCCCACAATTAATTTGTATGAATCTGCCTGAAAACTTCAGAGCGATTAATTTGCATGTTTCCATTTGTATATTTATTACGTAGTGCCTCTAGCGAAAACGCCTGTATTTAATAATTCTTGTTCTGGAACTTACATGTATTTCTTACTATGGAATTTTTTTTCTGCAGCCTCAAATATCTGCACTTAGTTAGTTTTCGACACCAGATATTTAAATGAGTATATCGATTGGTCTAGTTTTGAAAACTCAACTTTATATTCATACCTATTTTAGTCCGTTCTTGAAAGCGAGCATTTTTTTTTTTGTAAATTTATGAAAATTTTTAGATTGTTAATATCATAAAAACCGTGAATTGCTAAATGAACAACGTCGGTCTTTTCATTTGACCTCTTTCTGACCGGGTACAGGACCCGGTACGGTGGAAGGCTTTTCCCACAAAAATGAGCTAGCCATCGGGCGCGCTCCAACTTTCTTTTAGTTTCAGGGACTCTTGCGGGTTGAGTGGCCTCTAGACAAGGTGCCTTTTTATAACATAGGGTTATGTGATCCGGTTGCATAACTCTATGACATAAATTGGTAACCGGTATATTTCTTTTCTGATGGGAAGGCTCATACAAATTATGTTGTATGAGTTTTCTACTCAGAAGGGAAATATATGGCCATTGCAACATTTCGGATCTTGATCCGGTTGGGCGGGTGCAATGGGGCACCACCACCATCCGGTTGTCCCACTCTTATTTGTGGGCCATGAGAATCGTCGGATAACGACACGAGGTTCCCCTAAGTCCGTCTGTTTTGGCTTGTTCCGACTTGTTCTTTGAACAAGCAATTCTCCCCTTTGTAGTTACCTACGTTTTTCGACTTCGGTCGACCTGCTTTGAGATACAAGAATTCGTGAATGCGAAATTCTTTTGTAGTGGGTCCTTGTGCTGGTAGAACGAACCCGCCCCACGACACCGGAATGCTAGCCTGCCAGCGCATTCACGCGTCCCCAGACAACGCCATTCTCGGCGGATATCAATACCTTCTTTCGCCGAGGCAGCAGACCATCGATGCAGTCCTGAACGGACATTTATACCTATCTGCACTACAAAATCATTTTACAAAACCTACTAAAATCGCGTCCTGTCTGTCCGTCCGTCGTGTGTCACACCCCATTTTTTCGCAAACTACATAAGCTAGAAACATAAGATTTTGTAAGTAGGTGCAAAGTAACGCCCACTCCAAAGTCTTATCAGAAAAAAATTTTAAAAGGTGTTTAAGGGGGGTCTCCCCATATAGGGGAGTGGCCCCTGAAAAAAGAAATTTCATTGCATGTAGGCAATATGGGTATCAAATGAAAAGTCTTAATGAGAACTTTTTAAAACAGGTCTTAAAATGACAAGTTTTGCTTTGAGGCGTGCAGGGGAAGGGAAAATGTACGACCCGAAAAATCGGAAAAAAAATCATTGTGGTGAGACTTCAGGTGTACAAGGGCAACAAATACCTCAGAAGTCGAAATTCGGTCAAATTTATTAATAACAGTACATTTTATAAAATTTACATTTTTGCCTATAAAATCAAAATAGAACCCTTAAATTTCCCAAAAGCTTCAATTTAAGTTTTTTGAAAGCACTTGTATATGTTCTGAAAATTTCACAATAATTGAACTTAGGTGATACACGTTTGCAGCGGACCTGGACACTAAATACATGTAGGAATTTTGATAAAAATTTTACAAATGGTTTGTAATATTGATGTGTTATCATGACTAACTAAGCGACGGGGTCATAAACACTTGAAACAAAATGGCGGCGAATTTCAAAACATTAATAACCATAATAATTTTTCGAACTCAATTTATGAAATCTGTATATAAGTCAAGTTTTGATATGCAGAATATATTGTTTGATTTACTAATTGTTTTATAAAACCCTTCTGGTAGGAGCACTCTCCTGCTACTTCAACTTGTTTAAATGTCGTTTTTATTAAAATACAGTAGATTAGTTTGTATTTGATATAAAGGGTTTGTGTCCAGAATTAAAATCATTAAAAATGTGAAATAAAATTGTTGTAAGTGCAATTTAAATATTCTTGATGAAATAAATAATATTAATACGAAATGTAAAACATTTAAATCGGCAACGCTAAAACAAATAAACGTGAACAAAGATGAAATGGATTAATAAAGTAAATTTAATTAAAATTATTGACCCTTAAAATAATCAAGGACCATTGTCACCACAATCGTCACACACCCCCCTACCAGCAAGCTGTTAAGCTGGCGTAGAAAATA
>OZ017738.1:306778160-306848368 GCA_963969285.1 Odontomyia ornata
GAAGCCTTTATTTTGTTGTCATCAGTAGTGGATGAACGCACAATAAAATTTCCAGAACGAAAGCGAGCAAACCTACGCTAACACTGGCGTTCAGTAAGGCAGTCCTCATCATAAATTTCACACAATTTTTTTCGAGTTTGCACCGCATTTTTGCTCTTTCTTTGAAACAGTAAAATATTCCGATAATGCTCTCTTCGATTGTTCATTTCCAAGTTTATTTTTAACCAACTTGTTGTTTACTAATGACGCTAAATTTTTCACTGAAGATATCGTAAAGTCGAATCTTTAAAATAATATATAATAATAATAAGGCATGCAATCAGTATTACATGAAATATGCAGTTCACATCACCTATGACAAAAAACGGCATGAATTATCGAACAACTCAATATATAGTTGGAGGTAAGATTGTTGCTTCGATTTTCACTAAATTTTTATGAAAAATGTATATAGTTACCGGCTGGGTTCGTTGATTTGGACGGAAAGCTCATCAATATACTCGTAAAATCTAAGATCCGGCTAACCGATTCAAAATAGCAGCCGTTCAAAGCCCAAAGCAATTCTGACACAAGCAAATCTCGAATTTGAATTGTTGCTTAGGCTATAAAATGGAACTCCGCACATTTTATCAAAAAATACAAATCTAATTTCAAAATGGCGGCCCCTCAAAATTAAAAAAAAAGCACGCGCGCAATTCTCTAACAAAAACGAGTAAAATATTTCTATTTGAGTTTGTAATATAGTTGACAGAAGATTTTCCAAAGGTTGGCCCTTAAATTTTATAATGGTAGCTCACTAAATTTCCAAAAGTTGGAAGCTTAGATAAATCCTTTTATCCAACTTAAAATTTTTGTTACAAATTTTAAGTTTATTTACCCACAGGGCTAAAAATGGTGGTTTTAAAAATGTTATCCACGGTTTTCAACCCATCGCGCGGCTATGTTACTCAACTTGAATTTGATTAAATTGACCCTTGTCAAAACTTTAGTTGGACGCAAAAACGTCCTACATCGGATAATAAATATGAAAGTAAAATATGAGGCTACGTTTAGCAGTCGTTGCGTATAGAAAAGTTGTTAAAAGCTCCTGTCAAGAATTTTTAAAAATCAAAATAATTTTTAAATGGTCAATTCGAAACTAATTTTCTAAAAAACTTATTACATCGTTGAATAATTCGAACAATTTATTGAGTATCTGGATTTTACTTGCGAGGGAGTCTCAAAAAGTTCAAGAAAAGAAGTCTCAAAAAGTTCAAGAAAAGAAGAAACGTTTTTTCACCGGGGAATGGTGGAGCCCGACGGCTTCCCACCGCTGGGGGACCCGGGCCCAGGCATTTTAAATGCCAATCAAGAAAAACTCATCAAATGAAAAAACTATCAAGAAAACTTTGAGCATGGCAGGCGTATACGCTTTCAAGCGAAGAATGAGAAAGAGTAATCAGAGAAAATGAAGAGATGAAACTCCGAATGCAAAGTTTGGAGGAAATGATCCGGACATTAACAAACGTCAATAAAACAAAAGTGATGAAGCCACAAAATACGACCGGAAAAGAAGAACCGCCAGCAAACAAGCACGAAAAAAGTAGCCACGCAAAAGGCTTAACAAACGAATAAAGCAACATTACAAGGTACGAAAAAGTCAACAATCCATGATGCTGATATCATACTAAGCGCGGGAGGAGCAAATGACAGCGCAAATTACTGTGCGGTACTTGCTGCGATGTATGACGATATGGACATCGAGATGGAGTGCCAAGTAAACATAGGTAATATTAATGATTCTAGTGTTAATTTTATTGAATACTTAAAATCAAAAAATAAGGAGGAGAAAAAGCCACCGGTGTGTCTGCTGGTTCTCCTATTAAAAATAATAAGATAACTGAGAAAGTTCCTCCGATTAATGTCTTTGGATAGCGCGGAGGGGATATGGTTCGCCTATAGGCAGCCGAACATAAGATCGATAATTTCGAAGTAAAGAGAGTGACCGCCGATAAACTCACAATTAAAACAAAAACACTGGCTGATTTCAAGCCTTTGAAAGATGCTCTTAATAGTGTACAAGCTTTCCACTTCACATACACGCCGAAGGCGGAAAAAAATCAGACATTTTTGTTGAAGGGCTTGGACTGTGGGGAGAATACAGTTGATCTCCTTGAAATGTTACAGGAAGCAGCACCAGCTGAGTCTGAACAATTTTGCTACCAGGAGATCAACTATTGAAGGCAAAATATTACCATTTTATTTGGTACAAATTTCTAATAATAGCAGTTCAAGTGCCCTCCAACAGAAAAGGTACTTGAACTTTAGAGTTGTGAGGTGGGAGCGTTTCCAAAAAACTGAGGTCGACCAGTGTTACAGGTGCCAAAGATTAGGTCATTCGGCTGCTAATCGTGCCATGCACTATCGCTGCGTCAAATGTAAAATATCCATGCCCCCGGTGAATGCAAATTGGCTCAGATGGAGCCAAAAGAAAAATTACACTGTGTTAACTGCGGTATATTTGGTCATCCAGCATCATATCGAGGATGCCCCCGGTATCAAGATGCAAAAGATAAATTTTTGCCAAAACAAACCAAAGTACATCACAGTGTGTTACCTTCCAACTTCGTCAAACCCGGAGTATCATTTGCACTTGCTGCTAGATGACCAGCAGACAACAATGTAAATAAAATAAATAATGTAAGTGGCACAAAAGAGCTGCTTTTCAAAATTTACCAATAGCTTGAAACTCTTTCAGAAAGAAATAAGCATGACCAAAAAATCAATTTTGTTTTTCAACTTTAGGCCGACATGTAGTTTGTCATCCATTCGTATCTCCATGGATAAGCTTCGTCTCATATCTATCAACGTCAACTCCATTGTCACTATACATCGATGCGACTATGTCCTTGAAATCATTGTTAAGCAAAAGCCTGACAGGATGCTTCTCACTGAAACCCACCTCAATCCATGGCACTCCATGACATTCGAGGATTTTGAATTCGTAAGAAACGATAGGGTACACGGTAATGGGAGAGGTGGCACAGGGAAATTGGTTAGACGACCCTATTGTTTCAAAATATTGAAAAAGTCGAATTCAAAAGCTTTTAATCTCTTGAAGTGTTCGTTATCAAAATTTCACTGCCAGGTGGGGGTAACCTCTTCGTCATCTCTGCCTATGCAACTTCAAAATATTCTCAAGTTCAAGGAGGAGCTCAATTCCTTATTTGAAATACACGAATTGAACAGACTGCATAGTTATTATATTTTTGCCGGTGACCTGAATGCCAAGCATTCATCATGGCTGAACGCCACCATTAATCTAAGAGGCGTATTCCTAAAATCGTGGATCACAGAGAACCAAATTAAATACAGGTGCAATCTATATGGGTCGGAGTTCCCAACATACCCCAGGACAAATTCATATTAGGTCCTCTGCATTGCTGACGCAAGACTTGAATCCTGCTTTAATAATCCTCAACGGGAACTGCACGTGCTTTCTTATGACAGCGACCATAACGAAATCCTAATGGAAATCAATCATCAAAGGAATGATGTCTTCCTCATTCCAGTTCAACATGAAAATCATCGGTTGAATTTAAAAAAAAAACGAATTGGGGAAAATTTCAAAAGAATTTTAGTCGAGAGTACCAGAAGCAATGTCCTCCTTCTGACGATGGCAACGCTTGCTCAATGGTTTCTAATAACAGGAATCTAACTAACGATGAAATATATCTCTATTTGTCGAAGTTAAAGAAGCAGCCGTTGAAAACGATTGAGAAAGTAGTTCCCAAGATTAAACATCGAAACAATATGGATTAAATAGATTGGAAAGACTTCCCACACGCGTCAACAATATTAATCGGCGATTTTGGGACTACAACCATCCCTCGTTGGCTTTGTTGAAATTAAACCTGAAGAATGTCCGAAACTAAATCCGTTCAGGTCAGCAATCAATGGGCAGAAAAATCGTCGGTATTAGCCCACAGGACCAAGCTGGCATTTTCACGAAAGTGAATAGCTTATTCCACAAAAAGTCTCGAGTGAAGGTATCGAATTTTGGAGTCGATAGTGATGAGATAAATCTTTTCGATAGGGCTGGTATCTAAATTGATAGTGCGGATCCGGATAGAAATGGAATCAGGATTATATGGGATAGTTTTTATGAACTTGCCCTGATTGGAACTCATTTTAAGTTGGGTTCATCTACCAAACCCTGAGAGAGGAAATCAAATACTCGTACTTTTAGAGGTCGTTGAAGCATAAGTTTCCGACTTCAAATCAAGCCCGAATGGCCACTCTCTTCTTCATTTCAATGAAACATTAACATCTGATCTCATACCAAGCTTTAATCTTATTGATTATTTTGGCAGCTATGAAGTCTTGTGTTTCATATTTGGCAAGATAAACAACAAGAAATCATGTGGTATCGGCAGTGTTCCAAACATAGTTCTCCGAAATTTGCCTGAGGTTGCTATTAGGAATTATTGCATATTGTCAAACAACATGTTTAGCAACTCATATTTCCCAAATGAGTGGAAAAAGGCTAAGGTATTTCCGATCTTGAAGAAAGGAAAAGAATCTTCGAACCCTAAAAGCTATCGCCCAATCAGCTTGCTGCCTAACATCAGCAAGGTGTTTGAAATGATACTGAACAAAGCATTAAACGCCCACATTGAGATATATGAGTTGATGCCGAATTGCCAATTTGGTTTTCGTGCCAGGCATTCGACCATACATGCGATAACGAATGTAACCTGAGACATCTGATGGAAACTAAACAACAGAGAATGTGTTAGAGCGTGTCTCATTGACATGGAGAAAGCCTTCGATACGGTGTGGTTAGATAGACTAGTTTTTACACTCCTCCAGTACAGGTTCCCCAGACATGATGTGCAATATGTTATACGGGAAATCATTTGTTGTTACTGATGGAAATCTAACGACAATGCGCGGCTTTAAGGTCTTGAATGGTCTACAGCAGGGAACAGTTACTGCGCCTCTGCTTTTCTCAACATTCATTCGCATTCTATTGAACAGCTTTGATTTTAACGTCTCGCCAATGAGATCTTGGTAGCGTTTGCTGATGATCTGATCATCTGTACGACAGACCGAAAAGCTACAATAGTTCAGAGCAATATTCAAAAAATGTTTAATGATGTGCAGCTCTACGGTGACAATTGGCGCAACAATTTTTTTCCGGACAACGCCAGTCAAGAACTGAAACGCAATTGGAAGGATTTCCACATTATTGTTGGTGAGGGTAGTACAGAGCGGGTTCCACATAAATCCTGTGTTCGATATCTGTACTGTATTGAACATGTCAAAATCATGCTAAGCAAAGCACAAAAAGTAATTATGGCCCGTCGACAACTCTTCCATTCCAGATACATTGATCAAAAGGTCGAAGTTATCTATTACAAGACCCTGGTTAGACCAGTTTTGACATATGGATGTCAGATCTGGTACAACCAGAGTACTAGTACTATGGAAGGATTAAGAGTTTTCGAAAGGAAATGTCTTCGTGCATGTACTGGTTTGTACAGAAAGCCCTGAGAAATATTGGAAGCATTATATATCGAATAGAAGAATTTATCAAACTGCTAAAGCGACGCGAGTCGATATCTTCTTATTGAGGCTTCTTCGGAATCATATCGCAAGATCTGTAACTTAGAGAGAAAAACCCCTGGGGATTTCACAGCCGTTCCACCCAACAGACGGGTATATTGAGACTTGTCTCACCACTGGCTTCATTCCTCCAGAAGTATTCGTGTTTTTGGACCTGAATTGATATGTTTTTGATTCTGACACATCACATATATAGACGGGCCACCGATAAGAAGATAAAATATCCTCCGAATTTGAGTTCACGAGACCAACAATTCCAATGGAGATACTCATTTGCTAGATTTGTTGAGGCTGGTCGAGCTGGGACGGAGCGATTTAGGTATCGGTGGCTGAATAACAATGTCTTAACTATTCGTATTTATGTTTTGTGTTTTCCGTTGCATAGTTTTGAGTTTCAGCCCATTATTGCTACATATAGTGTTGTTTGTTTGTGTTGAAAATTAGGAATAGATTTCAATATTTAGGATAGGTTATGTTTATCATATTAGGTTTAGAGATATAGTTTAACGTTTAGGTTAGGAATATTGACAAAGCATTTTTAGTATACGATAAAGTTTCTTAATTGAATTTGATTAGAATTAGATTATAACATATTAGGCACAGGATAAAAGTTCACTGTTGTGTTAAAATTATAAATAATTTTTAATAGTGTTGGTCGGTTTATTTCTTTTTCCAATTGAATCATAAAATATATAATAATTTCAATTAATATTTAATTTAATGTTTTTAATTGATAATATATAAATTTAGAGCGCCATTTGGGCCATTAAGTTTTCGTATTTTTATCGTTTAGAATTTGCTTTATATTCCTTTAAAATTTATAACGATTAGTATTGAATAATGCGCTTTTGACTTTGAGGAAAATAAAATATTTAAAACGTAAAATTTTTCAGTAGAGGCAAATAATGCCAGCTTTGCAAGATTGTTTACCAAGGTACTGAAAACAAAGATAATTCACATTAAGAGTTCGAACAGACGGCGCATACTGCAACTTTTCTTTGCAGGTGGAATGTCGTAAGAATATGCGATTTTTCCTAAAAACCGGTTTACTAATTATGACAATTTTCACGTTGCACATTTTTGTTTTCCATGCACACATTATTCTTGGCAAGGGTGTACGTTGAAATGACCATATCAGTTCTGTGCATGTTTAAAGATTATCAGTAAATCTTATCGCTCAATACGACAGTCGTGCGTAATCTGGTCGAACAATTAACACATGTTGTCAGGAATCACGATTGTTGCCCAAGTAACGGTAAGTGAATGAAGTTTTAAACTATTATAGCCAACGGTTGTGAGAAACTCTAAATAAGTTAGAAGCCACTGAAAACATAAAGCACCTCTAGAGGAAAATGCGTCTTCCATATATCGACCTACACGGGCCCATTTGCAATTGAAATCAATTATGAAAAAAGTGCATAGACATATTAATATAAAATAGAATTTGCTTTGGGATACAGGTGAAATTAAATGCATCTAAAGGTATTTAAAGAAATGTAGGTAGATTCTCAAATACTCCGTAGATCATGTTTGAGATGTAGTAAAAAATTAGATCATCTAGCCAAGAACAGGGGAATTAGGATGAAACCGATGTTTGCTAAAAACTACATTAGTAAATTAAATCTTCAACTGATGAAATTCGAAACGAACTAATGGTCTAGATCCGCTATTCATAATTATGAAATTTCATGTCAATCACCTAAAAAAAGTATCAAGTTATTAAATTGAAGATGCATTAAGGTTACCTTGATTTCCAAAATTCAAGAACCTCTTATAATTTTCACTGCTGGAAATTTTTGCTAGGTATGGCTTTGAAAAATCTATAAACGTCACTTTAACATCCCTTACGGTCTTTTTCGTGAAGAACTTTAGTCGCCAACGTTTAGCAATGGAAAGCGAACTCGCTTCATTATTACGTGTTGTATTTTTTCCAAACTCCGTTTCAACAGTTTGCAATTCTAAAAACTCATCAAACGCGGGAACGTCAAAGAAAATCTGATCTAATGTTAATGAACGCAAGTACAACTCCGTTTCTTCGGGCCATTCGCAATTACCGCAATGATCTAAATATCTTTGGTCAAACTCAGTAATTTCATCCAGTGACGGCGTTACACAATTTTCTAGTTTGGGAATATATGGATCTTCAATAAATTCTAGGCTCGAATGTTCATTTTCGCACATTTTCTTTTAGTTTCCACTGTAGATATTCACTTCACATCTATAATGGATCTCACTTGCTTTATGACACGTATGAACAAAAGTTCCACGTCGAAATTGGGCATTTTCACGTTTCTTTGCAGCCAAAAGCACTTTTGCTGACGCGAATAATAACAGACGCGAACTGAACGGATGAGTTTGTTACCTAGCACCGCAACGACAGGTAAAAAACTAACGCGAGTTGGTAAAAGTTACTAGCATTGACCAGGTATAAAAGCTGCAACATAACTGTCGGACGAAATGGTGTTGTCGAAGTTGTACACTGTACACACGTTGAGCATAGAGATATGAGATGAGCAGCGTAAAGAGAGGTACGAATACCTAATATGCACGGTGGTCAACATTCTCCATACAGGCTAGATTTCTTTAAAGGCCAAAAATTAAGTATTCAACTTTTAATGTTCGATTATTTCGTGCAGTGCACGGATTTGGTGAATACGTGTGAACCGACAATACTACTTCGAAGTTTGGACTGGTGTTTGCTGATCCATGTTTTTACCTAATATTCAAATACTGGGCTCATTTTGTCTGCACATTCATTGCCCTTCCTTTTGAGTTCGAGCTTCAAATTTCACGTTTTGGCGTTATTGCGAAATGCTTTGTTTAGAGTTTTGAGATCAAGAACAAAATACTATTCTTCCAATTCTTTCCTCCCGTGAATTGTTTTTTTCTCGCGAGAATATAGAAAGTACAATCATACGTTGTGGAATTCATTGGTTGTCAGGTAAAAGTCTTAGGGTAACATTTTTCAAACAGAAGATTATAAGGGCCTCCCGTTTATAGATGTGACCCGAATAGTGTTGTTCGATTGGAGTAACAAATCAATTGTTTTAATGAAATGTTCCCAAATCAAAAAACCTTTTCAGTGTTAACTTGCGTGCGAGGAAAAATACTCATATAAAAGCCCCATATTCCTTGTGATGCAGCCTTTTCAATCGATGAGTGTGAAAAAGAAGAAAATAAAAATTATGCTTGTAAGGGTAGCAAACTTTCACAACTTTGGTTATAAATAATAGAATTGTCGGATTGAGCATATTTGCAAATATGTAAGTCATAAGGTTAGCTTTAATTCATACAAAGAAGTAGAAAGTAAAATATATGGTCATTGAGTCGCTTCAAAACGAGAGAAAACGAGCTGACCATTGCATTAAATAAACTTTACATCAGTTGATTAATTTTTTTTATTTACTAGAATATGTGAGAATTAATTGCAATTTCTGTAGTTATTATGTGTTTTATATCAATCTCAATTTTGCCTTACTATTACAAACTCGTTGATTCAAATTTCGCTACATCTAGTAAGTAAAATGCTTTCATGACCAGATTACCGTTGTTGCAATTTTATATATTGTAACTTGAATTAATTTCGTACCCTTATAAAAATCAACTTCATATGCCTACTTTAGATAAATATAATGAGTTATTATGATAAAGCTAGATGTTTTTCTTTCAATATCAAAGGAATTCACTCAAATACATGAGTAGTTCCGCTGGAAAAGGTTTAGCATTCTGTCAGGAAAATTAGACGGTCTCATGAGTTTGTTCCGGCTAGAGTAAAATTTTATGGTAAATTCAAGACACCAATCATTAATATATGGGTCTTTTTTTCCTGACAGTGCGGTATTTTCTCGTGACTACTTCTTCAAGCTTCCTTGATATGATGCAAGTACATATACGGTGATACATGTGCTTCAGTGGTGCACAACTTACTTAAAACAAATGCCTGTTTTCTACATGTATGCAAGCATGTATGGAGTGATTTGACTTTACTAAAAGAGCGTACATACGGATGAATACTGAAATCATTTGTATTCGTATAAAATATGTACAAATGTGATTCTGACAAAAAATAATTTATCTAGTGAAATCAATTATAATTTGGCGCAAGTATTATTGAGTTAAGTTATACGGCCCACGGCGAATGTATAACGATATGCCCCGTCTCTTCTTGTCCCAAAAATCGATTTACGAGTATGTACTACATGTGTCTTCAGCATATAAATGAGCTCAATGATATTGTCTAGTCTAACAAATATTGTTTGACTAATATACTTGAATTTACCTTTAACATTTCTAACGGCCCCAAGCTGTAATAATTGAGCATTTTTGATGCGCAGTATTATATTTGCCTTTTCGCATTCAAGTGAACCATGTGCAAGTGCTGCCGAATCAACTTAAGATATGCAACCATATTTTTCGATCTTTAGCAAGAGAGAGCCATTCAGCGATACAATGTATAAAAGTAGAGTTCTAAATAGAAGTATAAGTCCTTAAGAAATCGCCGGACTACATGCTTTGTTGAGAATCATAAAGCTGTTGTGAGCCACGATAAAGTTGCTCAAATTGCTCTAAGTGAACATTTTAGTTTGGCGTTCCACTGCATTCTTCATTAGGGCATCTAAGTTGCTTTGTGACAATTTCCCTCAAGGCTGATTTGCTCCATACTTTAGCAGCCCTAGGCAAATCAAGGATACTGCCACCCAATTTCGTTATGATATTGAAGCCTCAAAAATAATCATGATCATATCTATTAACAAGGTATACATCGTTCGTGGTCTCGAATCAGAAATTGGACTGATTGAGACTCCTAATGTAACATGTCCATTAACTCAAGCGATACTTGATTTTCTGTAAACCTTTACAACAACAGCGTTTCCTAGAAATCTGGGAGGAGGACAACGAAAACCTCTTCTTGATCCCTATTTGACATTTATCGTAAATACCATCTTTTTACGGTTCTGTAAGAGAATATTTGGGCATTAAAAAACCGTTACACACATCACTGATGTGTGCCATTCTTGAATACGCCTGCTTAATCTGGAATCCTGTTTTCGATGTTCATGCCAATAGACTGGAGTCAGTGCAAAAGCAGTTTATACTCTTCGCTTTGAGGTCCTTTTACAATCCCAGGCTTTTGCGTAACCTACCACCCTATGAAACTCGACTCCAGATGATAAATTTAACATCTCTCTCTTCGCGAAGAACCGCGTTGTCTTCCTGTCTGGCTTTTGATGTCCTCAGGGGCACTCTTAATATAAAAGTTATCTGCGATCGAATCCGCTTACACGAGCTTGTTAGAAAAACAAGGCACTCTCCCATGCTTACAATTAGCAGACACCAGACGAGTTATGGGTACAATGACCCAATCAATAGATGTTGTAGAGATCTCAATATGTTTAGTGACCATTACTCCCCATCCATACCCAAGGCCCTCTCACCCTAATACATTAATGTACGAGTAAGAATTATGTTTATATAGATGAAGTGTAGTAATTATTTTATATATATACAGGGTATCTTGGTACATATTGCCTCGCCATGGACCTAAATAAAATAATTTATTTAATTCAGATTCTAAAAGTTCTAATCATGACCTTTCATTTGATACCTCACTCGACTACCTTTGATTTAAAAAAATGTGTAAGGGCTACTTCATCATTAGGGGGGACGCCCTTTCGAAATTTTGAAATGATTGATAAGGCCTGAATTTTTGAGAGACCACGACTTCTGACCTTTTCACGAAGTTTGAGCTTCCTAGCTTCTATAGTTTCTGAGGAAACTACTGGTGACGCAAGAACAGACTGACGGACGGACAAACGGACAGACTGGTCGCGAAACTAGGTCTTTGTAAATTTCGTTAGAAAGCCCTAAAAAATGCAGTGGCGAAATGGGAAGTTCGCGAAATAGTTTAAAATTGATACATTTTTATGAGAAAAATAACGAAGTAAGCCCTGCTGGTTTGTCTAAAATTAAGATGAAAGCCCGCCTCCTGATTTCCGCGTTATGCTTCAGATGAATAATAAATCAGAAACACTGCGTCTTATCTAGCATATAATCGACAAAGTTTGCAATAATTTCGAAACGTAATCACCATTTCCCGGCAAAGTGAAAATGGAAGAATGTACCCTACACTGCTTAAGTATTTAGGAGAAATGTTGGAGTGTACAAGATTTATATGTATTTCAACGTAAAATCAATTGCTAATTGTGGGCGGTAGCTATCGAGTCTAAATAAACTACTTCTAAACGTTAATCTACGATTCTTTTGAATACAACAAAATTTATGTCTTAATTATTTGGTTGTTCGATAATTAATGTCGTTTTTTCATTAATCAATTATATATTAAACATTTTATTGGATGACCTTTTGCTATCCTTCGGTAAGTTGAAAAATTCCATGTTCAGAAGCCTTGGTTTTTAGAAGCAAAGAACTGGTCCAACTCATTTTTAACAGCCTGATCGGAAGCTAATGATAGTCTGACGGTGCTAAGACAGGGCTAATAGGGTGGATGTGGTATCAGTTCCCAATTGAGATCTATTAATTTTTGAAGGTTTATCAAAGAGGTGTGGAGTCTGGCGTTATCATTATGAAACATCACCCCCTTGTGATTGGCCTGTTCAGGGCGTTTTTTCTTTGTTCAATTTCGATAGTTGACGACAGTAGACATTCGAATCAATAATTTCGTTTCTTGGAAGCAGCTCAAAGTAGACTATATCTTTGTAACCACACAGAAAGCAGAATCTTCTTTTGGTGAATATTGGCTTTGGATGTCGATTGTGGGGGCTCATTTTGCTTGGTCCATGATCGTTTTCGGACAACGTTATCGTAAACAATCCATTTTTCATCACCCGTTATGATTCTTTTTAGAAATGAGTCGTATTGGTTACGGTTCAGCAGAGTCGCATATGTTGATGCGTTTGGCGAGGTGGATTTCTTATAATTTGTAAGGAACCCAAACATCCAGTTTGTTTATCTAACCAAGCTGTTGTAAGTGCAAGTTGTTTACTAATGACATAACATTTTTTATTGAAAAAGTAAGCCCCGCAATCACTACTACATGAAATATGCCGGACACGTCATCTACGAGAAAAAAACATGAATTATCGAACAATCCAATAGTTGGTTGCCGTGTCACGCTTTGCTTGGAATAAAGGTTTTAACTCAAGTAGCACTGGCAACCAAATGTGAGGCACAGCGAAGGTCAAACGCGGCGGGACAAAGAGATACAAGCACACCAGCGACGATTGTGCGGTGCGGTGGCGCCCAATCTGGCGCAAAATTTTATCGCGACGCGTTGCTCTTGATTTTGTTTCTCCATTTTCGTGACGAGCACCATCAACACACGTCTACTCAACACGACACAGCAGGCGAACTAAACAAGCTAGAGCAATGGTAAATATATCAATGGAGAGGGGAAGGATGCCGAGGAAGGGGAAGGCAATTTCAAGGTAGCAGGTTTACCACGAGCGCGGCAATAAAATTAGTCTCATTACTTCATTGTCACACTTCGTTGTTTACACGGTTTGCGAGAAAATTTGCTGTGGTAGACTGACGGACACACAGTTCGCGATTTCAGTAGAGTATTCTAACTCGATCAAGAGGAGCAGTATTTGCAATACACTAAAAACAGAACGAATTTGATTTGCATTAGCGCATTGTAGTGATATTCAGTGAATCTATGCGTGATAAAAAATGTGATTGGAAAGGTATTTAATTATTCTATTCTAATATTAATTTACTATACAAAATAACAATTCCACATACTTGATAATGGGATAACAGAACGTGTTCAACTGTGCACGGGTTGAAGTCGTAGGAAGAAGGCGATCGCACGTTTGCCACGTGAAGCATGATAGGAAGAATATGAAACATGTCGGGTGTTTGTGAAGTTTTTTCCCATCCTTCATGTGATATTTGCCAATTGTCCAAAATAAACCTAAGTAAAACCATTTACATAAGGATAACTATCCGTCATTCAATCGAGTCAATTTACCGTTTGTCGTTAAAGGCAAATTTTCGAACATTTTGCCTCTCCCTGGACCGCCTGATGCGTAAAATCACCTTTTTCTATGAGATTTTGAAAGTGCTAATCAAGACTTAAATTTGATAAAAATTTAGCATAAGGGGGGACCCCTCCCAAAAAAATTGTAATTTGCTTGATAAGATCTAAACTTTTGAGAGGCCACCACTTCTGACCTTTCCACAAAGTTTGAGCTTTCTATCTCTATAGTATTTGTGGAAACTTGCGGTAACGCACGGACCGACACACAGGACAGAAACTAGTAGGTCTTTGTAAAATTTGTTTTTACAAAGCCCTAAAAATGATTTTGACAAAACAACGGTGCATAGGGCACTCAAGCTTATCATGAAGGAATGGTTGTTGGACAAGAAAAAATAATTTTTAGATTTGATGAATTGAGGTGCAATCTGGCCCGAATATAGACATACATTCGACTATCGAGGGTCGAACCATATGGCAATCAGTGTAAAAGTCCCCAGAAAACACTAATGGACACCATCTCACTTGTTCCATGATTAGCAACTCTTCATGGAACTTGATGAAACTATTCACCGGCAATTATTTGAGCCTTAGGATTTGTATTTTTAATTTACCGTAGGAGGATTAACAGGAGTTGTACTAGCTAATTCATCAATTGATATTATTTTCTTCTTCTTCTTCTTTGTAGCACTACAGCCCCTCTCGGGCCTTCGCTTAGAGATAGTTAGAGTATCTCATTTTCATGACCGTATTGATTTTTTCGGGAGTTGGTTTGGTCAGTACCATGCACCCGTGTGCTTGCTCAGCTATGAAATGGTCTGATTAAATCAGTACATATCACCACTGAGTGAACACTAGTAGTCTGTCCGAAACATCCCCTGAACTAAATCACGTTGCTCCCAAGGAGATTTGAACCTGGGACCTTCGGCTTATGGGTTCATGCTCTAACCACTAGGCCACACAGACTTTATTATTTTACATGAAACATATTATGTTGTAGCCCATTTTTACTACGTACTATCAATAGGAGCAGTATTTGCAATTAAAGGGGGGTTTGTACGTTGATATTCCCTATTTACAGGACTTTTACTTAACCCTAAATGATCGTGCCAGCGCCACATATTCCAGTGAACTCCTAGAAAGGAAAGAATTTTCATCACAGAAATACACCTGGATTGGTAACTAGAGAGAAAACGAACCAAAACCGTTATCATATGGTATACTAAGATCAAAGTGTTCGAACATGAAAAATATGTAAACATTTTTCCAGCTATTTATACAAGGCTGGCTCAAATATGCTCGAGACAAATGCTGTAGGTGGCGCGCATGTATGATTTGAAGGTCGTGGCTTGAGTATGTGATAGCTGGGTTCCTTACGAACACTGTCGCATAGTTTTCGTCGGTAGTGCATGTTTCATGCGCGTGCTACGACTATGAGTGAATGTCAAGTGCCGACCACCGTTTCGCAATGTATTGTCATTCGTTTTTTAATGTGGGAAGGCGTTAAAAACACGGAAATTTGTCTGCGTTTATGAAATCAGTTCAGTAGTGTGTGCCTGAGTAAGACTGCTGTGTTTAAATGGGCCAAAGTATTCAAGGATGGTCACGAAACCATCGAGAATGAGCCGCATGATCGTCGACCGCAAACCAGCATTGCAACAGACAACATTTGCCGCGTAGAACAACTGATTTTGGAGGACCGTAGGATGAGTGTTCGAGACATTTCGGCTGAATTCGGCATCAGTATTGGTAGTGTATTGTCTATCATCCACGAATACCTTCAATATCGCTAAATAACGGTGCGATGGATTCGTAAACTGTTGAATTTCTCCAGGATAACGCGCGTCTCACGCTCGATACAATATCGGAATTGGGGTGGGAGGTACTGAAACACCCCCATACCGCCCGAATTTATCACCCTGCCACTACCACATGTTTGGACCACTGAAAGATGCCCGCGGAGGTCAAAGATTCAACACCGACAACGAGGTAGTGGAGTTCGTGCACACATGGCTGTTCGAGTTGCCCAAGGAATTTTTCGATACCGGCATCAACAAGCTTCCGGAAAAGTGAACAAAATGCGTAACTTGCAAGGGGTAGTACCTAGAAAAACCGTAAATTTTTGTAAATTTTTTCGATAGTAAATAAACGTGTCAGAGCATTTGCCTCGATCATATTTTAACTGCCCTCGTATAATGTTTATGTATAAAAATAAAAATAGCTCCTGATTTTGAAAAATTTCGAAAGAGACATAAAGTCAACAAGCAGTGGAATCAATTCCCCTTAGTAGACTCATATGTTGTATCAGCAGTACTGAAATACTTTACACTGGTTTCCTTTTCAGAATCGATAATCGATGTTGTACAGACGTAAAACGATAGTATTGGTATTCATTTACATTTTAAGGCAAGTGATTGCGTTTGCGATTTAAAGCAAAAACTAATTAATAATAAAAAATTAACTAAGAAAAAGCAACAACTAATTAATCGACTAGCCACCAAGAATGAAATAGGTTAACAAGTTGGAGAAGTAGCAGGGGAGTGATCCTGCCAGAAAGGTTTATGGTCTTTAGATTCAAACGCGTCAACATTGTTTATTACGTCTATTTATTAAGTTATTATTAGGTTAATCTATTCTTTGGTGCACTATGGGTATGGTCAACTATAAAAATTTTGTTGAAGCACTTTTTCACTCCCGATGGACTGCACTGAATTCTTCTTATCTTGGACGTATTATTTATCATCGGCTGAACGTTCCACCCGTACCATGAACTGCTGGCACGCACTCGCGAGACCACTAGACATGGCGAGTGGAGTTCTTATCTTGCGAAACGATACGCGCCCTGAGATCAACGCTGCAACTCAAGTACAATCAACCGAGGAAATTGCTGCGTGGGTTGAGCACATCGTTTTATTGATCGCAGACAATGTTGCATCGCTAATGATACGCGCTTGAGATCAACGTTGCAACTCGAGTACAATCAACCGAGGAAATTGCTGCCTTGGTTGAACACAACGCTTTATTGATCGCAGACAATGTTGCAACGCTAGTGCTGCCGCCATAGGTTTTATAAACAAATGAGTAAATCAATCAATGTCTAACAAATAGTAACTTCACTCACATATACAGGGTGCCGCAAACCTTCGGCATGAAATATCAACCCGAATAAATTTATTAGCAAAAACTAATTTCAAAAATGTTTACACTCACTTTAAATTTTCTTATAGCTACATCATTATCATCTATGGTACGGCAGACCAAGCCGGGTCTTGGCCTCCAGGATTAATCTCCTCCAATCATCATCACGGTTCCGCGCCTTTGTCCGCCAGTTGTTTACTCCCAGCAAGCTCTATCGTGTCTTTATATCGAGTCCTCGGTCTTCCCGCTGGACGTCTACCTTGTGCTCGACCCGTTAATGTTCTTCTGGATAGCCGATTTTCTTCCATTCTTTCTACATGGCCCACCCATTTCAATTTACGTAACTTTACGCAATAGGTGGTTCGTCATAAAGTTCATACAACTCATTTTTGTAACGTATTCTACACTCTGTTCCTTGTTTCACTGGGCTGTAGTTTTTTCGGAGCGCTTTGCGTTCAAATACGTCTACTACCTTTCTAGATTCGCTCGTCAGGGTCCATGTTCCACTTCCATATAACAGCACAGGTTTGACTAGTGTTTTGTAAATATGGAGCTTATTTTGCCTGTGCACAATTCTGGAACTTAGAATGAGAAGTACGGAGTAATGGGATTTATTTGCAGCGTCCAATCTTGTCCTTTTCGGCGCCACTTGTATTCAGGTTGGCTCCAAGGTATACAAAGTGATTCACACTTTCAAGGTTGTAGTCGCATACGGTCAGCTTTTGTCGAACTCTTATAGGTACATGGCTTTAATTATTAATTTTCATAAGAATGACAACAGAAATTTAAACGATAATACGAAAATATTGGCTATTATTTAATAGTCGGCAAATTAAGTTACGAAAATTCGACAAGGATTTGTAGGTACGCCTAAGCCCGTAAATACTTGGGTATTTTTTTTATTAGCCTTAGATGTTAACTCCCGTACTGTAAAAAGACGTTTGAAAATAAAAATTTATTCATTCAGATTTGGTTACTTGAAGTGAAAGTACCAAATTTATCGAAAAACCTTAATTTTCAACGGATTGAATTGGAATTTTTTGCGACGATAATGGTAAGTAGTCGAATTCAATGCATGCATCTATTGGGGCACCGATGCAGCGACATATGCAGAATACTTAGGGTCGGCAAGAACACCGATGTAATGCCGAGGAAGGAAACGTGGAGGATATGCAAAGAAGTGGCCGACCGTCCGTACTTTCAGCAAAAGTAAAAAGAAAAATTCGATTATTGGCTGAAAATAGACCAGGAGTGGGGACACCAACAGTGACGAATCTGTGTAACAGCTCTCCGGAGGCCACTAAAAACTTGTCTAGCCGAACCGTTATGCGATACATTCGGTCCACCAACTGAGGCCGGCAAACTAATACACAACGCAAGAAACCTCTATTTTCCGAGAGGAACATTCAAGACCGGCTGAATTCCTACAAAAAGCTCAAAAACCTCGGATTTACTGATGACAATGCCCGTGGTGAAAGGCAGCGTGCAAACATTCTTTTTCCGGGCGAGTTGTGGATTCAACTGCATCCAATACCTAATCGACAGAATAAGATAGCGAGAATCAGTGATCCCGCAAATAGTCCCGTAATGCAGACTCCGAAATTCGACTTAAAAATCATGGTAGCTGGCGGAGTGAGCAGTCGCAGAAAAAAACAACTTCCCCTTGTTCAGCAAGAAGTGTCTGTTAACGGAGAATATTATAGGGAAAATATTTTCCCTGTTTTTGTGCAATTCCTTACTAAGGACGTAATTTTGATGCAAGATTGCGCCAAGGCGCACACTGCTTTGAAAACTTATCAGGCGATTTATGAGCGTTTTCCCAATTTCCTCTGATGTAGACCCCAACGCAAACGTGCGGTGCAAATTAAAGGAGAGTGTCTTTAGAGATCCCAGACCAAAAAAGAGGCAGCAGCTGATTCGACGGGTACAAGTTGAGTGGGACCCAATTTCTGCAGACTACCTAAAAAATTTATGCGAAAGACTTTTAGAGTGAGTAGAAAACGAAGGAGAACATACTTCATACTAATTATTTATTATATTACCTAATATGTGTAGTTTATAATAAAATTATAACAGTAGAACAATCTCATTTCTTTCCAATTTTATACAAGAAATACTGTAGCCGGAAACTTTTGCACAACCCTGTAGAATCTTTCAATTGAAAAAATATGCGATTATCGTCTATTTAAATTTGCCGCCATATTATTTGCGCTTTACTGATTTGGTTGTTTCAGCAGTCGCAATGACATATCAATATTACAAGCAATTTAAAAAAAAATTTTGAACTGAACGGTACATACCTGCAGTATTCAGACCGCTTAGAAACGCTTTTTTGCCTGGCATCACATATTATTGTTGTAATTGTAAAATTTTCAACCGTCTTTAACTTTATGGTTTGATTATTTTGGAATTACTGTGGAATTTTCAGGATACATCACCTATCGTTTAGATTGCTGTACATAGGTTTTTGGCAAATTTGTTTTAAAGCGGCACTCTTCTACACATGTGGGGATCCCCCTTAAAAACCATTAAACAAAAATTTGAGAAGTCACAACTTTTGATCTACGTACAAAGCTTTACAGCGGTAGCTGTTGTAATTTCCGAGAAAAATTGCTGTGATGCACGGACAGGCAGACGGAGGGAGGGACAGAAAGATCGCGAAACTAACCGGGTTTTGTAAAGATATTTTATAAAACCCTAATAAATATTGAAAAAAACATTTAGAAAAATAAGAAAACCGACTTCAAAATGCCCTAAAAAGGCTGAAATAAATTTTATGAAAGCGGTGCCATACCAGTTTTTCCATGTTTCTTATGTGATGGTGCACATGTTGGAAGTTTTTATGTTGAAATGGAGAAATTGATTTGGCACCGCTTCCATAAAATTTATTTCAGCCTTTTTAGGGCATTTTGAAGTCGGTTTCCTTTTTTTTCTAAAAGTTTTTTTATTTTACCCTTTTTAGTGGCAAATATTTTCATTTCAAATCTATTAAAATTCAGTTTCTTGAATACATTATACCATGTGTATTAAAATTTAATTTCTTGACTACAATGCAGAACTCGCTGCTGCTCAAATCGGCAGCGTTCAAAGGAATCGAATTTAGTTCTAAAACATTTTAGGACAAGATCTCATCAACATCTACCTTGATTTTAGGTTTAATGAAAATCCTACACAAATTGTAGCTTTAAAAAGTTTTCGAAATTCGAACTTTGCCAAGTAGTTTTTCACAGTTCAACCGTTTTCGACCTTTGTACGGCCGCCATTTTGTTTCAGATGGTTAGACTTTGATTTTTTTTTGAGAGCTTTATCACACACTTGAATAAATCTTTGTACCGATTTTGGTGTAAATCGGAACCATACTTTGATCAGAACAAGAACCACAAGTTTTCATCTAAAACAGCTGCCTTTTTGTTTTCGCTTAGCCAATTGGAATGATTGAACAAGTTGGGTAGGCAGACCTACGCTCATGTCAGAAGGGTTTTGTACTCAACTTACAAAATGCAGTAACCAGCAATGAATAAAATCAAGAAACATGTCAAAGACGATTTTATTGGAGCAAATGTGAAATTCGAGGATCATACTATTAATAACAAAGTTGAACGAAACACATTTTTCGTGTATGCCCCGTGTTTGCCCCCCCCACCCACTGAAGCAAAAACTGTCAGTTTAAGAACTGTTTTGAAAAGCTCTCATAAAGAACTTTCATTTGATACTCATATCGGCTACCTTTGATGAAATTTTTTTTCCAGGGGCCACTCCCCTGTACTGTAATCATCGATTCATGGCCTATTTTTTCGAATCCTAGAATGGTTAGACAGCCCTTCGTCTAGGAGGTCTCTCCTGCCTCTTCGACTTATTTCACTTATGAGTATTAATTGTAGATACTCATCTTCAGTCATTCATAAAATTGAATCAAGTGTTCAAAGCATGCACCTTAAACGTTGAAGTTGGGGAAAAATAGCTCAAAATTATTCAATCTCCGCATTTAAAACAGCCATTTTTTTTTGTTTTACGATTACTGATACTATTAACTGAACCAATTCTCAAAGATATTCATGATACCTATCATTCCTGAAATTTTCATGCAAATCCTAGCAAAGCTGTAGCGTCTAAGTCGGTAAAAAGCGCATATGGTTCTATAGCCATATGTTTCCATAGTAATACAGGGCATATTGTTCCATAGTAATACAGGAAAATTCAAATCTCTATAACTTCGTTGAATACCATTGTGAAACTTCCACAAAAGATTAATCTTATGAATAGTCATCTGAGTGCTGAATTTTATTGAATTTAAGGGTATCGTTAAGATTTTATCCAAGAAAATGTAAAATCGATCAATCATACTATTACTAACAAAGTTGAGTGAATTTCGACTTCTCATGTATTTGTTGTTGTTGTACTGATAAAGGCGTACATTCATGATTTTTTCAGATTTTTCGGATAGAAGGTGTCCAATCGCGAGGGGGGGGGGCGAGATACGCGAAAAGTTCGTACATCTTCCCTTTCCAAGCCCCCCTCGGTCCGATAAGGCAATCTTAAGACTTGTTTTGAAAAGATATCATTGAGACCTTTCCAATGACACCCTACTCGACTACCAATGGTGAAATTTTTTTTGAGGGGTCACCTCCCTATATGGGCAGACCCCCCTTAAACCCCCCCCCCCCCTTTGAATATTTTTCCCACCCCTGAACTTTCAAGAAGTCACCACTTCTGACCTTTCCACAAAGTTTCATGGCTGTAGCCTCTATACTTTCGGAGAAAAAGTGCTGTGACATACAGACGGACGAACACAGGTCGTGATTGCAATAGGGTTTTGTATTTTAGTACAAAACCCTAAAAAACTAGCCGAAATTTTTAATTTCTGAGAATTTGACGAAAACCGAAATTGCGACCTTCAGGCACAATTTTCGTTATATCGTACATACATATATATGTTTATGTATATATATATATATATATATATACATATATATATATATATATATATATATATATATATATATATATATATATATATACATATATATATGTGTGTACAGAGAAGTGTATATATATATATATATTGTATATATATATATATATTGTATATATATATATATATATATATATATATATATATATATATATATATATATATATATATATATATATATATATATATATATATATATATATATTGTATATAATATATATATATATATATATATATATATATATATATATATATATATATATATATATATATATACATGTATATATATGCATAAATATATATATTATATATATATATATATATATATATATATATATATATATATATATATATATATATATACGTATATGTGTGTGTGTAACGAAAAGTATATACAGTCTTCCACAAAAGTCAAGGTACAGTGATAAATATCATGAAAATTGTTTGATATTTTTATTTAAAAAACCTAAAGTGATAAAATTTTTCTGGTATTACTTCAACTATAATCATTACACTTTAAATTCATGTAAAACAAAACGAAAATCTGTCGTATTAATATATTATTACATATGATGTGTTGGAAAGTCAATGAATGAAGTCCACAAAAGTCATGGTACACCTAAAGAAAAATGATACAAATTGTAATTATAGTCTTGCATAGTTATTTGAATTATACTTTTCTTAATATTTTGTCGGATATCCTTTCATCTGAATTACTGACTTCAGTTTTTAGGCATAGAATATACCAATTTTTTAGTAAATTCGCTGCTGATTCTGGCCCACTCCTCCAATATAACATCCTTAACCTGCGCCTTGCTTGATATCACTCTTTTTCGGATTTTTGTCTCAAGCTCATTCCAAAGATGCTCTATAGGGTTCAAATCAGAGCTTTGAGGTGGTGTAGCAAGCATGCGAGTATTGTACAATAGCCACATTCGAACTTTATGCGCAGTGTGCTTAGGGTCATTGTCCTGTTGAAACAAGAAATCTTCTCGCATACCTAATTTGGCTGCACTTTGTTTCATGTTGTTTCGTAGAATCTATAAATAAGAGTTCTGATCCATAGTATTTTCGATGAATGTCAGATTTCCAACTCCAGCAGCAGCCATGCAACCCCAAACCATAACACCACCGCCTCCATGTTTTACTGTTTTAATAGTGTTCTTGGGATTAAATGCTTCTCCTACTTTTCGCCAGACCCTCTTATGCCCATTTACACCAAATATACAAAATTTAGACTCATCCGAAAATAAAACATTATCCCAAAACGTTATTGGTTTGTCAATATATGCTTTTGCAAATGTTATTCTTTTTTGTTTGTTTATGGAACTTACAAGAGGTTTTCTTCTAGGCGTACGAGATGAAAATCCAGCTTCTACGACAGCTCTACGCACAGTTTCTGCGCTAACCTTCTTCTTATCATTAATTCCAAGAACATCGCAGATTTTTCTACAGCTTAGAAATGGATCTTGTTTTACCATTCGCGAAATTTTTCTCTTGTCCTTTGCACTTAGTTTAGATGGACGACCTGTTCGGGGCACATTTTCCGCTCTATTTTCCTTCTTAAATCGGTTTATCACTTTTTGAATGGTTGACCGACTTCGCAACACTAGTTCAGCTATTTCAGAATATGATTTGCTCTGATTTGAATGCAGATTAATAATTCTTTCACGCTCCTTAATACTCAACTCCTTTCGACTAATTTTTTAAAAATTTTATTAAATAAAAGATACACCACGAATACGGACGCGATATTAAAGACAGCGCCCTACGGTTGCTAACTCACTCTGATAATATGAACTTGGGGGATTCCCCTTTTTGCAAATAATAGGGCATTTTCTGCAACTGTACCAAGACTTTTGTGGAGTAGAAAAGAGACATTGCCAACAAAAAATTATTGTCTTCAATGATCATTATTGCCGAATCCCTTTAAATTTATGAAAATTTAAATTCAACAGAACTCGTATTATTACCATTTCATAACTTTTGGTTTTCAAATAAAAATATTGATTCAGTAATACAATTTTCAGTTACCGATTCTCTGTACCTTGACTTTTGTGGAAGACTGTATATATATATATATATATATATATATATATATATATATATATATATATATATATATATATATGTATACGTATATGCGTGTGTGTAACGAAAAGTATATATATATATATATACATATATATATATATATATATAAATATATATATATATATATATGTATACGTATATGTGTGTGTGTAACGAAAAGTATATATATATATACATATATATATATATATATATATATATATATATATATATATATATATATATATATATATATATATATATATATATATATACATAGTCCTGCCATAAGCTCTGTCACATAATTTCTCACATTGGCAACACCTTTATTTTATGAGTGAAATTTCAATATCGGCCAGTTTTATAAACGTCATAATGTTGTTGACAGTTGATGGTCATTTAAAGTTTGTTCGTTAACGTGTGAAGATGGAATGGGGTGTAAATGAAAACCGAATCGCAGTGATTGCACTACATAAGTGTGGAAAATCCGCGAGTGAAATTTTCAAGTTGTTGTGCCCGTTAAAAATAACGCAAAGATTTGTGCATCGTGCGATCCAGAGATATAACGAGATCCAGGCTATTGAAGATCGACCTCGTTCTGTACGTCCGCGTGATGTACGTTCTTCTGCTGCCATTAAAGCGGTCGAGAGTCGAATTCGTGAAATCCGCTTCGTAAACAACGAATCATGGCTCGAGAGATGAACATCTCCACCCGAAGTATGTCTCGCATCATAAAATCGGACCTCGGGATGAGTGCCTTTCGACGATCAACGGGACATTTGCTGACTGAGCAGTTGAAGCAAATTAGGAGCACCAGATCGAAAGAGCTCCTTCGGCGGTACGGCAACAACAAACATCGAGAAATTTTATTTACCGATGAAAAAATTTTAACGGTGTAGGAACATTCCAACCGCCAAAATGATAAGGTGTATGCCCACAGCTCCAGAGAAGCCCGAGAAGTTGCCACTAGGGTACAGCGAGGACATCATCCAGCATCAGTCATGGTATGGTGTGGTGTCAGCTACGAAGGGGTCACCGAGCTTCATTTGTGCGAAAAAGGCGTAAACACTGCAGCGAAAAATTATCAAACGGACATCCTAGAGGGATGTGTGAAGCCGCTGAACTCTACGCTATTCAACAACCGACATTGGGTTTTCCAGCAAGATTCTGCGCCAGCCCACAAAGCTCGAACCACATAAGCGTGGTTGGAAAGCAATATTCCAGAGTCTAAAAGGGCTGCGGAATGGCCTTCTGGGAGCCCAGATTTGAATCCCCTGGACTACAAACTGTGGGCGGAATTAGAGTCCATGGTGTGCACGAGACGACACCCAAATATCGAGAGCCTTAAGCGATCTTTGACAGAAGCAGTAGCTAATTTTCCGCTAGAAACAGTGCGTACTGCTATCGATGACTGGCCCAACGGATTAAAGAGCTGTGTAAAGGCTAAAGGCGGCCACTTTGAATAATTTGTTGCTTATTTTACTTCCATTAGTATGCCAAAATAAAATATATTTTCCTTTGTCAAAAACTCTTTTTTATTTATAAAAAAATTGCCCATATACGTGTGACAGAACTTATGGCACGACTTAGTTTATATATATATATATATATATATATATATATATATATATATATATATATATATATATATATATATATGTTTATATAGGGTGGGCCATCAAGTAGTTTCTTTTTGAAATCACATGTTATTTTGATATTGACAGCTGTTTCCCGCTCAAAATTATGTTGTGAGTCAGTATTAATCTTTGATTTTTGTTCATTTTACTGCATAACTATATATGTTCAGATATATACGTATATATATATATATATATATATATATATATATATATATATATATATATATATACATACCTGTATATATATATATATATATATATATATATATACACATGTATATATATATATATATATATATATATATATATATATATATACGAGTATATATATATATATATATATATATATATATAGATATATATAGATATATATAGATATATATATATATATATATATATATATATATATATATATATATATATATATATATATATACAGAGGTGGCCAAAAGTGATCGGACAATACAAGAAACAAGCAATAAAATACTTTTACGAGCATAAGCTTTGAGATGAAATAAAAATTTTTCCCTTATATAAAAGTTACTTGTATTCTCAATTAATTGCACAAAAAAATAAAACAGAAATAAAAAGATTTTCGCAAGAAAATTAACTACTAATTCAAATTCACATTGCATCAAGTGGACAAAAGTAATCGGACATTTTGAAAAGTGTGAAATTAGTCATTGAAGTTTGGAGCAATTCTTTTCTTTTCATTTCCGAGTTTAAAAGGGAATTCCCCTAATTATATGTTGATATGTGTTTTTCTGATATCAGTCATTTACTTGTCAGTTTTAAGTGAAGAAAGTTAAACATGGCTAAGAATCGTAAAGAAACCTGTATACATGAAAGAAAAGTTATAATAAAGTTGTATAAAGAGAATAAATCCTTTTCTGAAATATCAAAAATAATTGGAAGAAGTCGTTCGACAGTTTTCGATATCGTGAAACGGTTCAGAAAAAATAATCAGGTGGAAAATGAAATTAGGAGTGGTCGACCATGTAAACTAACAGAGACAGACGCACGAAAAATCTTAAGAATTGTTAAAAAGAATCCGACTACAACGTCCAGAAGTATTAGGGATCAATTAGCAGATGTAAATGGTACCAATGTTAGTGCCCGGACTATTCGTAGAGCTCTCAGCCGTGCTGGTTATCAAGCGAGAGTACCTCGAAAGAAACCACTAATTAGCAAAGTTAATAAGAAGAAAAGGTTATGCTTTGCAAAAGAATTTAAGAGCAAGCCGCTCGACTTTTGGACTCGTATAATATTCTCTGATGAGAGTAAGTTTAATATCTACCACTCCGACGGCAGGTTGTTGATGTGGAGAACTCAAAATAGTGAGCTTCATCCCAAAAACATTCAACATACAGTAAAACACGGAGGTGGCTGTGTAATGGTCTGGGGTTGCATGGTTGCCAACGGTGTAGGAGAACTTGTTTTCATTGACGAACCTATGGACAAACTAGGTTACTTGTCGATTTTGAAATAAAATTTTAAAAAAAGTGCTCAAAAATTGGGTCTTGATGGTCATTATTTGTTCCAGCAAGATAATGACCCAAAGCATACAGCTCATGATGTTCGTATGTGGCTCCTTTTCAACACTCCTGGTCAATTAAAAACACCACCGCAATCCCCAGACCTAAATCCCATCGAACATCTTTGGGATCATCTGGATAAAAAAATAAGGAACCATCACATTACTAATAAAAGTCAACTGAAGACGGTGTTATTAGAAGAATGGGACAACATTACTCCGGACGTTACCCGTAAGTTGGTACAGTCTATGCCCAATAGGTTAACAGAAGTAATAAAACAAAAAGGATACGCAACTAGATATTAAAAGCCTATGTTCTAATGGAATCATCAGAAAGAAAAGTATTACAATTGAACGTCCGATTACTTTTGTCCACTTGATGCAATGTGAATTTGAATTAGTTGTTAATTTTCTTGTGAAAATCTTTTTATTTCTGTTTTATTTTTTGTGCAATTAATTGAGAATACAAGTAACTTTTATATAAGGGAAAAATTTTCATTTCATTTCAAAGCTTATGCTCGTAAAAGTATTTTATTGCTTGTTTCTTGTATTGTCCGATCACTTTTGGCCACCTCTGTATGTATATATAGTGTGGCAAAAATACTCGGAAATTGCAAATAACGCGCAAAGTATTTTGTTATTCATTAATATTTTTTTTGTCGCCTTCAAAGTAATCCCCATCAGATGCACTACACCTACGCCAACGATTTTTTAGTCCTCGAAACACTTTTAGGGATGGCCTTCAGCTCCTTCAGTTTTACATTGTGACAAATTGCAAATAACACGCAAAATATTTAATTATTCATCCAAATCACATTGAGCCAAATCTGATGAATAGATGATATATATTGCGTTTTTGGCTTTAAATTCGGTCACAATAAAAAACAAATCACAAAAATCGCAACACACTACTGAGGTGTACCGACTTGAGCAGCTGCTGTAAACAGACTGGTTGACTGATCGCGATCGGCATAGTAATTAAGGACAGTCCTACCAACTTAAAAAACATATTTTTGAATATCATTTATAAATTTTATATAAATACCTATGAAAGACCGGAGATTTGCAACGATTAAGGAGATAAAGACTGCATCTCTGGAAGAGCTCAAGGCTATACCGAAAATTGCTTATGAGAAGTGCTTCGCGGATTGGAAAAAGCGGTGGCACAAGTGTATTGATTAGTTTGAACGGGACAACATAAATATTGACGAATAAATAAATATTTTATCCTAAAAATACAAAGTTACCTTCGCTTTTGAACACACCTCGTACATTTATCTATGCATATACAGATTTATATACTTCTAGATTTAAACATAAAATGAATTCCGCAATCAATCTCGAGAAGTTTACTTAAAAAGATTCTTCTTAACGGTATCACTCGTTCACGTTTATTCGATACCCATCGCCTGCGTTGTCATTAAACTATGGCACACAATTTTCATGAAAGCTTCATGAAAATGATGTCCTACAATTAAATGAAAACCCGACTATGCATTTTCATGTTCATCTTTATATTTATGATCAGTTATAGAAGGAAACGCACCGTCTTTTTAGGTCGCAATTCTCGTCGGTCTTTAGTATGGAAATTACTTATTTTTAAATTCTGGGGATAAAATGTATATTTTCTAGAAAGCAACGAATCAATTTTCAAATGGTGATTAACTCTATAATTTGCAATTACTCAATCCTTATTATTTCTTCGAGGAAGTTTGCAAATCCTATGTGTAACGTTTACATCTAAGGATATAAGAAGGGTATTTTGATAAGTTCATCAGTAGGCCAAGAAAGAATGGGGAAGAGAAAAGTATTTAGAATTAATTTATTGGTTATTTCCGGTTGTAATGATTGACCAAAATGTACCATTTATGGAGACAGTTAAAGATACTGATCAGTTTTATCTTCCAGCGCCAAAAGATGTGGTCCTCTATCAAATTCTTGAAGAGGTCATAATAATTGCCAGTTTTCATACGAAAGATGATTAAAATTCAATTTCTCGACATCAATGTACCTTATTGAACTCTTAATATTTAGAGAGTCCTAGAAACGATTGCAATTCTGTGCCGATGCATTTTAGTCTAATATGTTGTCCTTCTTTTGAAACCTCTACAACCAAAATCGCCATATGCGCCGATCAGTTATGCTGAAAAATCGGGATGGAAGTCGGAAATTTTTTAGTTTTAACGGTAAAAGTCCTTTATCGTTATTTGATTTTCTTGTCCTCTGAATGTGACTTAACAGGAAGAAAGACGTATCATTTGTCGAAAACCGGACTCTTCTATCTCCGTTCAAACATACATAAAAAACAGCATCAACAAAAAATTATACGTGATGAATTGATAACCTTCTTTCCTTTGGAAGCCGGTTAAAAAGAAAGGTGGAAGACTCGCGTGTTCTCACTTACGAAAACACAGTGTTTTTAATGTATACAAAAAATATATTAAAACGAATTCCAACATATTACATACAGTAGGTAATACTGGTAAATGAATATTTTCAATTTTAGAAGATAAGTTTTAGAATTTTAAGCACGTATGCAGTCGTTTGTATTCGCCTCCGATTTTTTGGATAAAAATATGAATTTTTTCCATTTGCAAATGGCATGGATTGTAAAAAATGAAAATTTTAAAATCTAAGATATATTTTTCATTTTAATTTTAATTATTTATGAGTTTTCATTTGTTGACATCACCCTACATTACTACTTATCGCTCTCATAGCGCTTTTGATATGTACGAGGGCGGTCCGATAAGTACTTAGCCTACAAAAAGTGGCGATTTATTTCTCAACATAATCTCTTCTTAGCTCGATACTCCGTGGCGGCGATATTTGGAAACAAAAAGAAGTCGCACGGGGCCAAATCTGGAGAATGCGGTGGCCATGATGACGGCAGAAGTGTGGGCTGGTGGGTTGTCATGGTGGAAGAGCACTTTTTTCTTCGCCAAATGAGGCGTCGAATCGGCCCAATAATTCGGCATAGTAGAGCCCTGTGACAGTTTCGCCAGGTGCTCGATGCAGATCACGCCTTGCGAATCCCACAAAACCGCGTGGCTCATTAAAAATCCGACCACTTTGAAACTCGTTAAACCAATTTTTCACGGTCGCCATCGCAGGAGCAGTGTCACCGTACACAGCATCTAAGCGCTCTTTGATTTCGCTGCGCGATTTCCCTTCCTAAAACAAAAATCAAATCGCCGACCGATATTGCTCTTTCTACATTTTTCTAAAATCCGTGGACACGCCCGCTTCCAGACGCGGTCAAAATAAAACTACGAGTCGGATTCGGCTGAAATTTTGATAGTAGCCGCCTACGAGAATCTACCACACGGTAGTGAATCTCTCTTGCGATAGTGGCGCCATCGGACGGTGAGGTTAAGCACTTATCGAACCGCCTTCGTATTTCTTTTGTAACGGCGGTTTTCAGTAAGAGATGAGTTATTATATTATTTAAATTTTCAATATTAATTAAAAAATTACGCAAAAATTCATCACTGTTGGGAAAATGCTTTTCTGCTGCTCCGGCAGTGGATGCAGCACTGGCACTGATTAATTTCATTTTTACGAAGCCGCTCTCACCTCACCGCTATATAATTCCAATATCTTATGTGTTGAAGGAAATTAAAATTTCTTTTACTTTATATTTGCACCAGGAAAATCGATAGTAATCTATTTCTAACCGAATACCAAAGCATAGGTTATCATTTTAAAACATATAGACTTTATTGTTGCTTTTTTATGTATGGTCGCGCATAATTTTTGCATGGCGATAGGTAGAAGAGCCCTGCTTTCCACAAATAATATGACTTGGTTTCTTTTAGGTCACATTAAAAGGAAATGAAAATCAAATAACGATAAATATCCTTTACCGTTAACACTAAAAAATTACCAATTTTCACCCCGATTTTTCGGCATAACTGAGCGACGCATATAAGGATTTTGATTGTAGGGATTTCAAACAAAGGACAACATTTTTCCGTCAGGCCTTGCTTTATTGTGTGAGCGGACACGTTTCGTTGAAGGGAATGACTTTATTTAGTCGTAGGATGGGTTAAGCAGGTAGCACTAAATTGGGTCAGGAACTAAATTAGGTCAGGAACTAAATTAGGTCAGGTACTAAATTAGGTCAGGTAGACGGATATTAGGTTTTTGTTTTTTGGATTGTTGGATGTCTGTTTGTTCTGTTGCATTTCGTTTCCGTTTTCGTCGGAGAGTGTGGTCTACTACTGAGAAAATTGCGGAATTTGTAATAAGTTTTTCGTTGATGATGTTAAGGTCTGTTTTTCTATGTTTATATATTTCAAGCCTTTTTAGGACGTCAAGTCTCGGTCCTTTGCTTTGTTTCCTGAAGACCAGCTGCATACGCAGGAAAACAAAACTCCAAGTACACAAATCTGTGATAAGACCTGTGTTATGCTATGGGTGTGAAACATGGACCCTAACCCAAGCATCCGCGATGCAACAGACGCATGCAAGACATACTGCAGTAGATATACTACAAAAAATACGCACTAGCATAAGCAAAATCGAATTTCCACAAAGACCATAAGATATTAAGATACATTCAGAAAAACTTATGGATAACCTACTAACCAGTGATAAAGACTCACAAAGGACATACAGCAGTGATTCTAAAAACAACGGAATACGTACAAAAAACAATAGACTTCATTAACGCCAACGGATACAAATTGGTAAACAAAGACCCCACTAATAAGCTCCAAACAGACTTACGTCCTGCTATTATACAATCACCACTAATCATTCCTCCTAATACTAAGCACCGCCACATAAACCCAAATTCTTCCACACCACCCCTTTTTTGTGGTAGGGAGGTGAATGCTATTTATGCACAGAGTGTGGGACTTCCATGCGCGAGTAGACTACCCACTAAACACCTCCCCTGTCAATCTGAGAACCTAGCCTGGAACCGTTTGACACATTACTTCGGGCCAGGTCTCGTTTTGTTACGCCGTGGGGCGCCTTCAAGATGAGGAGTCCCTTTTCCTAGCGGGAGGGGAGAGGGGAAGAGGAAATGCCAGACAAGCGATCCCCCAGCCCCAGCGCCCCCGGCTGCTGTGAGTCCCTTTTATATTTTAGGACTGCCCGAGCATAATGTGCCACCTGGCTCCATTTATCAACTGATTTGAGCATCACCGCAACTATATTATCCGGGGTGAGTTCTCCCGTCTCCCTTCGCAGCCTGACCCATACACCACCCCTTAAAGCACAACCTAAGCTCCACAAACCCAATATCCCAGTCCAGCCTGTCGTCAGTTACCGCCCAGACCTTGCATACCAATTAGCGCGGTACTTGGCAACGATAATGGCTGATGTCATGCACCTTGACGACAAATACACATTAAAGAACAGCCGTGGTCTAGCGAACTCTACCACCTCCGTAACATTGACTGACACTAGTCGACTTTTATCAACCTATATACGTCTATACCCGTCTATTTTAAGTTCAATAACAAGACATACATTTCCAAGGACTGTCTGGGTATGAGACAATCAATGTCGTCAATGTCAGAAATATTCTTACTATCTCTGGAAGAAGTCTTTCTACCCAAAATTGTCAAAAGATTCAATGTAATATTTTACAGACGATATGTGGATGACTGTTTCATCGTTATTGACTCACAAGAAAATAAACAAGACGAACTACTTACATACATGAATGAAATACACCCGAATATAAATTTTACTATAGAAAAAGAAACAAACGGACAACTCAACTATATGGACCTAACCGTGACACGCGAACAAAAATAATTAGACTACAAAATATATAGAACACCATGTAAGAGCCCGCAGAGATCTCTCATCCCTATACAAATTTCCCAACCAGCTGATAAGGTTGAATGACAGGTGAGTGAAAATACAGCTCTGTGTTGAAATTAATAGAAAAAGTGTCATCATTATTGAGTACTAACGATAAAACCAAAGTCATTCGTTAGAGAAAAATGTCAGAATTTATTCAGAGATTGCCTATTGTTGCAGATGATGAAGAGGGAGAACCCCAACTCACCGATAATTTATATGATGTTGATCCTGCATCAATAGGTTCTGACGGCGATTCAGACTTACCACTTTCGGAACTGATATCCACTAAAAAGAGTGATCCAATGGAAAAGACATCACCTCCGAAAACACCAAGACAATCAAGATTACGTGCTCGCGCCAGAGCAACATGTATAGAACAATCTAGAGCTACAAAAAAAAAACGCCAACGTAAGAGTTTGGGGTTCTTGTTCAAAGTTAATTGCTGCACCGCCTTAGTAACATTCTGTGTGGGATTGTTCTCATCCGGTGGTTAATAATTTTAAATTGGTTTTGAGATAAAATTTCTTTACCTCGAATTGATTATAACCGCCATTGAAAGAACTGCTTAGCTGTGCTAAATAGAACGCTTTCCGACGACCAGGTGTGATTTTACTCATAAAACATGGCACAGATGTCGTTTGATGACAGTCGCTTCGCATAAGGAAAAACAATTGCATGAAGAGAAAGACTTTTAAAGGAGAGCAAAATGAAACAAGTTGAAATAGCAGGAGGATGCTCCTGCCAGAAGGGTATTGTAAAACAATTAGTAAATCAAACGATATATTCTCCATATCAAAACTTAACTAATATACAGATTCCATAAATTGAGTTCGAATAATTATTATGGTTATTATGATTTTAAACTTGCCACCATTTTGTTTCAAGTGTTTTGACCTCGTCGCTTGATTAGTCAGGATAACACATTAATATTACAAGCCAGTTCTAAAATTTTTATCAAAATCCCTACATATTTGTAGTGTCTAGGTCCGTTGCAACCAGGAAGCCCTAGCCAAGGCAAAATCAGAGCTTCGATGACCCGCATCCTGCAGCTAAACCTACACCGCAGTTCAACCGCCCAAAATCTGCTTGAGCAGTTTGCGAGGGACAGGAAAGCCGACTTCTTGCTGCTGAGTGAGCAACACCATAATACAAGTCCTGCATTATGGTACTCTGATGAAACTGGTACTGCCGCCATCTGGGTTCGGAACAGTGACTTTCAAGCGGAGAGTTGTGGACGGGGGGATGGTTTCGTGTGGGTTCGGTGCTCAGCGATCACCTTCTTTAGTGTGTACCTAACGCCTAACGAGTCGATATCATCTTTCCAAGCCAAGCTTAATGCTCTGGAGGGCGCTGTCTCGAACGCAGAGGGTAAAGTGCTCGTTGGGGGCGACTTCAATGCTAAAGCAATCGAATGAGGCATGCCTCAGACGGATCCGCGGGGAAAACGAATCCTGGAAATGGCCGTCCCTCGTCGTACTAAACTCCGGAAATACGCCGACTTTCCGCCGTATTGGCTGTGAGGGAACCATACCGGACGTGACATTCGCTTCGGAGTCCTTAGTACGGAGGATACACAACTGGAAAGTATTAGAGGACTACTCAGCCAGTGATCACCAGTGCATTCTGCTTGAGATAAGTGATGCTATCTCCCGACGTCCGTGCTCTCGGCCTTCTACAACTGGATGGAACATTGGAAGAATGGACGTCGAGAGGTTCGTCAAGGTTCTCACAGCAGGTGAGCCGCTGCAGGGAGCTCCGGAGGGGACGGAAGAACTGGCAGCTGAAGACGTGGTGAACTCTACTATGAGCATAATCACGACTGCTTGCTGCGCTTCTATGCCCCGTCGAAGACCCCGGCACGGCGAGCCCCCAGTGTACTGGTGGTCTACTGAAATCGCTGAAAAGCGGAGGGAGTGTCACAAGCTTCGGCGTGAGGCTCAACGGGCGCGGAACCGTGACGAGGCATGCAACCAGGTGGCAGCATATAAGTCGACCAGGAAATGCCTTCGCAAACTGATCAACAGTAGCAAGGCTCGCTGCTGGCAAGACCTAGTGGACAATGTGAACAAGGATCCGTGGGGCCTTGGCTACAAGCTGGTCATGGGGAAACGATAGTGCGGGGACTCCTCCCCGCCCATCCCGTCCGTGTTGACGCTGTCCATGGTGAAACAGCAGTAGAGTGCCCACTCTTCACACAGCTGGAACTGGAGGAGGCAGTCCTCTCCTTGAAAGCGAGGAAGGCTTCAGGTCCAGATGGTGTTCCAGCTGAGGTGTTGCGGCCCGTCTACCACCATTGTCCTGACTTGCTGCTCAGCACATTCAACGCTTGCCTACGGGACGGGGTTTTCCCGGTACGATGGAAGGTGGCGAGGCTCGTACTGATCAGCAAGGGGAAGGGAAATCCCGAATCGCCGTCTGCATACCGCCCGTTATGCATGCTAGACACGGCTGGGAAAGTGCTAGAGAAACTCATCAAGGGAAGACTCACTGACGCGATTCGTGCTGCTGGGGACCTATCTCCTCGGCAGTACGGCTTTAGAGCAGGACGTTCTACCATTGATGCGATTGCAGAGGTGGTGAACGCGGTCCAAAAGGCAGAGGCATATAGTCGCACCAAGCCACGGATCGTCCTATTGGTAACACTCGACGTCAGGAATGCCTTCAACTCCGCTAGATGGGTGGATATTCTGGATACGCTGGAAAACTCTTTTCAAGTTCCAGAATATCTAATGCGGCTTTTGAGGAACTACCTAAAGGACCGAGACCTGCTCTACGACACGACACAGGGCCAACGAAGGATGGAAATTACATCGGGTGTTGCCCAGGGATCTATCCATGGTCCGGACCTGTGGAACGTGTCTTACGACGGGCTACTAAGACTTGAGATGCCAGATGAGTCGCGCTTGGTCGGCTATGCGGATGATGTAGCGGCTCTGGTCGCCGGACGCACCGTTGAACAAGCGCAACTTAGGCTAGGTATGCTAATGCGCCGAGTGAGGGACTGGATGACTGCTGGCGGGCTCAGTTTAGCACTGGAGAAAACCGAAGTGGTCATCTTGACAAAAAAGAGAATCCCTAGAGTAAGGATGATCAGTATTGGAGACATACAAATCGAATCGAAGCCAGCGGCGAAGTACCTGGGACTACTGATCGACTCGAAGATGAGTTTCTCTGAGCAAATCAGGGCAACGGCTGAGAAGGCTGCTTCGGGAATATCGGCCCTGAGTCGACTTATGGCCAACGTAGGGGGACCCAGCCCATCAAGAAGACGCCTCTTGATGAGTGCTGTAGGGTCAGTGCTACTGTACGGAGCAGAGGTATGGGGCGACGCTCTCAGCAAGGAGGTATACCGAAAACGATTGGCACAGGTACAGAGAAGAGGAGCACTGAAAATTGCATCTTCGTATCCAACAGTCTCTAACTCGGCGGTGAGAGTGATTGCAGGCGTGATACCTGTCGCCCTCCTTGCTAGAGAGCGCCGCGCTATTTACCTGCGCCGAAACGAGGATGCGAGGGAGATAGTTGTCCGCGAGGCGAGACAACGCTCGCTCAACGATTGGCAGCAGTCTTGGGGGAATTGCACGAAGGGAAGGTGGACTGCGCGCCTCATCCCGGATGTGAGACCGTGGCTAAATCGAAGGCATGGTGAGACTGACTTCTATCTGACCCAGCTTTTGAGCGGGCACGGGTGTTTTCAGTCTTACCTGCACAAGATCGGTAAGTCACGTTCTCCCGATTGTCGGTTTTGCCCAGGAGAGGAGGACAATGCCTGTCACACATTTTTTGCGTGTACAAAATGGATCAGGCTGCGAAGGGAACTCTACAGGGAGACGGGAGAGCTCACCCCGGATAATATAGTTGCGGTGATGCTCGAATCGGTTGACAAATGGAACCAGGTGGCACATTATGCTCGGGCAGTCCTAAAATATAAAAGTGACTCACAGCAGCCGGAGGCGCTGGGGCTGGGGGATCGCTCTTCTGGCATTTCCTCTTCCCCTCTCCCCTCCCGCTAGGAAAGGGACTCCCCAGCTTGAAGGCGCCCCACGGCGTAACAAAACGAGACCTGGCCCGAAGTAATGTGTCAAACGGTTCCAGGCTAGGTTCTCAGATTGACAGGGGAGGTGTTTAGTGGGTAGTCCAAAGGTATCCTCCATGGGAGTCCCACACTGCCAGACTCGGCGGGCGTAAATGCCTTCACCTCCGTACCACAAAAAAAAGTCCATTGCAAGCGTGTATCTCCCTAGTATCACGTGTTAATGTTGTTGTAATTATTAGATATTCAATCGGCTGTAACTTAGCTGTTTATTGTTCAGGAAACTTAAACTATAGATTTTGGGAAATTTAAGGGTCCCTCCTTGATTTTATAGACAAAAAAGCAAAATTTATAAAATGTACTATTATTAACAAAGTTGATCGAATTTCGACTTCTAAGCTACCTTTAATGTACTGTAATCATCGATTCATGACCTATTTTTTCGAATCATAGAATGGTTACAAAGCCCATTTGCCAGGAGCTCTCTCCTGCCTCCTCGACTTGTTTCACCTATGAGTATTGATTGTAGGTAATCATCTCCAGGCATTCATTAAATTGAATCAAGTGTTAAAAGCATGCGCCTAAAACATTGAAGTTGGGCAAAATACATCAAAATTATTCAATCTTCGCCACTATTTTGCTTTACGATTACTAATACCGCTAGCTGAGCCAATTCTCAAAGCAATTCATAATACCTATCATTCCTGAAATTTTCATGCAAATCCTAGCAAAGCTGTAGTATCTGAGTCGGTAAAAAGCGCATATTGTTCCATAGCCATATGTTTCCATAGTAATACAGCGCATATTGTTCCATAGTAATACAGGAAAATTCAAATCGCTATAACTTCATTAAATACCATTCGATCTTTATGAACAGGACTTCGATTATTCGCCTCAGAACCCGTCTTTCGAAGGACTTCAATATGTTCGCGGATGCTTGGGTTAGGGTGCATGTTTCACACCCATAGCATAAGACAGGTCTTATCACGGATTTGTATACTTGGAGCTTTGTTTTCCTGTGTATGCAGCTAGTCTTCAGGATCGTCAAAACTGAATAAAATATTTTATTTGCGGGCTGCATTCTTCGTCGAATTTCGTCTCTTTCATTACTGGTTCTCGATATTTTGGCGCTCAAATACACAAATTCACCTACATTTTCGCTACTGTATTCGCCAAGTGTGATATTTTGTGTATTTGAGGTATTTATCCTCAACTGCGTCATGAGCTGTTTTATTTTCATTGATTTGTAGCCCTACTAGTTTTGCTTCGCTTCGGAGTTTCAGGGAAAGTTCTTTGCAGTTGTCAACGACCCTGACAAAGTATTGGTATCGTTCGCATAGTTACCATCGGCAGGTAGCTTTCTTATGACATAATAATCCTCTATCTGACCTAATTTAATACATGCCCCAATTTAGTACTACCTGCTTAACCCATCCTACGACTATATAAAGTTATCCCCTTCATCACATACTTTAGATACTGAAGATGACTCAAAGAAGCCGAAACACGTCTGCTCACACAACAAAGCAAGGCCCGACGGCTTTTCAAGCAAAATAGAATTGACCTGCGGATATCCAGGAAACAAAATAATTGACTAGAAGGACAACATATTGACCTAAAATAAGTTTGGCAATTGTAATCCTGCCAAGGACTCTGTCGATAATAACAGTTGAATATGGTGCATTGACGTCGAGAAATTGAATTTTAATGCCCTTTCGTACGAAATACGCCAACTATTTTGCTACACTTCAAGGATTTGATGAAGCACACAGAATCTTTTGATTATGGATGATAAAAATGATCAGTATCCTTAATTTGCTCAGTAAACGATACATTTCATTTAATCATTTCTATAGGAAATAACCAACAAATTTGTTCTAAATGCAGCATACATAAATTATTGCTTTCCTTTTTCGCATTCCTCTTTCGCCTACTGATGAGGTTATTAAAAGGTCCTTCTTACATCCTTAGATGAAGATGTTATACGTAGAATTAACAAAATTCCACCAAGAAATAATGATATAGTGACTACAAATCATCGAGTTAATCGCCATTTGAAAATTGATTCGTTACTTTCTAGATAATATACATTATATGCCCGGAAATCTAGGATAAGTGATTTCTATACTAAAGACCGACGTGAATCGCGACCTAAAAAGACGATATTCTTCCTGGTACAGCTGATCATATCTTTAAAGATGAACACGAAAATCCTTAGTTGAATTTTCACTAAACTATAAGATATCATTAACCGACCTACATAGGAGAGTAGATTCAGTTTCGCACGTATATTTTTTTATCTATTTTTTTTTGTGTATGTCAACGCATAACTTGCGAACAGCAATAGGCAGACATATCCTGGTTTCGATAAACTATTTGGTTTGATTTCTATTAGGTCCGATTAGAAGGACATGAACAATGGATGACGAAAAAGGACATTTGCAGTCAAAAAGAAAAAAAAGTTCGAATTCGGCACCGAAATCGATGTCTGAATTTCAATTATTAAGAATGCATATGATATGCAACATATCCGCAGTACGGCTTTACAGCATGTCGCTCCACCATTGATGAGATTGCAAAGGTAGTGAGCGCGGTCCAAGGGTAGAGGCACATAGCCGCACCAAGTGACGGATCGTTCTGTTGGTGACAATCGATGTTAGGAATGCCCTCAATTTCGCTAGATAGGTGGATGTTCTGGATGTTCTGGATGTGCTGAAACCTCTTTTTCAAGTTCCAAAATATCTTTGCGAATTCTGAGGGACTACATGAAAGAAAGAAGCCTGCTTTATGACATGGCACAGGGCCAACGAAGGGTGGGAGTTACATCGGGTATTGCCCAGGGATCTATCTTACGACGGGCTACTGAGACTGGAGATGACAGATGAGTCACACTTGATCGGCTATGCGGATGATGTTGCGACGCTAGTTGCTGCACGCATCGTTGATCAAGCACAACTTAGGCTAGGTACACTAATGCGCCGAGTGAGAGACTGGATGTCTAGCATTGCAGAACACCGAAGTATTCATCTTGACAAAGTAAAGAATCCCTAGATTAAGGACGATCAGTATTGGAGACACACTAATCGAATCGTAGCCAGCAGTAAAGTACCTGAGGCTACTGATCGACTCGAAGATAAGTTTCGCCAAGCAAATCAGGAGAACAGCTGAGAAGGCTGCTTCAGGCGTATCGGCTCTGAGTCGACTTATGGCCAACGTAGGGGGCCGAGCCCAACAGGAAGACGACTCTTAATGAGTCCCGTAGGGTCAGTGCTACTGTGCGGAGCAGAAATATGGGCCGACGGTCTCAGCGAGAAGCTGTACCGAAAACGCTTGGCACAGGTACAGAGAAGAGGAGCACTGAGGATTGCATCTTCGTATCCGAGAGTCTCTGATGCGGGGTGAGAGTTATTGTAGGCGTGATATCTGTCGCCCTCCTTGCTAGAGAGCGCCGCACTATTTACCGGCGTCGGAACGAAGAGACGAGGAGAGGCAGCGCTCACTCAATGAATAGTAGCAGTTTTGGGTGAACTACATGAAGGGAAGGTGAGCTATGCCGCGCTCAATCGAAGGCATGGTGAGACTTCCTTCTATCTGACCTAGATTTTGAACGGACATGGGTGTTTTGAATCTTTCCTGCACAAGATTGGTAAGTCACAGTCCCCCTACTGTCAATTTTGCCCAGGAGACGAAGACGATGTGGGACAGCGTGCGACGGAACCTCTACAAGGCAACAGGAAGCTCACCCCGGATAGTATAGTCGCGTTGATGCTTAGATGAGTTGACAAATGGGACCATGTGGCACAGTCATAAAAGATAAAAGGGACTCATAGCAATTCCCCTTCCTCCCTCCCCTCCCGCTAGAGGCAGGATCCCCCATCTTGAAGATGCCTACCTTGACAGGGAAGGCGTATAGCCCGTATAGTCCAGTCGCTCGCGATCATGTGAGCCCCAGACTCAGTGCGTAAATAGCATTCAACTCGCATATTGATGTATCCCGTGACGTTAGTGGCAACGGGAGTCTCTGTCAGGGATTGTGATCGATCATCTATATGGTGCATCCTAACAGTCGTGGTGTGAATTTCAGTTTTTTTCTAGGGCCGTATTTACAGTGTTCTAATTGAGTTTGAGTTTAATTTTTTGTTTGAGCTATCAGAGATCAAGTGGGGAACGGGGTTTCTGTTCGGTGTTCAAAATGATTGGCGTGCATGATTTCTGCAATTCATGTGCATAAATTTTTCAACGTTGTTAGTGAGGCACAGCTGACTGGGCGCGAAAGTTGAGAACATGAACTCGATTTAATGGTCCTTGGATGGACAACGAAGGGGCATCCAAACAACGCATTATTGTGTCACCTGGGGTGGGGAAACGTAGAACTATTGAATCAGCTTATGCGATTCCATGAAATCCTTTATATGTTATTTTCATAAAGAGTAGGTATGATTGTTCTGAATGTGGTCAATGTCACACAATGTGTTTGAAAGTTGAAGGATTGGAGAGTCATATGGGCCTGCATGATAGTGCTAAAAGTCTCCATTGGGACGATGCATTCTGGGCATATTGTCCAGCTAAAAAGTTTCAGGATACTCATTGCAATAAGAGATTTTTACTCTGAAAAGGGATTGCAATTGCAATCAAGAATATTGGTGAGAAAAAGATACAAATGTAGTGTGTTCTAAATCCTTTGTTAAGCAGGCCGAATCAAGCATTGCAGTAGCGGACACACGCCGAAGAGAAGCCCTTTAAATGTAAAATTTGTTTTAGAATATATAGGTCTACCAATTTATAGAATGCTGAACCTATTGCAAAGCAGATTAATATAATCATATTAAATTTTAGAAATTTTTACATCTATCCGTAAGGATAATTTTATGGAAAACAACTTTATGCTACATTTATACATTCACAACATATTGATCTCAAATTGTCTGATAGATGGTTGCTTAAGGCCCATTTTGTACCTTTCTATAAGATTTAAGCTTTCAAGTGTTTTTAATGTATATATAGTTTTTAGAAGCAGTAATATTCAAAATAATAATTTGAATGTTTGTAGATTACTTTATAAACTTCCTCCTTCAAATGGTTAATATGTTTTCTCAAAATTAACAGTTCATCAATATATTCATTGATTAATTAATTTGAACTAGATATATGTATATATATATATATATATATATATATATATATATATATATATATATATGTATAGATATATATATATATATATATATATATATATATATATATATAAATAGATACATATACATATAAATAGATATATATATATATATATATATATATATATATGTATATATATATAGATATAAATATAGATATATATATATATATAGATATAAATATAGATATTTATATATATATATATATATATATATATATATATATATATATATATATTTAAATAGATGTATATATATATATATATATATATATATATATATATATATAAATAGATGTATATATATATATATATATATATATATATATATATATATATATATATATATATATAAATAGATGTATATATATATATAAATAGATATATATATATATATATATATATATATATATATATATATATATATATATATAAATAAACGAGTATATATATATCTATATATATATACGAGTATATATATATATATATATATATATATATATATATATATATATATATAAATATAAATAGATATATATATACATATATATATATATATATATATATATATACATATATATATATATATATATATATATATATATATATATATATATATATATATATATATATATATATGTATATATATACATTTTTTTTTGATTTCATGTTTTTGATTGGCAACGTATACACTTAGACAGTCATTTGGGCCATTAAGTTTTAGTATATTAATTGTTTGGCTTTTGCTTTATATTCTTTAAAAATTTATAACGATTGGTATTGAATAGAGGGCTTTTGCCTTTGACTTATATTCATTGATTATGGTAAACAAACTTTCACACAACTCTTTCCGAGTTTGCAGGAAATCAATCAAGATTTCCATACATTGCTGTGCATGAAATATGTATTAAATATAAAATTTTTACCGTAATATGATTAATAACAATTGCAATGAAAGATAATTATAATAATACTATATTCCAATATATGAATATGTCTAATGTTATAATTTCAAATGATTTATAAAAGCTTGCATTGCAAAAAAAATTATTCTTAAGTCATGATCTATATTATTTATACTAATAAGCATTCAGCCAAAACCACGCTCTGTCGTGATGACATCGACAATATCATCGCTGATGAAACCTCCTTAATCCTCCGCACAGCTCCAGAATAACGGAGCCTATAGATTTTTCCGGAGGGCTTCCATTGGCCCCACCAAATCTGGATGAAGTTTGTTTCATCATCAAAGCCCAAAAGAATAATAAAGCGCCAAGCATCGATGAGACTCTAGTAGAGCTCATCAAATATAGTGGCCGCAGTGTTCATCAAGCTATTCACAAAGTCATACAGCACATTTGGCAGCAAAACATATGGCGAATAAGTAGAGCCAATCAATTATATTCCGTATCCTCAAAAAAGGTGACAAGCTACAGTGCGAAAACTATCACTGCTTTGTACGGAGTACAAAATATTTTCAAAGATCTTAGAAAATAAAATCGGATCATACGCCAACAGTATTATTGGGGAGTATCATGGTGGTTTCAGAGCAGGTAGATCGACAATAGGCCAATTGTTCACAGTCTAGCAGGTACTTGAAAAATTCTGGGAGCTCAACATAGACGTGCACCAAATTTTCTTTGACTTTAAGCAAGCATATGACAGTATTGATCGTAACGTACTGTACCAAATAATGCTTTGCTTTGGCATCCCAGCCAAATTAGTCCGTCTTACCAAAATAACAATGACGTCAACGACCTCGCAAGTCCGCATCAATAACCAACTCACCGATGCCTTTGACACAAATATCGGACTAAAGCAGGGAGATGGGCTGTCTCCATTGCTATTCAATATGGCTCTGGAGTACGTCATAAGAAAGCTACCTGTCGATACACGAGGTGCATTACTATACAAGTCGAGCCAAGTAGTAAACTATGCGAAAGGCATCAACATTTTGTCACGGTCATTAACAACTGCCAAAGAACTCTTCCTGAAACTCGATAGGGAAGCAAAACTAGTAGGGCCACAAGCCAATGAAAATAAAACAATGCTCATGACGCAGTCGAGAAAAAATACCTCATGTACACAAAATATCACATTTGGCGAATACAGTATCGAGAATGTTAGCGAATGTGTGTATTGAGGCGCCAAAATAACGAAAACGGGTTATGAAAGAGACGAAACACGCCGAAGAATACAGCTCACAAATAAAATACTTTATTCAGTTTGACGATCTTGAAGACCAGCTGCATACTCCAAAGCTCCAAGTATACAAATCTGCGATAAGACCTGTGTTATGCTATGGTTGTGAAACACGGACTCTAACCCAAGCATCCGCAAATATATTCAACGCCTTTGAGCGACGGGTCCTGAGGCAAATAATCGGAGCGAAGCTAGACGGGGACCAATGGTGAATTCGATACAACCATGAGCTGTATGAAATTCTTGACGAACCGGAGGTCTCAACGATTGTAAGGCTGCGGAAGCTGCAATGGGCTGGCCACATGAATCGTATGGACGAACAACGGATACCCAAAAAGGTATTCATTGGGAGAAGTGAAGGCCGGAGACCAGTGGGGAATCCGAGGTAACGCTGGTCTGACTCGGTCGACCAAGACAGTTCATCACTGCTGTCTCCAGGCATCTAAATACATTTGTTTAAACGCTTTTCCCAACACTTTCAGGCCATAAAAAATTCTTTAGGTAAATCTGCAAAATACAGGTTTACGGCCTCTTCAACTTCCGTACGCGCTTTATTTGATCGTCAACAAACGCGGCACCCATCGCGCGGATAAATTTCTCATGCAAAAATCTTATGGTTTATCGGCGATCTTCCATCACGGTTGTGGGCACTAAACTGACGATATCTTCGGTTGAAACAGTTTTTGGACATCCAGAACTTTCATCGACAAAAATGCTTGTGCGGCCGCGTTTGAACTCGGCCACCCAATGTTTCACGGTTGTAAATGCGGACGACGATTCACCAGACAAAAAGTTCAACTCTTCCTTTACTTCCCAAATTTTTTTCCCTTTCAACTAGAGGTACTTTATCACCGCGCGATACTCGATTTTATCCATCCATTGTTCTTAACAAACGTCACTTGTCAACTTTGGAGGGGTACCATGTGTTTTGTACTGATCGGAATGACTTGAAATTGTTATGGCATACATATGTGAAGGCCATCTATTGGTTGGCAAGAGAAATTGAATATACCATGACTTTTTGCCGGTAAGGCCAGAAAATTTTCATTTGAACCTCGTACAATTTCCATTGGGTTTTTATAAAACCTAAAATCAAGGTAGACGTGGATGAGATCTTTTGCTAAAATGTATCTAAATTTGATTCATATAAACGCTGCAGATTTTAGCAGTAGTGAGTTTTGCATTGCAGTCGAAAAACTATATTTTAATATACATGGTACACTGTATTCAAGAAACTGAGTTTTAAAAGACTTGAAATGAAGAAAATTTGCCACTAAAACAGATGAAATAAAAAAATCCTTCAAAATGCCCTTAAAAGGATGAAATAAATTTTATGGAAGCGGTGCCAAATCAATTTTCCCATTTCAACAGAAAAACTTCCAACATGTGCACCATCACAAAAGAAATGGGGAAAAATTGATGTGGTACCGCTTCCATAAAATTTATTTCATCCTTTTTAGGGCATTTTGAAGTCGGTTTTCTTATTTTTTTAAAAGTTTTTTTTTATTTTCTTATTTGGTTCAATCGGTGTTCGAGCAGCATCTTAAATAACGCATGTATTAACGTTGTGGGGTTGTACTTTTTATATGAAATTCAGTTCTTGCTCATTTCATAATTCAACAGCAATTTTCGCACAGCCACTTCTTCTTCATCTTAGCACCGCTGCCTTTCTCGGACCTTCGCTTCCTGCAAATAGCGCCTCCAACTGTCTCGGTCCATTGACCGAGTCCACCAATTTTGAAATCCGAGCAGCGATGAACTGTCTTCGTCGACCGAGTCAGACTAGCGTTTCCTCGGTTTCCCCACTGGTCTCCGGCCTTCAGTTCTCCCAAAGAATACCTTTTTGGGTATCCATTGTTCGTCCATACAATTCATGTGGCCAGCCCATTGTAGCTTCCGCAGCCTTACAATCGTTGAGGCCTCCGGTTTGTCAAAAATTTCATACAGCTCACAAAAATTTTATTTTTATTGCTTTGTAGCCCTACTAGCTTTGCTTCCCTATCGAGTTTCAGGAAGAGTTCTTTGGCAGTTGTTAATGACCGTGACAAAATGTTGATGCCTTCCGCATAGTCTACTACTTGGCTCGACTTGTATAGTAATTTACCCCATGTATCGACAGGTAGCTTCCTTATTACGTACTTCAGAGCCAAATTGAATGCAATGCTCCCTGCTTTAGTCAGATATTTATGTCAAAGGCGTCGGTGAGTTGGTTATTGATGCGGACTTGGGAGGTTGCCGACTTCATTGTCATTTTGGTAAGACGGAGTAATTTGGCTGGGATGCCAAAGCAAAGCATTATTTGGTACAGTACGTTACGATCTATACTGTCGTATGCTTGCTTAGTCAACGAAAAATTTGGTGTACGTCTATTGTGAACTCCCAGCATTTCTCAAGTATCTGCTTGACTGTGAACAATTGGTCTATTGTTCGCACAGTCACTACTTTCCCATTTAAAACTACCTGAGGCAAATTACGAACAGCGGATTGATATGCATCAACTGCTGCATTACCAAACTGAGCAGCAGTTTTCCCCTTGCCCATCTCCAAATCATTCCGGAACGCCAATATCACTTTATATAAAACTATACATTTTCCGAAACTTATAGTGTTATGAAATTGTCTTGGAGACGATGGAGAACATAAAATGAGAAATAATAAGTACTACAATACTATTTAATTTTTGGTAAAAACGTATTTCGGGACTGACTTACTCCCTATTGTAATTGGAGATGCTACACGTTTTCGTTATTTAATAATTTCATATTATCCATTATCTTTAAGTCTTTTTCGTTTGATGAATACACATCTTCGAGTACACCGTTTATGGCCCTCGCTCCCAGTAGTAGTCAGCTCCAATCATAGCGATTCTGCGATTTCTTTCGCAATTGGAAATCCCAAGCAGAGATCTACTGTCAGCAACGATTGAGTCAATTTTATATAATGTGCTTAATAGGGCAATCCCATTGTAATTCTCACAGGGTAGCAAATCTTTTTTTTCATATGATGTTTTGCGCCAGTCATCTGGTAGCTGCTCCTCTGTCCATATCTTACATATTAACCGTGTAGGTATGTTCCTCCGGCTTTGAGCAGTTTTGTCAGTAGTCCGTCAATTCCAGAAGCTTTATTGTGGCGAAAATCGAAGCATAATTGCAACTTCCAGGCACAAATTTATATCCTATACATATATATATATATATATATATATATATATATATATATATATATATATATATATATATATATATATATATATATATACATATATATACATATATACACACACACACACATATATATATATATATATATATATATGTATATATATATATATATATATATATATATATATAAAGATATATATATATATATATATATATATATATATATATATATATATATAGATATATATATATATATATATATATATATATATATATATATATACATATATATATATACATATATATATATATATATATATATATACATATATATATATATATATATATATATATATATATATATATATATATATACATATATATATATACATATATATATATATATATATATATATATATATACATATATATATATATATATATATATATATATATATATATATATATATATATATATATATATATATATACTCGTATATATAACTATATATATTATATATACATACTACTGTGACCAAAAAATATGGTGGCATTTGAATTTAAACTGCGCGCGTCGAAGGATTTGGAGAATTTTTTTTTAGGTTGTTAGTACTGTCAGTGACATCTTTGTCAAATTTACATGTCAAAATATTCATTAGTGTTTGAGATACGCGACGTTTCCGGGATGGCCTTCAGTTCCGTCGTCGCTGCGGCTTGAATCTCCTCTATCGTATCAAAACGGTGTCCCCGGAGCGGTCTTTTGAGCTTGCTGAACAGCCAGAAGTCGCACGGCGCCAGATCAGGTGAATACGGTGGTTGCGGAACGATATGGGTTGAGCTTTTGGCGAAATGATCACGAATTACGAGTGCAGTATGGGATGGTGCATTATCGTGGTGTAAAAACCAAGAATTGTCTTTCCACAATTCCTGCCTTTTAGGCGGATAGCGTTACGCAAACGACGCATAACGTTCAAATAATATTCCTTGATGACTGTTTGGCCCGGCGGAAGGAATTCATAATGCACAACACCACGATAATCGAAGAAGAGAAGAGGTTGATGGTCGCCCAGGACGCTCTTCGTCTTCGACACGTTCACGGCCGGCTTGGAACTCACTATACCACTTGCAAACATTTTTTTAGACATAGCCTAATCACCAAAGGCTTTCTGCGCCATCCTCAACATATCCGCAGCAGAAAATTGATTCCGCAAACAAAATTTAATGCAAATTCAACAAATTTCGACATCGCAAAAAACGAAAAACTCACTTTTAGCAGCTCACAAAACAACGCGCATCTCAAACACTAATGAATATTTTGACATGTAAATTTGACATAGATGTCACTGACAGTACGAACAAACCAAAAAAAAACTGCGCGCGTCGAAGGATTTGGAGAATTATTATTTTTTTTAGGCTGGTAGTACTGTCAGTGACATCTATGTCAAATTTACATGTCAAAATATTCACTAGTGTTTGAGATACGATTATTTTTATCATCCGTCACCAAACGGTTCGGTATCTCCATCAAATCCTTGATGGTTGCAAAATAATTATAATTAAAATGCAATTCTCGAAATCAATGTATCATATTTCGTCAAGGTTCTCAGAGCAGGTGAGCCGCTGCATCGAGCTTCGGAGAGGACGGAAGCACTGGCAGCTCAAGACGTGGTGAACTCTACTATGAGCATAATCACGACTGCTTGCTGCGCTTCTATGCCCCGTCGAAGACCCCGGCACGGCAAGCCCCCAGTTTACTGGTGGTCTACTGAAATCGCTGAAAAGCGAAGGGAGTGTCACAAGCTTCGACGTGAGGCTCAACGGGCGCGGAACCGTGACGAGGCATGCAACCAGGTGGCAGCATATAAGTCGGCCAGGAAATGCCTTCGCAAACTGATCAACAGTAACAAGGCTCGCTGCTGGCAAGACCTAGTGGACAATGTGAACAAGGATCCGTGGGGCCTTGGCTACAAGCTGGTCATGGGGAAACTTGGTGCCCTACGGAAGCCTTGTATACATTACGCGGAAAAGATGGACGCGATAGTGCGGGGACTCCTCCCCGCCCATCCCGTCCGTGTTGACGCTGTCCATGGTGAAACAGCAGTAGAGTGCCCACTCTTCACCCAGCTGGAACTGGAGGAGGCAGTTCTCTCCTTGAAAGCGAGGAAGGGTCCAGGTCCAGATGGTGTTCCAGCTGAGGTGTTGCGGCTCGTCTATCACCATTGTCCTGACTTCCTGCTCAGCACATTCAACGGTTGCCTACGGGACGGGGTTTCCCGGTTCGATGGAAGGTGGCGCGGCTCGTGCTGATCAGCAAGGGGAAGGGAAATCCCGGATCGCCGTCTGCATACCGCCCGTTATGCATGCTAGACACGGCTGGGAAAGTGCTAGAGAAACTCATCAAGGGAAGACTCACTGACGCGATTCGTGCTGCTGGGGACCTATCTCCTCGGCAGTACGGCTTTAGAGCAGGACGGTCCAAAAGGCAGAGGCACATAGTCGCACCAAGCGACGGATCGTCCTATTGGTAACACTCGACGTCAGGAATGCCTTCAACTCCGCTAGATGGGTGGATATTCTGGATACGCTGGAAAACTCTTTTCAAGTTCCAGAATATCTAATGCGGCTTTTGAGGAACTACCTAAAGGACCGAAGCATGCTCTACGACACGGCACAGGGCCAATGAAGGATGGAAATTCTATCGGGTGTTGCCCAGGGATCTATCCTTGGTCCAGAACTGTGGAACGTGTCTTACGACGGGCTACTGAGACTTGAGATGCCAGATGAGTCGCGCTTGGTCGGCTATGCGGATGATGTAGCGGCTCTGGTCGCCGGACGCACCGTTGAACAATCACAACTTAGGCTAGGTATGCTAATGTGCCGAGTGAAGGACTGGATGACTGCTCGCGGGCTGAGTTTAGCACTGGAGAAAACCGAAGTGGTCATCTTGACAAAAAAGAGAATCCCTAGAGTAAAGATGATCAGTATTGGAGACATACAAATCGAATCGAAGCCAGCGGTGAAGTACCTGGGGCTACTGATCGACTCGAAGATGAGTTTCTCTGAGCAAATCAGGGCAACGGCTGAGAAGGCTGCTTCGGGAATATCGGCTCTGAGTCGACTTATGGCCAATGTAGGGGACCCAGCCCATCAAGAAGACGCCTCTTGATGAGTGCTGTAGGGTCAGTGCTACTGTACGGAGCAGAAGTATGGGGCGACGCTCTCAGCAAGGAGGTATACCGAAAACGTTTGGCACAGGTACAGAGAAGAGGAGCACTGAAAATTGCATCTTCATATTCAACAGTCTCCGACTCGGCGGTAGGAGTTATTGCAGGCGTGATACCTATCGCCCTCCTTGCTAGAGAGCGCCGCGCTATTTACTTGCGCCGAAACGAGGATGCGAGGGAGATGGTTGTCCGTGAGGAGAGACAGCGCTCGCTCAACGATTGGCAGCAGTCTTGGGGGAATTGCACGAAGGGAAGGTGGACTGCGCGCCTCATCCCCCTAAATCGAAGGCATGGTGAGACTGACTTCTATCTGACCCAGCTTTTGAGCGGGCACGGGTGTTTTCAGTCTTACCTGCACATGATCGGTAAGTCACGGTCTCCCGATTGTCGGTTTTGCCCAGGAGAGGAGGACAATGCCTGTCACACATTTTTTGCGTGTACAAAATGGGTCAGGATGCGAAGGGAACTCTACAGAGAGACGAGAGAGCTCACCCCGGATAATATAGTTGCGGTGATGCTCGAATCGGTTGACAAATGGAACCAGGTGGCACATTATGTTCGGGCAGTCCTAAAATATAAAAGGGACTCATAGCAGCCAGGGGCGCTGGGGCTGGGGGATCGCTCTTCTCGCATTTCCTCTTCCCCTTTCCCCTTCCGCTAGAAAAGAGACTCCCCAGCTTGAAGGCGCCCCACAGCGTAATAAAACGAGACCTGGCCCGAAGTAATGTGTCAAACGGTTCCAGGCTGGGTTCTCGGGTTGACAGGGGAGGTGTTTAGTGGGTAGTCCAGTCGCGCATGGGAGTCCCACACTCTGTGCATAAATGGTATTCACCTCCTTACCACAAAAAAAATGTATCATATTGAACTATTAATAAAGGGTTTTCCATTAAGAACATAACAATTTTATCTGTTAATAAAACACAGAAATATTTGAATATTGAGTTCAAATTTATTGTGGGTGTAGTGCAAGCACTACATTTTATGAATTTAGGTCATATGAACACCACGAGCCCGTTTACAACGGTCCAGTCTTTGGGCCCAATTTTCCACTACTCTGGCACACATTTCGACCGGAACGTTGGCAATTTCGCGTTGGATGTTGCCTGAACTCGTCTAAAGTTGCTGGCTTTTTGGCATAGAAAAGTGACTTGATATAGCCCCATAAAAAGAAATTCAATGGCGTTAGATAGCATGAACGAGGCAGCCATTCGACCGGACCATTTCTCGAGATAACACTTTCACCAAATTTGCCTTTTACTAAATCGATTGTGAGGCGTGCTGTGTGGCTGGTCGCACCGTCTTGTTGAAACCACATATCGTTGATGTCAAGTTCACGCAATTCTGGCCACAAATAATCTTCCAACATAACACGATAGCGCTCTCCGTGAGGGTCGTTTTCATCCCCTGAAAAGTATGGCCCAATCACACCTCCGGCATGAAAGCCGCACCAATCAGTAATTTTTTGCGGATGCCACGGTGTCTCAAGAAGCACATGTGGATTTGATGGTGACCAATAACGCATATTTTGCTTATTAACAAAGCCAGTGAGCCAGAAATGAGCTTCATCGCTTTCGATGAAATTCTTCATTTTCTTCAAGCTTTGCCAGAGCCACCCATGTAGGCCAAAATCTTTTCGCAAAATACGTCAGAGTGTCGTTTGAGCGATGGCCAACTCTTGAGAACGACGTGGAATCGACTGATTTGGATCATTTTGAATCGATGCACTTACGGCTGCGATATTTCCTTCGCTTCGAGCGGTACGACGGCTTTTTGGCACCGGATCAAACAGTGAAATTGTGGACTCAAACTTATCCACTCTAGCATGCACAGCCTGTCGGGCGGGACGATTATTCCGGCCGAAAATTGGAGTAAGCGTCTTTAAGTTGCGACCACCGGTTCAGAAATTCGGTAGTCATTTTTAATAATTATATAATTAATTTCTTCTGAGGTATTTGCTGCCCTTGTACTCCTACAGTCTCACCTCTGTGATTTTTTTCAGATTTTTCGGGTCAAAGTGGTCCAATTGCGAGGGGGAGATAAACAAAATTTTCGTGCATTTCCCCTTTCCCCCTCAACGCAAAACTTGTCAATTGAAGACCTGTTTTGAAAAACTCTTGTCAAGTCCTTTCATTTGATACCCATATTGCCTACATGCGATGAATTTTTTTTGCAGGGACCACTCCCCTATATGGGGAGACCCCCTTAAAAACCTTATAAATTTCTTTTTGTGGTGAAACTTTTAAGAGGGCGTCACTTTGCACCTAACTACAAAATCTTATGTTTCCAGCTTCTGTAGTTTGCGAGAAAAAGTGGTTTGACACACGGAAGGACGGACGAACGAACAGACAGCAGTCGATTTTAGTAGGGTTTTGTAAAAAAAAATAAAATATATATATATATATATATATATATATATATATATATATATATATATATTGTAATACCTATGCAAAAACCATATTACATACTTACCTAAATTCTACAATTCTCAATAAATTTACCTGAAACATACTTACGTAATCCAAAGCAAAAACATTTCCATTCCATTGCTTTTCATTTGCATTCATTCATAAAGAACAATAACGTATCGTACATTCTTGAATATGTACATACGCACGTGTAGTACGCTATCTATGCAAAGCAATAAATTATCTGGCACACTTAACTCTTCATGTGTGGAGTCATGTTTCAGATAATTTATGTGCATGAGGAAAAGTCGCGTGCGGATGGACAATGCGTTTGCATAAAGAAATGTACGATGACCCAAGTGTAATGTGATGTAATATGAGTATCGTAGGTCGGGGAAGTCGCACGATGAAAGTTTATTGGGTCATAAACAAACATATGGCACCAATGGATTTTCCGAGTGTGTGAAAATGTTTAATTGATATTTTTAAGTATTTATTAGGTCGTAAATTGTTTGGATATTTTTGTAGATCATTAAGTATAAGAAATTTGTGTATAAATAGTTGAAGTGAAAGTGAAATAAAATGAATTCTGATCTAGACATTCAAGTGCTAAGATTTTGAGTTTCTTTTGAAGAATTCATAGTCGCGAAGTTCAATATTCGCTCTGACTGTAGTAATCATGGCGTCGTGGGCTTTAGTTCCTCGCCACACTATCTGCGGAGATTTTCCGCTTGTTAGGTAGGAATTAGTCAAACCCTTTTCCTAATTACTAATTTTTAAATTTATAGTAACGAAACCCAGGATAAAGATCCTGCATCACTTCAATATATATGATGAATTGATAACCTTCTTTCCTTTGGAAGTCGGTTAAAAAGAAGAAAACTGTTAGAAATTGGTCCCGCCGTTTCAGCAAAAATAACAAAATAATCCGACCCTTAAAATTGCTTTGATTAATTGAGATGATGTCTGACACGTTCGCGTTAGTTAAGTATTAAAAATTCCGGTTATAATTTTTTCGGGGACAAAGTTCTCCGTCATCCAGTGAGCGCTCGTGAACCCGATGGGTGAGTGATCTGGTTTATTACATTTTTTACATTGACTTTCTTTTATTAGCATGCTAATGTATTTAACTTTTAGCGTTAATAATGTAATTTGTCAGATACAATGCTCGTATAATACTAGTATGAATTTATTTAAACATTTTCTTCCCAGTAAATTGAAACATTTTTAGAACGTATCCGGATATTGCAACGAAAACTGGGCTGATTTCCATATATTAATAGCAAGATTAGCGTAATATTTTGTTATGGCTTCAAATAAAAAAAGGGAGATGTTGGAATAAAAACGAAAAAACTCGGTCGTCTCATTTTGCGATCACCGGGTACGAGATCCGCCACGAGGACCGACTTCTTTAGCTTTGGACCAGCCATAGGGCTTCAGTCCACCTTGTCTTTGATATTCTAGGGGCTCTTGCGAGGGATGGAGAGTCTTTGCGTGTTAACACGTACCATCGGGTTTTCAGGTCCGGTTGGGAGGGCTGCGAGGGTGAACCAACATTAAAAGATGTCCCATCTTTCCTGTGGCCGACTACTGCTGTAGTAAAGACAAGCCAATTTGGATCACGACGGTTGTCTCATTGGAAAAATAAGAGATTTTATAGCGTTTGCTCTTCTGCAGCTTCCTTCCAGTTCAGGCTTAGGCCTTGACCTCCTTTTTTGTTTGCAACCTAGCAAATCGGACTTTTGATAAATGTTTTGCAGTGGTTGACGTAAAGCAACCTGCCCCATGACACCGCAGTGGCTGCACAAACGAATTTCCAGCGGAGCACTTCCATCAAAAAGGCAACCATAAATACTTTTTTCTTGAAAAGCCGTTCAGCCTTGCTTTGTTGAGTGAGCAGACTCGTTTTAAATCCTTTGAGTCATCTTCAGTGTCTATCTGTCAGTCACTAACGATCATTCAAAGGTGTCGAAAGGCGTCTGATCACTCAAAAACGCAAAACTGCATGGCTTTTCCCGAAAAAAGAGAAATGGCCTACTGATATCAAATAAACAAAATAATATCTTTTAAGTCGAAATTCATTTAACTTCTTTAATTAAATCAGTATTAGTAAATTCTACATTTGCTCCTATAAAAAGGAACATGAGCCCTTAAATCAATAAAATGAAACATTTATGTAGATCAATATAAGGTCGTTTTACCCTGCGAGTTTCAATAAAATCAAACCGTATTTAAGTTATAGCCGTTTGTATTTTCTTTAATTACAACAAACAACACATGGTTTTTCCACAACATTGGCTTTCCATCGCACCAGGAGCTACGCTTTGGATAGAAGTCAAGGTAAGATGGGGTGAGCAAAAGTCGAAAACAGAGTCATTAATTTGATTACTGGCTAAGTGACGTAACAGTTGGTGGAGGCAAACGTCATCCTAAGATAAATGCTGATTTTACCCTAATTGAAGCTTCAGCTGTTCCTAGGATGTAAGATGTTTTGACCCTTTATGCGATGCTTTGGTGATGCCAGAGGAGAGAAGATATTACGTTGTATTGTCCCACATCCTTGGAACAGGAACCGAAAAAACGGAACATTGTTCAATAAACTGGCCAAGAAGTATCTGGTAAGGACTATCGTAAACGTAAACAGAAGCAAAAGCGATGGCAGCATCTCAACGGAAAATTGGAAGTTGGCTGGCTTCAGTGATTGGTTAAAACAAATCCCGGGCCATCTCCAAGGTGTATTGATGCCGGTTAGCAACAAGGCCGAGTTAAGCTGATAGGTTGTCAAGATCAACGTTTTACGGATCTATACAAACTAACAGTAGCTAAATTGGATAAAGTATGGCCAGGCGCTAAGTTGCAAGCAAATCGAGATCCAGAGTCTGGATCTCAGACAAGCCTTCATCACCTGGAAAAATTCTGGAGCTCATAAGTCTTAGCAACTATGATCCTCCAGTAGCTTGTACTGCCTAAATGCCAAGGCAAACCAAGAGCCTGCATCCTTATTAGAAAACTATAGAGATTCAAGTCTTCACAAACTTTAATCACAAGGGCAATGTTGTCATTGATACCGATGCGAAGACTAGACCTCTCTAGATCACTTCGTGCTATATTGTAATATATAATTGATTATAATACTGGGAAGCATTCTGTGATCTCTGAACGCACCCGCGATGGGTGACGGAGCGCTACAGAGTCCAGAGTCTGGATCTCAGACAAGCCTTCATCACCTGGAAAAATTCTGGAGCTCATAAGTCTTAGCAACTATGATCCTCCAGTAGCTTGTAATGCCTAAATGCCAAGGCAAACCAAGAGCCTGCATCCTTATTAGAAAACTATAGAGATTCTAGCCTTCACAAACTTTAATCACAAGGGCAATGTTGTCATTGATACCGATGCGAAGACTAGACCTCTCTAGATCACTTCGTGCTATATTGTAATATATAAATGATTATAATGCTGGGAAGCATTCTGTGATCTCTGAACGCACCCGCGATGGGTGACGGAGCACTACACTACCGGACGTGATGGCCGAGCGTGAGCATTAAGTTTTAGTCGGTGCGATTTTCCTGTGATGGACATTTCGGAAGAAACCGACACCAAAAAAACAATTTCGCGTGGCGAACGCGAAATTTGGTGGAGTTGCAGAGGGATCGTAATGTTGAAAAAAGCCGGGTGACGGCAGTTAATTTGAACGATAAACAGAAAAATTAGCAGTGAAAACTGTCCTGATGTCGAGCAGTGAAGTGTAAAAGTAAGTCAGAAAACGGGAAGTAGGAGCACCTACTATGAAAGTCTCCACAGTGAATTTTCCTGCACGGCTCTTTGGAATAGCAAGAAGATTTTCACGTGGAGAATTCCCTGGTGCGAGTGAGTTGTAAGTGCAGAAAAGCTGGCATTGCAACAATTCGCTCGACGAAAGCAGAAACGTTTGCGTCGATTTCGTCGTTGATGTAAGGAACTTCTCGCAACTCGGCTCCAAGATGGTTCTTGGTTGTGTGCCGTTGAAGGTGAAGTGCTGTTGCTCCATCACCATTCTGTAACCTGTTCATGTCGAAAAAAAGACAGTCTATAAATTGCTATTCGCGCGGGACCTGCGCTGGAAGACTTTTCAGCTTGATATGCACACATCGCATACCAACCGTGGTGGGTTCCGCTTGATTTAAGTTGATTGAACAATGAACGGAGTCGGTGAGTCAACGATAATCCAGATATTGTAATTTAAAAGAAAAATCTAAATTACCGCTTATGTTTATAGTAACCTGCATATTACACGTATATATATTTAGGCTATAAAAGACATACTATCTGCTTACCAAAAGCATTTATTTTCAAATTTATATTTTATCCATTAATTTGCAATTAATGTTGAAACTTTTTTTCTTTAAAAAGAATTGGCCTGCGGATACCAAATAAACAAAACGTTGAACCCTTGACAGCTGTCTCCCGCTTCTCGTTCCTAATTTAAATGATTAAATTCCATTGTCAACCGAAACGAATTGATACCGAAAAATAAATATCAATTTTCTAAGAGGGTGTTTCACGTTAATCAATTTAAAACAAGAATAATCTTCTGAAATAAGAGAGAAAATAAGTTGTAGTTAAATGAATGAGTTGCAAGCAACGTGTTTTGAATTGCAGTAATTCATCCTTAATATTAGACATAGAACCAAGTCACAGGAAAAAAACATTTTTTTAAACAGAGAAAAAAAATTGTAACATATTTAGCATACATTTGAATTAAATATTCTAAATATAGGACAGATCACATAAGAATACATAGTATAAATATGTTTATTACAAAGAATAAAATAGTAGCGTATAAAATAAAGATAATGGAGTCAAGAAAACACAATAAATAAAAATTTGGGAAGAAAAGAAAACCGACTTCAAAATGCCATAAAAATGATGAGATAGATTTTATAGAAGCAGTGCCATATCATTTTTCCCTGTTTCTTTTGTGACGGTTCCTACATTGGAAATTTTTAATTTTGAAACGGAGATATTGATTTGGCACTTCTTCCATAAAATTTATTAATATCTTTTTTAGGGCATTTTGAAATCGGTTTTCTTTTCTTCTAGAAGCTTTATTTATTTCACACTTTTGAGTGGCAATTTTTCCCATTTAAAATCTATTGATATTTTGTTTCTTGAATATATTGTACCATATACCACTTCTATATCAAAATCTAATTTAGCGACGAATGCAAAGTTCATAACTACTAAAATCTGCAGGTTCAATAGAATTCGAATTCTGTTCTGATATATTATAATCCAAGATCTCGTCAATGTCGATCTTGATTTTTTTTATTGTTCGCCAAGCATTTAACCTCTCTACCACATTGCAAAGTTTCAACAACATTGGTTCAATGGTTTTTTCACAACTATAGTAACATATTTTTGAACGTTTTTCGAACTTTGAGTGGCTACCATTTTGTTCCAGACGGTTCAACTTTAATTTTTTTATTGTGAGCTTCATTACACAGTCGAATGGACCGTTTTAACAAACGCAGAAAAATTTCCGTGTTTTTAACGCCTTCCCACAAAAAAAATGAATGGCAATACGTTGCGCAACGGCGGTCGGCACTTGACGTTCACTCATGGTCGTAGCACGCGCGTGAAACATGCACTCCCGCCGAAAACTATGCCATACTGTTCGTAACGGACCCAGCAATCACATACTCAAGCCACGACCTTCATAACATACATGCGCGCCATCTACAGCGTTTGTCTCCATCATATTTGAACCACCCTCATATATATATATATATATATATATATATATATATATATATATATATATTTATATATATATATATATATATATATATATATATATATTTATATATATATATATATATATATATATATATATATATATATATTTATATATATACATATATATATATATATATTTATATATATACATATATATATATATATATATATATATATATATATATATATATATCTATATATATATATATATATATATATATATATATATCTATATATATATATATATATATATATATATATATCTATATATATATATATATATATATATATATATACATATATATATATATATATATATATATATATATATATATATATATATATCTATATATGCATACGAGGTGTGTTCAAAAAGTAAGGTGCCCTTGTATTTTTAGGAAAAAATATTTATGTATTCGTCAATATGTATGTTATCCCCTTCAAAGTAATAAATACACTTGTGCCAACGCTTTTACCAATCCTTGAACCTCTTCTCGTGAGCACTCTTCGGTATAGTCTTGAGCACTTCCAGCGATGCAGTCTGTATCTCCTCCATAGTTGCATATCTCCATCCTTTCATAGGTCTCTTAAGTTTTGGGAACAAGAAAAAGTCCAATGGAGCCAAATCCGGTGAATATGGTTGGCTGAGGCTTGATTATGCTGTTGTTGAGATCCACTACAGCGGCAAATTAATGTGAAATTTCTGAATCTCCGAAATTTGCTGACGCAACCTGTATATATATACGAGGGTGAATCAAATATAAACGGTAATTATTTTTTATATATTTATTGAATAATATTGCATACAAACCATATCATCAACATTTTACGATGTAGTCTCCTGCGTTGTCTACACACTTTTGCCATCGTTTTGGAAGCTTGAATATTGCTTGTTCATAAAAAGTTTTAGGACGAGTTGTCAGCCAAATGCGCACGTTCTCTCGACTTCTTCACTGCTTTCGAACCGTTTTCCTCTAAATGATTCTTATAGAACCGCGAACAAAAAGTTGTCATAGGGAAACAAGTCTGGACAATAAGGAGGGTGTTTAAGTGTTTCCCAGTCCATTTCTTCCAGTTTATTCTTTGTCAATGCCGCGGTGTGCAGCATAGCGTTTTCATGGAGAAGGCTGACCTCTCTAATGGGCATACCTCGTCTTTTGTTTCGGTAGGAGGTTTTCGCTGAATGTAATAACTGATTTCTGATACAGTTAACCGCCGATCACGTTCTTTCGAACGGCACGGATGTTGTCATCCATAGGACTTGGATCATGAATTTCATTTTCAACACGTTCTCGCCCACCCTTAAATCGCCTGGGCCACGTGTACACTAGATTGTGAGACAATGTAGTGTCGCTAAACTGCGCGTTTAAACGAGTAAAACTTTCCGACTGTTTAACGCCTTCACTGGTTAGAAACTTTCTGATGCCGCGTTGCGCGACAGACAGATGTACTTCTTGCTCAGTCATGGCTACACTGAGGACAGAACCACGGGCGGCCGCCAACTAAGCTATTTCCCCCTCTCATAAATGAAGCACAAACCACTATACTGTATCATCTAGGTCGGAGGTACGTGCTAAGCAGAATAGCTAAATTACTACTTATATTTACTCCCGAAAACATAAATAAATTAATATATACATATACATACATATATATATATATATATATATATATATATATATATATATATATATATATATATATCTATATATATATATATATATATCTATATATATATCTATATATATATATATATATATATATATATATATATATATATATGTATATATATATGTATATATATATATATATATATATATATATATATATATATATATATATATATATATATATATATATATATATATATCTATATATATCTATATATATATATATATCTATATATATCTATATATATCTATATATATCTATATATATCTATATATATCTATATATATCTATATATATCTATATATATCTATATATATCTATATATATCTATATATATCTATATATATCTATATATATCTATACAATAGCGATAACAGAGTTGCCTTTATCAGCGCGAGTGAAAACTAAATCGTGTTCTCTTATTTTATTTTTAATGGACTTAATAGTTGACCTATTATTATTATTATTATTAATTGCGTTTGCTCTACTATTACTATTATTCTTATTAATTTCATTATAACATTTATTTAATTTATTAGCTAACATATGTTTATCTACTACTCCCGACTTCAAAATATCTGTGTCTATTTTTCCAAATTTATTACAAATTAGTTCACAGTCAACACCTAAAACTTCAAAATCTTTTCTACAATTATTTTGTTGTAAATTGAATTTAAACCCTTTTTCGATTAAATCGGTTTCATTTTTACTAAAAGTCTTATTCGTTAAATTAACAAACTTAGCAAAAAATTTATGATCAGAGAAACATTCATTATTTAATGTACGGTTATCACGATTGTTAACATTTTGGAGAAGTTTTAATTTGTTTAATTTTTCCCGTTGCTTCATATATTTCGCAAACACTAATTTTTCAACGTCCATTCTAACTCTAAAATCTAGCAGATCAAATTCCACGTTATGCAACCGTTTCGTTAATTCCGAATGCGTAAATTTTAGGTACACATTACAAATATCACGTTTGCTATACTCAATCTTCATATCTTCTCTTAACCATTTCCTAATACCTGCTTGTATTGCTCTCCTCGCCGATGTACTCTGGTTATTAGTTTTTAATTTCATGTATTTCGGGATCAGGTTGTCGTTCAAGCACTGTTTCAGGTACCAGATATTTGTGATGACAATTTTGTACGAAGCACCAGTTTAAAGTAATATGTGGCCAATATGCTAGTAGTAGCATTATTCAAATGTTCAATGGATGAGGCCGTTACTTGGTGAAAGTTCATCGTTTAAGTAATAAAAACACTTTTCAGTTAACTTTCACTTTTTATATTTTATTTCAAACACTACAACTGTTTCGACACACCGTGTCTTCCTCAGGTGTTAATATTACTAAACTGGCTGCCCACAAAATAATTTAACAAACTCAATAACTCTAACGGCAATGATAAAATAAATATATAATTATAAACCATACATTACAATACATATATTAAGGAATAGAAGTAACAATTTTAACAGTTGGAAAATAATTTAATAGAAATCACTATAACGATCGTCAATGATACAATAAATATATAAATAAATAAATATAACATAACCATACAATATCCATACATACATTAATTAAACGAATTTCAAATTTAATAAAGGCGAACTATTTAAGTCCAATTGGTCATTTAGTAAAATATCAAACGTTTTTCTTTTATTTATTTCCAGACTTTCCAATGCATTTAATTTTTGTCCTTTTTCGGCAACGTGTAGAATATTAAAGTCATTACAAAAATCATGGTTCATCTCCAACAAATGATTTGCATAATTAGAAACCCCATCCTTATTTTTAAAACTATAATGATGCCCGTACATTCTTTTTTCAAAGGATCTACCTGTCTGTCCAATGTAAACTTTGTTACATGATCCGCAAGGTAATTCATTTAATTAATTTTCCAACTGTTAAAATTGTTACTTCTATTCCTTAATATATGTATTGTAATGTACGGTTTAACAATGGCTATAATCCGATGATAATTGAAAATATAGTAAAGAAGAAATTGAAAATACAAGCTATTAAAAAAGTGTATCCTATCCCCACTATAACAAATTATTGTACCTTGACATATATTGGTAAAGCCACAGATATAATTAGTAGATATTTGAATGGTGAAAATTTAAAAGTGGCATTTAAAACGCATTCCTCCTTAGGTAAATTTATTAAGAATAATAAAACAATTACCGACAAGAAACAAAAATCGGGTGTTTATGAATTACCTTGCGGATCATGTAACAAAGTTTACATTGGACAGACAGGTAGATCCTTTGAAAAAAGAATGTACGGGCATCATTATAGTTTTAAAAATAAGGATGGGGTTTCTAATTATGCAAATCATTTGTTGGAGATGAACCATGATTTTTGTAATGACTTTAATATTCTACACGTTGCCGAAAAAGGACAAAAATTAAATGCATTGGAAAGTCTGGAAATAAATAAAAGAAAAACGTTTGATATTTTACTAAATGACCAATTGGACTTAAATAGTTCGCCTTTATTAAATTTGAAATTCGTTTAATTAATGTATGTATGGATATTGTATGGTTATGTTATATTTATTTATTTATATATTTATTGTATCATTGACGATCGTTATAGTGATTTCTATTAAATTATTTTCCAACTGTTAAAATTGTTACTTCTATTCCTTAATATATGTATTGTAATGTACGGTTTATAATTATATATTTATTTTATCATTGCCGTTAGAGTTATTGAGTTTGTTAAATTATTTTGTGGGCAGCCAGTTTAGTAATATTAACACCTGAGGAAGACACGGTGTGTCGAAACAGTTGTAGTGTTTGAAATAAAATATAAAAAGTGAAAGTTAACTGAAAAGTGTTTTTATTACTTAAACGATGAACTTTCACCAAGTAACAGCCTCATCCATTGAACATTTGAATAATGCTACTACTAGCATATTGGCCACATATTACTTTAAACTGGTGCTTCGTACAAAATTGTCATCACAAAATATCTGGTACCTTGTAATAAACATAAGCAGTCGAGCAGCCCCGTGGTGATCAGGAGTGGCTGCTCCTGAAGAGATAAGGTGGTCACCCCGTCGAAACTGCTTAGTTTGTTGTTTTACTAGTGTAAAGTAAACTGCATCCGTCAAGTTTCCATCTTTTAGGCAGAGATGAGTGGTTCACTTCAGCCACTTTAACGTCTTTAGGTTTGACATTCCCCTTGTAATGCAACGACCTTCTTCGGTGAAAGTAACGGTTGCTTTTTGTGTAATGTTTGCGTTTGTCTCAAGCCTCCGTGTCCGCTAACTTTAACGAGGCAAAAAAATTATTTAATTACTGTAGAGTAGCTTAATTGACACCTAATGGAACTTTTCTAAAGACAATAAAAATTGATCGGTGCGTCTTGTAGAGTAGAGTACGCGTGATAAGTATTTTGTAGTGTAGCTTCGTGGCTCGACAAGAACCCGCCTCATATGATCCCGCAAATGCTAGTCGTCAAGCACGCGTACGCGGTCGTTAAGCGAAGCTAGTTAGCTGAGCTCGGTGTTGTTTATAGCTCGCTGACACTTATGCCAGACCATCGGCACCCGTGTCCTACACGGGCATTAAAATTCATTACAATGGCGCCCAACGTGGGGCCCGAAGGGGAAACAACATCACTCTCCTTCGAGTTCTCACATTTTTAATTTTGCTGTCGGCAGTTGAACCGATTCAATTTTTATTGTCGCCCTCACCATTTGATATTAACGTAGCATACTTTGGAGGGTTCCGTAAAGTAAAGATAGAGTTACTGATAAACTTTCTTTTGGTCTTGTTTGTCTTGTCTTCGGTATAATAAGGTCTATAGCATCTTCTGGAGTTCTTCGTTCGTGGTGGCTCAGTCGCCTGAACATGCCGATGATGCTATAGAGTAGTGCGTCCCTTAATGTTACCAAAAGAAAGGTTTGCACATTTTTATACAGTTTGAAGTCGGACAGTTCTGATTTTGAACAAACTGATGGTGCCAGGGGTTTTCAAATACACTGCTTGGAGTTGCGTCAGTTTTTGCTGGGAGCTAATCTGATGACCGGCAGTGATAAAATCCGCATCATCAATTAGTCCTGACCGACACCCGATTTGTTTTTATGATTGGTTAGCGGTTTTTATTAGCATACTTTCATTGAAGACAGGGACTTGTATTCAAGGAGAGGGGCCTAAAATTATAACAACCATTTCTCCACTGTGGAAACAATTGTTTCTTTACTAATGAAGAGCGAAATCCTTCAGTCTCTCCATGTCTGGGTCAGCATCGAAGAGACTGTCCTGTAATAAACATAAGCAGTCGAGCAGCCCCGTGGTGATCAGGAGTGGCTGCTCCTGAAGAGATAAGGTGGTCACCCCGTCGAAACTGCTTAGTTTGTTGTTTTACTAGTGTAAAGTAAACTGCATCCGTCAAGTTTCCATCTTTTAGGCAGAGATGAGTGGTTCACTTCAGCCACTTTAACGTCTTTAGGTTTGACATTCCCCTTGTAATGCAACGACCTTCTTCGGTGAAAGTAACGGTTGCTTTTTGTGTAATGTTTGCGTTTGTCTCAAGCCTCCGTGTCCGCTAACTTTAACGAGGCAAAAAAATTATTTAATTACTGTAGAGTAGCTTAATTGACACCTAATGGAACTTTTCTAAAGACAATAAAAATTGATCGGTGCGTCTTGTAGAGTAGAGTACGCGTGATAAGTATTTTGTAGTGTAGCTTCGTGGCTCGACAAGAACCCGCCTCATATGATCCCGCAAATGCTAGTCGTCAAGCACGCGTACGCGGTCGTTAAGCGAAGCTAGTTAGCTGAGCTCGGTGTTGTTTATAGCTCGCTGACACTTATGCCAGACCATCGGCACCCGTGTCCTACACGGGCATTAAAATTCATTACAACCTGAAACAGTGCTTGAACGACAACCTGATCCCGAAATACATGAAATTAAAAACTAATAACCAGAGTACATCGGCGAGGAGAGCAATACAAGCAGGTATTAGGAAATGGTTAAGAGAAGATATGAAGATTGAGTATAGCAAACGTGATATTTGTAATGTGTACCTAAAATTTACGCATTCGGAATTAACGAAACGGTTGCATAACGTGGAATTTGATCTGCTAGATTTTAGAGTTAGAATGGACGTTGAAAAATTAGTGTTTGCGAAATATATGAAGCAACGGGAAAAATTAAACAAATTAAAACTTCTCCAAAATGTTAACAATCGTGATAACCGTACATTAAATAATGAATGTTTCTCTGATCATAAATTTTTTGCTAAGTTTGTTAATTTAACGAATAAGACTTTTAGTAAAAATGAAACCGATTTAATCGAAAAAGGGTTTAAATTCAATTTACAACAAAATAATTGTAGAAAAGATTTTGAAGTTTTAGGTGTTGACTGTGAACTAATTTGTAATAAATTTGGAAAAATAGACACAGATATTTTGAAGTCGGGAGTAGTAGATAAACATATGTTAGCTAATAAATTAAATAAATGTTATAATGAAATTAATAAGAATAATAGTAATAGTAGAGCAAACGCAATTAATAATAATAATAATAATAATAGGTCAACTATTAAGTCCATTAAAAATAAAATAAGAGAACACGATTTAGTTTTCACTCGCGCTGATAAAGGCAACTCTGTTATCGCTATTGATAAAGATAAATACGTAGAGAAAACTTTAGAATTTTTGCGTGACTTTAAGTTAATTAATACAAACCCTACATTAAAATTCCAGGCCGAAGTTAAAAAAGCTATAAAAGAATGTTCATTCTTCAACCAAATTGATTTGCATTATTTGACCGTTATGAACCCTCAACCACCCAAACTCTATTCACTAATTAAATTACACAAAGATAACCATCCTATAAGACCAGTTGTTTCTTTTATTAATGCCCCTTCTGCTAAATTATCTAAGAAACTAATTAACATTTTCCAAACACTATGTAAGTTCACATCAATACATAGTATTAAAAATTCAGTTGAGTTGGTCAATAGGATTAAAGATTTATATGTACCTGAAAATACAATTCTTGTATCGTTTGATGTCAAAAATTTGTTTCCTAGCGTGCCGCCTAATGATGTAATTCAGATTGTTCATAATTTATTAGAAATTAACTGTGATAACGTAATTATGAGAGAGGATATATTGAAACTTTTTAACATTTGCTTAGGTCAAAATTATTTCGAATTTAATAATAACTTATATATGGGTACTGAAGGACTGGCAATGGGAAACCCACTTAGTTCTTTAGCTTCTGAAATATTTATGGACGATTTGGAAGCAAAAATTAGAACACACCCCTTTTTTAAATTGTTTGTTTTCTGGTACAGATATGTTGATGATGTTATAGCTATGTTTTTAGGGACCCACCGACAATTGCAAATTTTCTTTAATTTTATCAATAATTTGCATGCTAAAATTAAGTTTACGATGGAATTAGAAGATAACAGATGTCTTAATTTTCTTGATCTTAATATTTCAAAACTAAATAACAAATTCGCTTTTAACATTTTTCATAAACCCACACACACAGACATGATCATTCATAACACGTCATCACATCCATTTTCACATAAACTTGCCGCTTTCCATAGCTATTTACACAGACTCATTACAATTCCATTATCGGAAGAAAACTATCAGTCAGAACTAAATTTGATTAAACAAATAGCTGTTAACAATGGCTATAATCCGATGATAATTGAAAATATAGTAAAGAAGAAATTGAAAATACAAGCTATTAAAAAAGTGTATCCTATCCCCACTATAACAAATTATTGTACCTTGACATATATTGGTAAAGCCACAGATATAATTAGTAGATATTTGAATGGTGAAAATTTAAAAGTGGCATTTAAAACGCATTCCTCCTTAGGTAAATTTATTAAGAATAATAAAACAATTACCGACAAGAAACAAAAATCGGGTGTTTATGAATTACCTTGCGGATCATGTAACAAAGTTTACATTGGACAGACAGGTAGATCCTTTGAAAAAAGAATGTACGGGCATCATTATAGTTTTAAAAATAAGGATGGGGTTTCTAATTATGCAAATCATTTGTTGGAGATGAACCATGATTTTTGTAATGACTTTAATATTCTACACGTTGCCGAAAAAGGACAAAAATTAAATGCATTGGAAAGTCTGGAAATAAATAAAAGAAAAACGTTTGATATTTTACTAAATGACCAATTGGACTTAAATAGTTCGCCTTTATTAAATTTGAAATTCGTTTAATTAATGTATGTATGGATATTGTATGGTTATGTTATATTTATTTATTTATATATTTATTGTATCATTGACGATCGTTATAGTGATTTCTATTAAATTATTTTCCAACTGTTAAAATTGTTACTTCTATTCCTTAATATATGTATTGTAATGTACGGTTTATAATTATATATTTATTTTATCATTGCCGTTAGAGTTATTGAGTTTGTTAAATTATTTTGTGGGCAGCCAGTTTAGTAATATTAACACCTGAGGAAGACACGGTGTGTCGAAACAGTTGTAGTGTTTGAAATAAAATATAAAAAGTGAAAGTTAACTGAAAAGTGTTTTTATTACATATATATATATATATATATATATATATATATATATATATATATATGTATATATATGTATATGTATATATATGTACATGTATATATATGTACATGTATATATATACACATATATAGATACATATATATATTTACATATATATATATATATAAATATATATATATATATATATATATATATATATATATATATATATATAAATGAAAGTATTGTATCACATAACGATGCCCGATTTTTCCATATTTACAAATTCACTCAGAGTATCCTGTGTTTTCACTTTTTCCAATTAAACGCTATTATTTTGTTTTTCGACATATATATATATTTCGGGAGTAAGTTGCTCCCTTCTTCAGTGTAAATTATTTTCTGAGATTACAAGGCCTTTTCGAGGATATTTATACTAACCAAATTCTAATTACCTAAGATCTAATTGCGAGGCTTAGTGGTTAGAGCAATAAGCCCGTAAGCCGAAGATCTCTGGTTCAGGTTTCGTTGGCGTCAACGAGATTTAGTTCAAGTGGTTCTTCGGACGGACTATAAGCCAGTTCAGTTATGATACGTGCTGGTTTAAAATCAGAACATATCGCAGCTGGGTGGACGGACACACGTCCAAAGCGAGATAATGGTCATATCACCTTGTGGAGTGCCGATACATTAGATCATGATAATGAGGTACTCTATCTGTCTCTAAGCGAAGGTTCGAAAGGGGCTGTAGGGCTACGAAGAAGAAGAAGAAGGACTAATTGCTTAATCTCTAATTGCTTAAGGCCTAATTGCTATTGGGTTTTACTACCTTTACATCTTAATGTTGTTCTTAGCTTAATTATTTTGTCTTTTATTATTTTATTATTATTTACAATATTACATGAGTAATTTTAATTACTATTAGTACAATAGAAAAAACAAATATCTAACGCTATTTCACCATATCCAGGAGCCTAGAGTCATCGTTGTGTCTCGTTTCGGTTGGCTGTCTCATGATCCACAATGAGACTCAACGATGATCTAGGAAATGGATACTCTAGGCTGCGTCATGACTATATATATATATATATATATATATATATATATATATATATATATATATATATATATATATAATATATATATATATATATATATATATATATATATATATATATATATATATATATATATATATATATATATATATATATATATATATATATATATATATATATATATATAATATATATATATATATATATATATATATATATATATATATATATATATAATATATATAATATATATATATATATATATATATATATATATATATATATATATATAATATATATATATATATATATATATATATATATATATATATATATATATATATATATATATATATATATATATATATATATATATATATATATATATATATATATATATATATATATATATATATATATATATATATTATATATATATATATATATATATATATATATATATATATATATATATATATATATAATATATATATATATATATATATATATATATATATATATATATATATATATATATATATATATATATATAATATATATATATATATATATATATATATATATATATATATATATATATATATATATATATATATATATATATTATATATATATATATATATATATATATATATATATATATATATATATATATATATATTATATATATATATATATATATATATATATATATATATATATATATATATATATATATATATATATATATATATATATATATATATATATATATATATATATATATATTATATATATATATATATATATATATATATATATATATATATATATATATATTATATATATATATATATATATATATATATATATATATATATATATATATATATATATATATATATATATATATATATATATATATATATATATATATATATATATATATATATATATATATATATATATATATATATATATATATATATATATATATATATTATATATATATATATATATATATAATATATATATATATATATATATATATATATATATATATATATATATATATATATATATATATATATATATATATATATATATATATATATATATATTATATATATATATATATATATATATATATATATATATATATATATATATATATATTATATATATATATA
>OZ017738.1:306848568-306951068 GCA_963969285.1 Odontomyia ornata
TATATATATATATATATATATATATATATATATATATATATATATATATATATATATATATATATATATATATATATATATATATATATATATATATATATATATATATATATATATATATATATATATATATATATATATATATATATATATATATATATATATATATATATATATATATATTATATATATATATATATATATATATATATATATATATATATATTATATATATATATATTAAATAATTATATATATATATATATATATATATATATATATATATATATATATTATATATATATATATATATATATATATATATATATATATTATATATATATATATATTATATATATATATATATATATATATATATATATATATATATATATATATATATATATATATATATATATATATATATATATATATATAATATATATATATATATATATATATATATATATATATATATATATATATATATATATATATATATATATATATATATATATATATATATATATATATATATATATATATATATATATATATATATATATATATATATATATATATATATATATATATATATATATATATATATATATATATATATATATATATATATATATATATATATATATATATATATATATTATATATATATATATATATATATATATATATATATATATATATATATATATATATATATATATATATAGTCATGACGCATGCATTCTTGACATGTCACAAAAAAAAAGGGGTGCACTTGTCCATAATATTTCTCACCAACGGAGAGTCTGAAACACAAAATTCAAAAAGATTCTTAATTTGTATAATAGCGGCTATGGTTGGTACTAGAAGCATGAAGTTTTATGCAAAATCCACAAAATAGCGACCGTTTGAAATTTTTTTCAAAAAAACCGGTTTTTTCCCGATTTTTTGTTGAAAAAAAAAAATCAATATTTCGACACGATTCTAGTATTAACCATAGCTGTATGTTTGACGAATATGTGGTAACAATTTCAGGAGGATCGGTTCATTAGTTTCTGAGAAAAGCTTTGGACAGTATCGAAAAACATGATTTTGAGAAAAACGCGTTTAAAGCTTTTTTTTATTGAAAATTTGTATAAAAATGATACAGCTAATCAGCGACCCCTGCTCTATACAGGATACTTTCAGCTACGTCTAATAACTCATCATATACTTTCAAAAAACGTGAAAAAAATTGATTTTTTGAAATTGACAAAGTAGAATAGCCACTTAAGAACATCATGATCAACAAAAGAATGTACTCGAAAGCGAAAGATTCCACCAAGCATGATCCGTTGCCACTGATTGAAGGTCTTTTGGCACGGTTGCAGAGTACCAGATTCATTACCACCTTGGACTTGAAGGATGCCTTTTGGCAAATACCATTGGATGAGGCAAGTAAGGATAAAACGGCCTTTACTGTCCCTGGCAGGCCCTTGTACCATTTCAAGGTCATGCCGTCGGTCTATGTAATGCTCCCCAAACGATGTGTCGGTTGATGCATAAAGTAATACCGCATGAGCTGCAGGACAAGGTATTTGTTTACCTAGATGACCTGCTTGTTACAAGTTCAACATTTGATGAACACTTGGAGCTCCTGAGTTCTGTTGCGAAACTGCTCAGGGACGCCAATTTGACCATCAATGTTGAAAAAAGCAAGTTCGTCAAGAAGGAGATCAAATATCTTGGCTTTGTAGTGAGTGATGGTATCCTGCGCACCGACCCGGAGAAGGTTTCAGTTATAGTCTCCTATCCTGAACCCCGAACGGCCAAAGACGTGAGACGGTTTATGGGCCTGGCAGGATGGTACAGGCGTTTCATTCCAAACTGCGCCTCGGTTACGGCCCCTCTAACGGGTTTGCTAAAGGACAAACGTGTCTTCAAGTGGCCTGCTTCTGCCAATAGTACCTTCAATGAAGTGAAGCAATTGTTGATTTCTGCTCCAGTGCTGGCTAACCCCGACTTTACGAAGCACTTCTATATCCAGTGTGACGCAAGTACAGTGGGTATATATATATAGTCATGACGCATGCATTCTTGACATGTCACCAAAAATAGGGGTGCACTTGTCCATATTTCTCACCAACGGAGAGTCTGAAACACAAAATTCAAAAAGATTCTTAATTTGTATAATAGCGGCTATGGTTGGTACTAGAAGCATGAAGTTTTATGCAAAATCCACAAAATAGCGACTGTTTGAAATTTTTTTCAAAAACCGGTTTTTTCCCGATTTTTTGTAGAAAAAAAAATCAATATTTCGACACGATTCTAGTACTAACCATAGCTGTATGTTTGACGAATATGTGGTAACAATTTCAGGAGGATCGGTTCAACATGATTTTGAGAAAAACGCGTTTAAAGTTTTTTTTATTGAAAATTTGTATAAAAATGATACTTACAGCTAATCAGCGACCCCTGCTCTATACAGGATACTTTCAGCTACGTCTAATAACTCATCATATACTTTCAAAAAACGTGAAAAAAATTGATTTTTTGAAATTGACAAAGTAGAATAGCCACTTAAGAACATCATGATCAACAAAAGAATGTACTCGAAAGCGAAAGATTCCACCAAGCATGATCAACATCTAAAAGTGACGTCACTGCACTTGCTCGAATATCCCAGGAAGCTCTCGTCGGAATATTCGCCAATGTACGAGAAATGGATTGAATGGCTAGAGACCCTATACAAAGGCGAGCTGAATGAATGAGGAGATTATTACAACCGCGATAGTAAAAACCACGATAGTAAAACTGCGATAGTGTGGAGTGAGAATTAAAAAGCGATATTGATTGAGTAATAGTGAAGTGATTTTGGTGATACGGACAGTGGAAATATAAAGTTGATAGACAAGTGAAAGTTAGATCATAAAGTAAAATTGTAAAACAGTGAAATTAAAAGTTGTGAACTCTTAATTTAAAAGACATTGCGTTTTTACTTTCCCGGAACATTTAAATTATTGGCCGCGAACCATAACACGCGATATATATATATATATATATATATATATATATATATATATATATATATATATATATATATAATGCATAAATATATATATATATATATATATATATATATATATATTATACATATGTATATTATATATATATATATATATATATATATATATATATATATATATATATTGTCGCAACCACGGAAGTCACCGCAGTTGCAGACATTAAGAATTAGCAGAGAGGTGTGTAGCCCGGGGTGGCATACTGAGGCCGGCTAGCGCTCAGTCATGTCGTGGGTTTTCCGGGACACCTTCTGCTCGTGCTGAGCCACCTTACATATAAACTTACACATGGGAAAGGAGAGGTCACATTGAGAAATGAAAAATAATTATTTTAACACTTCAGGTTTTATATATTTTTTTCTTCAACTAGTTTACAAGGCACCAATTTATCAAAAAAAAAAATTCAATTCTATAGGCCCGCTTTCTTCCTTTTACAAATTTTAATTTGATTCAAAGATAAAAATAAATGAAAATTTACTTTCAATTAATGCTACTACTAAAATTTACACCAAGAAAACAATCAATTAATGAATCCACTTTATAATATCATAGGAGAAACCGAGAAAGGAAAAAAAAAAAAGAATTAAAAACTACTCACCCGTTTTTTCCGGCTGCGGAGCGCTCTGCAACAGAAGGGGAACTGGGCAACTACCAAAAAATCAAAAAACATTAATAGATTAATTTAACTCGGTTACTGATATTGTTTATTGCTAAGGGCCGTTTGATAACGAGTTGTTTTAGTTCTTAAATGTTCAGAGTATTTCCGATTTATTGTCACTCCACGAAGAGACACAACCAGCTTTATACATATTAAACAAAGGAATTTTCTCGTTAATGTATTTAAACACCTTCCACTTTTTCGTAGTTTTAAACGGATTTATTCATTAACTACGAGACCCGCTCGAATCTCCAAATCTTTGCTGCACTTCTAATACAATAAATTGCACGTCGTTTATAAGTATTCTATGCACTTTCACGACCGTTAATCACATTGGGTCATTAGTCCAAACCAAACCACTGACACCATTGACACACTTCCTCGAATTGTTAATTCACAAAATCCTCTTTTGCTTCAAAAACAGCATGTCGAACAATCCATTTTTTAAATCACCTCCACAAAAAACGCGATAACTCCCTATTTCTTTCAAGATTAAATCACCACAAAAAATCTTTCCTCCCCGAATTAAAATTTAATGCACCGCCAACCGCAATCCCTATTGTTCTTTCCAAATTCAAAAATCGAATCTTTTCTCGAATTAACTATCTCGCACCGCACTGCTTTTCTATCTCCCAGTCAAATCCAAACTGCCCCAATCCTAACCATTTAGTTCCACCTTTTACCTTCATCCCCATCCGATCCCGCAATCCTTTTCATTTTCAAATTACCGCTGCCGCATCTGGGTAACGTAATCGAAGTTCATTACACTTCGATTCCGCTACCCACACATCTTTTGCTCCATATCGACAACCTCAATAGTATCCATTGTTTTACATATGGCAATTTGCACAATCCAAGAAGCGCTTGATTGAATGCAAAGTGTCACACATACATTACGGAAGCTATTGGTTTTGCCGATACCCCAAAAAGAGTGCTTCGCTGCGCCCGGGGGAACTTCAACTCAGGGTTCCAGCAGACCCCCGGTCGAGAACTCGCGACGTAACCAATGGAGCTATGCCTTATCGATCTCCCATTCATCAGATTAGCAACTTCAACGATCTGGGCATGAGATTGAATTTTGTTAGTAGGGAAACGTGAATTAATTTTCGTTATTAAAAAAAATAAAATTTGTTAGTGGGAACTAGTGAATAGAATTTGTTAGTATGAAGGAAGGAATTAGGTTTTGTTAGGAAGAATGAATAGAATGAAATTTTGTTAGTGGGAATTAATGTAGGGAGTGTTGTTAGTGGGAAGATTAAACTTCTTATTATATTACTAGGTTGTTGTTATTGGAAATCAGGGAAAAGGGTAGGATTGTGATGATGTGGAAATAAAAATTAAAGGGAAATAGGAAAAATGTTAATAAAAATAAATAAATACACAGAGGAAAAGGCAGGAGTGCCCAAAGGAAGGTGAAAATGTTACGCCGGCAATTTGAAGTTGCGAATGGGAGGAAGTTGGTACGCCGGAATTCGCAACAATCGTGGGGACGACCCAGACCCTGAGTATCTCATTCAGCCGGGCAAACAAAGAATGTCGACAGGGGTAATTATGAATTGGATCGGATGTCTTTAGCGTGAAAGGTCCCAAGCAGATTACCGGATTCATCCTCAGCTGGGCGTTAATTGACAACAGGCCAGATAGGGATGTTGGGTTTGTGGAGCTTAGTTTGTACTTGAAGGGGTGGTGTGAATGGATTTAGGTTTATTTAGCGGTGCTTAGTATTAGGAGGAATGATTAGTGGTGATTGTAAAGAGTTGTTCTAGGTCTTTGGTGCAGTTTATGTTATATAAGTTGTGTTTCAGTCCCTTATCTAACAGCTCCATTTCTTGTGTCGTAAAAGGCGTATATGATAGATTTACAGCCCGTGGATAGAAGGCTCTATTCGCTGGTGTGGTCGTTGTGTTTTGTTTTTTCATCAATTTGTCAAGTCTGTTTGTCATGGTCTCATAATTAGTTTTGAGTTGAGTATCAATATTTTGTCTCGCGTCATTGTAGAATTGTAGAAAATTTTCAGTTTATATAATGTTAGTTAATGTAAGTTTGGATGAAGTAGTTGTCGGTTGATTTCGTTCTTTTTTATGTACAGTATTCTAATTTCATTTTTAATTCGGAGTACTTGTGCACTACGTTGTGTGTTTCGTGCAGCAATTTTGCTTTATTGCAATTTTTGCAAATGCTGGTGTAATGTTGTTTTTTAAACACTGTTTATTAAACCATATGTTTGCTATGATTCGATGACGTCTTTGGGTAAGGTTGTGGAATTACCACAACAGTTTTGCTTGGCTGGCAGTGTTGTAGTCAATTATTTTGTTTATTTGGTATCCGCAGGCCAATTCTATATTTTCTTTAAAAGCCGCGTTTCGACTCTAAGCTAGCAGCGTACAGATCAATGGTGCAGAGACTTCACTCCATCCCCATGACTCCTACTAACTACTCCAACGAACTAAACAACATTTACAGAATAGCTAATAATGACGGATACAAACAACGTGACGTTCACAAACAGTACAAACAAAAATAGGACTGAAACTCATAAGAACGACCCACAGTGGATTTCGTTAACAAATGTAGGGAGAGACACATACAAACTATCAAGCTTCCTTAGGAAATACAAACTGCAAACTGCATTCAAAACTAACAATAACATTGGTAAAAAACTGAAGCCAAAACTGAATAACAACTCAATATACGAGAACAGCGGCATATACAAACTGACATGCAAGCACTGTGACATGGTATCATACATAGGAATGACAGCACGGAAACTAACGACAAGATACAAGAGCACTTACGATCTTACACAACAAGGCAGACTCCAATTATGCGACGTACCTACAAAACCACGCACACGAGCCGGACACTATGACAAACTCTATGACATTGCTACACAAACAAAACAAAGGACCGAGATTTGACATTCTAGAAAGGCTTGAAATATATAAACATAGAAAAGCAGACGGTAACATTATCAACGAACAACTTGTTACAAATTCTGACGCAATTTTCTCAGTACTAGAGCACACTCTCAGACGAAAACGGAAACGAGATGAAACAGAACACATGGACATCAAACAATCAAAAAACAAACACCGAATATCCCTCCACCAGACTTAATTTAGTACCTGACCTAATTTAGTACCTGCCCTAATTTAATACTACCTGGTTAACCCATTCTGCGATTATATAAAGTCATTCCCTTCAGCGCATCCTTTAGACACTGAAGACGTTGTTAATTTCAGTGGTTTCGGGTTTCAAAAAATACAACGGACTAAACTTCTGAATAAATATTATTATGTATATCGACACACAACTATATATTACAACACACAACTATACATCATTATATTCAATTAATATTATTCTTTGCAATTAACCGACACAACTTTAATGTAAGAGGAGAACAGACTGAATGAATATTATTTCATTTGCTTTTGGTTTATATAGCAAAATTCAATTCAAACATGGTTGCCCGACTACTAGTTTTCTATATCAGTAAATGCAAGGTAAGCCGTCAGTTGATCAAATCTCAACATTCCTCCTTGATCAATTTACAGCGGAGCGCCTCAAAAATTCTTCTGTTGAGTGGCTTGGTGAGGATGTCTGCGATCTGCTTGCTGCTCTCCACGTGTTGCTTCTTTCCTCTGGTCGTCTTTCCTTCGTGTGCATTTTGTAGCATGTGTATGGCTGACATGTTGTCGACGTACAGAGTGATCGGCAGCTCAGCTTCTAGAATGCCAAGTTCCAGTGCGATTCGTTTGATCCAGCACACATCGTCAATCAATGACACTGCTACTCGGTACTCGACTTCTGCAGTTGAAGTCGCTACTAGACGCTGCTTTTGTGAATACCAGATCACTGGCCCTCCTCTCATCACTAACACACCACTCGTTGACTGTCCTGTCTCAGAGTCGCCTCCAAAGTCTGAATCGGCGTACGCCACGAGTGTCCTGTCTCCTCCGAAATGAATTCCGGCTGTCGTGGTCCCTCTCAAGTACTGCAGAACACGTTTAACCATCGCCTGATGGCTCTTCATGGGCTTGTTGCAGAATCGACTGAGGTAGTTCACGGTGAAGCTTATGTCTGGCCTGGTTATTGTGGATAAGTACAACAAACTTCCTATCGCCTCGCGATAGTTGTTGTTTGCTGGAAGTGTCTCGTTGTTCTTGAAGTATGTCTAATGGTTGATAATTCCTGGCTCACTGGGTGTGGATGCTGGATTGCACTGCTCGAGTTTCATCTTTCTCAAGATCTTCTCTGTGTAGCGAGGCTGACTCACGAAAATATTCTGGTCGATCTTGATTTCCATGCCCAAATACGTTAACTTGTTTTGTACTTTCTTGCTGAATGTTATCTCGAATTCCTTGCTTATCTCGTCTAAGAGTTTGTATATTTCTTCTTCATCTTTGCCGGCTACCAATCCATCATCCACGAAGAGTGAGAGCATAATGCTCTTGTCCTTGTTATAGTATATACACGGGTCGTCATCTGTGTTGATCAAGCCTATCTTTTTCTCAAAGTGGGTGGTGACACATCCACATCCACGGAGCTTGTTTAAGTCCATAGAGATTCTTGTTCAACTTACAAACTTTCCTGGTTCCATCGTCGAACCCTTCAGGCTGGTGCATATAGATGTCCTGCTCCAGGTTCCCATACAGGAAAGCCGTTTTTACATCGAACGATACCAACTTCCATTTTCTCCGACGCTGCGTGACTTAGGGAGTAGGCGAATGGACGCATGGCGAGATACTGGGCTGAAAGTTTCCGCGAAGTCCAACCCTTTCTTCTGTTCAAATCCCCTTGCCACTAGTCTGGCCTTAAGTCTCCCGTCCGCTTACTCTCGAAGTACCCAGCGACAAGCGATCGGCTTCGCTCCTTCTGGACAGTCCACCAGCTCCCAAGTTTTCATCTCAATCAGCGAGTCGTAGTCATCCTGCATTGCTCGTCTCCACTTCTCATCTCTAAGTGCCTCACTCACCGGGATGTCCTCCGTTTCACCAATCATGGCTACTTAGGCGCTCTTTCCTCCACGATGGGAGTCAAGTACGCAGTCTCTCAGTCTGGGCGGTGGTTGCAGAGTCCGACGATCTCGCAGAACTCTCCTTCCCAACTCTTCTTCTGGCGCTGGTGTCTCATTATCGTTGCCGCTTGGCTCCTCGGCACTTTCTCCAGTTCTCCAATTCTCGTCTGTCTCCCTGCTGCTTTCTTCTTGCTTCTCAGGTGTGCCCTCTGGTGCCTGTGTCTCAAGTTCAGTTCCTTACCTCAGTCTCATATTTTCCTCGTCGAAGATCAAATTTTCTGAGCTAATAATTTCTTTTCTCTTTCAGATAAACCTGGTAGCAGGGTGAATCAATATCATAGCCAACCAATGTTCTCTCTTCTGATTTTTTATCCATCTTGCCTCTTTTCTGTTTTTATATCAGCACGTAACATTCGCATCTAAAGCGTCGCAGCTTCTCAATCTTCATTTTTCTTCCGAACCTAAGTTCTGCTGGGCTTTTGCCTGGTACGTTGCTGGTTCCAGTCTGGTTGATCGTGAAGATCGCATGGTTCATTGTTTCTGCCCACAGTTTCTCGTCCAACTCGTTCATGTGTATCGCTGTTCTGGCTGCCACGACAATCGTTCTCATTTCTCTCTCAATCCTTCCGTTCTGCTCTGGCGTGTGTAAATTCGTGAAGGTGTGGAAAATTCTCAACTTGTCCATCATCTATTTGGATTTTGTATTCTTCAGTTCGGTGCCGTTGTCAGACCTCAGACTTTTCACTCTCCTCTCTAGCTGGTTTTCAACGAGTCTTAGGAAACATTCGATCTTCTCTGGTGCTTCACTTTTCGCCTTCATAAAGTAACAGGTTTGGTAGTGAGTGAAATCGTCCTTGAACATGAGCCAGTACTTCGCTCCTCCCAATGACGGGATGTTCATCTCGCCGGTGTCGACGTGCACGAGATCTAACGGTTGCTGAGCTGTCTTTGGGTTGTTTGGGTGTGAGGATCTATGTAGCTTGCCATACGAGCACCCTGTGCATACATATAGTCATTCCAGTCATCAATGTATTTTATTCCTTTCCGTTTCAGTATGTCCCTCACATACTTGACATTTTGATGGGCGAGTCGCTCGTGCCAGACTTTGATCGACACCGCCATCAAACTTGTCCCTTCTTCTCTCCTGAGCATCATTTTGTAGAAATTTCGTTGTCCACCGTCGAGAGTGCCGACTAATTCGCTTCTTCTCGAGATTCGCAGTCTCTTGCGAAGTGTTCCTTCTTCTTACAGATATTACATGAATACTTCTTTTTGCAGTAGGCAATGTATTCATCACACGGTTTAACTCTGCACTCCTTGAACACGTGACCTTTCTTCCCACATTTGTAGCATGCGAACTGCGACTTTTCCTGTTTGCTGTTTGACGACTGTCCTTGTTTCCTGCGTCTGACCATGAGAGCGTTGTTGGTGCTGCCCTCTGCATTTGTCGTCGTTTCTTTGAGTCGCTCGTCCTCGAGTCTCAAACGTTCCATGAGAGTTTCCACGTTCTTTGCTGCTCCGGTCACGTTGTCCCAGGACGTCCGGAAATGTGCCAATTTTGACGGTAGCACACTCATGATCCTCGTCATGTTCCAACTTTCCTTCACAGGATAATTTTCAGTTGACACTTCATCCGCGAGATCCAAAATCTCCATATAGTTCTCAACAGCTGATTTCCTTTCATCATACTCATAGTTAAAGAGTTTGATTCGGGACGTTTCTAAAGTTACATCAGTTTTTGTACCATATGAGCTAACTAATTTGTCTATCATATCTTTGGCAGTTTTACAATTTGCAATTTTGTTCGCCATCTTACTGTTTACATTTAAACCTATCAATGTTTGAGCCACAACATCTTTCTTTAACCAAGCGGCGACTGCATCAGTTGACGCAGCACCTGCTGGTCTGAGCTTTGCACCCGTTATTATAACATACAGATCTTGCTTCTTAGGTGCTAGGTTTAATTTAAATCGCCATGAAATGAGATTCCTTGACTATGTTCACTTATCATTTCCAATTGAAACTTTACAGTATCCATTTTGAATCTTGCGTGTCCGTTGCTCAACGTTGACTTGCTGTGCGATGGCTGCTCCAATTTCGCTGATTTGTCGGTTATGTTGTCCTTGCCGATTCTGATGTCTTGGACTGCTTTCACGACTTGCCTGTCAATTTCCTAAGTTCTGACGTCTTGGACTGCTTTCTCGACTTGCCTGACAATTTCCTTTCCTGACTTCTGAAGGAACCCTTTTACAGCTGCCCTGGGCCCATAACCTGTTTTAATTTCTGTGGATTCGGGTTTCAAAAAATACAACGGACTAAACTTCTGAATAAATATTATTATGTATATCGACACACAACTATATATTACGACACACAACTATACATCAATATATTCAATTAATATTATTCTTTGAAATTAACTGACACAACTTTAATGCACGAGGTGAACAGACTGAATGAATATTATTTCATTTTCTTTTGATTTATATAGCAAAATTCAATTCAAAAATGATTTCCAGACTACTTCTTTTCTATATCAGTAAATGCAAGGTAAGCTGTCAGTTGATCAAATCTTAACAGTAGATGACTCAAAGGAGTCGAAACGCGTCTGCTCACACAACAAAGCAGGGCCCGACGGCTTTTAAAGAAAAAAGAATTAACTTGCTGACACGGAAAGTAGACGAAGCAATTTATGAGCATGGGTTAATGCAATGTCTATTTGTATTTATTTCCCCTCCACAAGCATACAGTGAGACATGGGAAACTCACTATTTTGATTTAATTATATGTGTCACCCCTAACCACTGGGGTGCTCCGGCAACGGGGGCCCTGCGGTCCCGGCTTTGCTCGCCGCAGACGGGCGTGGGCGCCAACTCACTGTTTTGGCCTAGGCCCCACACTTGACCGCCCAGTGAGTAAGGCGGTTTGCCGAAGCTCGTTAGATGACTGCAACTTGCACCAAAACGAATAGCACTACTTGGGGGGTCCCTATCTCCTCCAGCCAACTCGACACCACTCAAACACCACCAAAGATTAAAAAAAACACCACCGCGCGAAATATTACCCCGAACCAACCGTTACACTTCCTGTAAAGAACAGTGTCTGAAATTTTTCATGTGAATACAGTATAAGAGAAAAACAAAGAAAATTTCACTTTCTTTGACATTTAATAAAGCAAATAAATAAGCAAAAAAAATATTTCCTTTTTTTTACAAATACAACTCTTACTATTCCTTTTGACTAACCTATCTACGAAGGAGGCCTCCTGTTAGGGTTCCCGTCGTCGACTGCACGGCGAAAAAGATCCTGCGCTGTAATGGCCAATTGATGGGAGATATCCTCCTCCCTTCGTATTCCTTTCCATTGTTTCCTTCTTTTTTCCCCTCTTCCGATTTCTTTTTAAACTTCCGCTTTCCAATTACTTTTAAACGTTTCTTCCGATTACTTTTAAACTTTTCTTCCGATTACTTTTAACGTCCACTTTTGTTTTAAACACTTTTCTTTTCACCTTCTCACTCCACGTGCTGATCACCAAAAAAAGAGGGCTTTTCCTTTGTCCCTCGCCCTTTTACCAGCTCGCTCCCAACGGAGCACCGCTAATTTCGGAGTGAACCTTATATTTCTCCCTTTTCTTGCCGAAATTGTAGCACGGTTCGTGCGATTGGGCAATTCCATCGCAATTTTCACCACACTTCAACTGGTGTTTCCGAAATTCGGAGTCGTAGATATTGTTTTCGGAATTGTCACTGTGCGGACATTTGACGTTTTCCAAGTATAAACATAATGTTGTTTTGTTTATGTTTGGTGCGGTGTGGGTGCTGGCGGTTACTCGGATTTTGGATGGATCACTGAGGATTAGTAGCACTTTTATACTTTATCCCTTGGACAAGACACTTTGTGTTCCTTTTTTTCCTTCTTTTCCAGGTATCCAGATTTCCTGGTGAATATAATCTTCGACATTCAGCGGTGTTGTTAGATCCGTTGTAGTTTAGCGGATGGTGCATCTTTTGGGGCTGGATATCTTAGGCATCGCTTATTTCATTCATCAAAAGTTTTATTAGCTGATGTAAATGCTTATTGATGGCAGGAGCGAGGATTGAAAGTTTAGTTATTGTGGCACAAAAGAAATCAACTGGAACTGTTGCTGGTAGTGATGGTAATTTGATGTTTTTTATGTTTGAACAGCCAATTTGCAAGTCCTTTGTTGGCTGAATCACTATATTCTTGTATTACAATCATCACAGTCTCGGGCAAGTTGCCAGTCTTAGCGTCCTTTCGATGTTTCATACATTCCAAGCACTCTGGATCATAGTCATCTGAATTATCTTGTGGTAGCGTCTCAAAAACAACAAAAGTCGATTGTACAGCAATTCATCGGTTGCAATTACAAATCCATTGATATTCTGTTTTGAGATTTCAATGCTAGTATTTGCGCAATTAACATGACACAGTTGTGAGCTTTGATCACGCGGGCGGTTACTGTATTGTCATCGAGAACTGGAAGATTGTCTGAGAAAGCACCATCCATGTACCGAACTCAACGGAATCGTGGTGGTTAAAATACCAGTGAATCCAGGAATAAAGCAGGCACATAAGAGAGCTTGGAGGACGTCTTCACGGCTTGTGAATTGTGAGACTATGACTTGTTTTTCCATGATAGATACGTGTTAATGAGATGTGAAGGCGCCCGTTGACGCATTTATGTGCATCTGGTGGTATATGTTTTTGTTGTAATTGCTGCGATAAATTTCCTCATCTTGTCGGTTCCTACGATGATTACTTCTCACGCAACCTTTTGATTCGTTCTTTCTGCAGTTGTTGATCATAGATGATGTCGTTGTGGAGCAACCGTGCACATACGGGAGTGGTATCGGGAACTTCGTCGAGCATAACTAAACTAAGTTGAGCTGTATTAATCTAAGTTAAGGAAATTTAAAATCTACTCTATTGTGAACATTAACATTAGAATTGATTATTTTTCTAACCTTACTAAAACTATGTACAGTACATAAGTTCCCTATCCCAGTTTGGCTCGAGGAAACATCCTTCGGAACACGTTTCCCGGTGGTGATGTTTAAGTGGTGGTTCAGTTGGCTACCGTCTCAAATTCCCCGTAACATATGACATTAATTAACTCCGCCGTAGATGGTCCCAAGCCCGTTTAAGAAACGAAGAGGGAACCCCTTTTCTCCCTAACCCACAGCTTCCATGATTCCTCATCCTAGACCCCACGATTAAATGGTAGTACAGCTCTGCTACTAAATCCTATTTATGCCTCCTTTTTTGGGACGTAAGAGAGTGAAGGCGAGTCTTCCGCGCCTGATAATGAAATCGAAGTAATAACCATGCCGCCGGAACGGAGGTTGGACGATGAGCTAACTCTCCGTCCCTGGAAACCCCTACACTGTTTCGAAACCTGCAGAAGAGCCTGGAATGTCAGATAACTCAATTGCTCTGGAACCTTTTACAACAGGCCAGTTAATATAAATTAAACCTACTGGCAATCCAGAGACTCAAGAGAGTAGTCCCTGTAACGCAAAGGAAGAGCTTACCATTGGTGTCTTTGCCTGTGATGGGGAAAACGAAATGGAAAGACCGAGTTCGAAATTGATATTGCTTATTGTTTTTTTCCTTGAAAATTATCATATCCGTTTTGAATACGATCCATGTGAAATACTAATTTTAATATTTATTCAATTATTTTTTTTACATTTCTAATAAACATTTATTATCTTCTTTTTAAATCTACGATATTAATTTAATTATATTTATTCATCTGTTTTTTTTTTTTTTTGTGTGAGGAGTCTATGTATAGTTCGCCACTAACGGCCACTTTTTATTCAAAACTATTTTTTTCAGATCCAACTAATAAGATGTCCAAGCTACTAGACGCCATGCAGGCAATGGCTGCCAGCATGGAGCAAATGCGGCAGCAATTAGAGCAATTGTCTGGCCCACAACCTCGGGATCCACCATCACGACTCATGCCTGGGGACACCTGGGATCTTCCCCCACCCAGCCAGGAGATCTTCCAACGTCTAAAATAGCCCACATAGTGGCTAGCAGAAAGTTAGTGTTCATGGGCCAGGACGACCCTACGACCATCGGGACCTTTCTGAGAAGGGTCGAGAATATGGCTTCGTTGAACTAAGGAGGGAACATGAGAGCTGTCACACGCTGTGCCCAAATGCTATTTACTGGGAGAACTCTTCGTTGGTTCTGGAGATTTGTGGACACGTTCCCTACCTTTGACTGGGAAACGTTGAGGCATGCCGCCTTGCGGGAGTTCGCCCCAAACGAGGGGGATGACATCTTAAACCAGCGGATCCGGAACAGACACCAGCAGGCGTGGGAGACCATAGATGACTACTACGAAGCCCTGTGTTGCCTGTTGGAACGTCTGATGAGCCCCATGCCAGAGTCTGAGTTTCTCAGTCTCTTTTGGGAGAGAATCAGGCCCGAGCTGCGAGAGCGACTGGTGTTCGCCCCGCGCCACAACGTGCATGTGCTTCGCACGTCAGCAAAGAAGCTGGAAGCGGTGCAATATTCTCAGCGGTCCGCGCACTCAGGTAAATTCTTTGGCCGACGAGAGCAACCAGAACGACGCTCAGAGCTCGAACACAGCGTGCCTGCTCTACCCGCGCCAGCTTGTCTCATTCCACCCACAACCGACAGCACGCCGGAGACTCTCTCTCCATTATCCATCGAACTAGACCAAGAACATCAGACCGAAGTACACGAGCTGGCTCCTAAACACGAGTTACCGCGTGTTGGAACTGCCGGCAGACGGGACACCGTTTTACCGCATGCCAGGCAGAGGCTAACATTCTTTTGTTTCCGTTGTGGGAAGCCAGATACTTATGCGCCAAACTGCACCAATTGCAAGAAACCAAAAAACTTGCAAGCGAGTGCCCACGACAGCCTTCAGCACTCGCGACCGACCCAGTAACGGAACGGTACTCCGTCGCGTCTGCTGGCAGTTCCACCACGACAAGTTCCTCGCCAGTAAACCCACTAGATACAAACACCACGATACCTTTGCTGGTCCACGATGCAGCAGATGCCACATCTTCTCCGGAGACCGCTCCATAGACATTGTTGAAGCGACCACCTCAGGTACTGCCTGAAGAACCTCGCCAGCCCCAGACTCGTGTATTGAAGCCATACCATATTAGGTTGCAGGAGTATATTGCTGCACGAGAGAGGATTTTTGCCGCAGAAGAGGTCACCGCACGCCAGCACAAAACTAAGTGGTCAACTCATCGTTGGAGGAGCTTCCGCAGGAGAGTGCGCATCTGTCGCCAAACTTTAAACGTATGTAACATCTCGGAGGTTTCTGAGAATGGCACTCGACCTTACGCACCAATCAAAATTTGGCCCCAGACCTAATCACAGACTCACCTTTAAATACTAGATATGTCCATGAACTCGCTGCTATACCCAATAGGCACGAATCAACGCTTAATCAACGACAACGTCTGGAAGCATCCATCGCTGCTTTTCCGTCTTACGCTACGCAAGGCCGAGGCCGCACCACTCTGGTCTCACATGTCATCGATGTTGGCGATTGTAATCCAATAAAGCAGAGACACTATGCCATCTCACCGGCCATCGAAAAGCTAGTGTACGCAGAGTTGGACAGGATGCTCGAGTTGGGGGTTATAGAGGAGTCCCAAAGTGTCTGGTCCTCACCGGTAACCTTGGTGGTGGAGCCAGGTAAAGTCCGTCTTTGTCTAGATGCCGGGAAAGTCAATGTCGTGACCGTTAAAAGCGCTTACCCCTTTCCGATCATCGATGGAATATTGGGGAGACTGCTGAAAGCAAACTACATTACTAGTCTCGACCTAAAAGATGCATTCTGGCAAATTCCACTCGATGAAGGGTCGAGGGATAAGATCGCTTTCACAGTGCCCGGCCGACCACTATGTCAGTTCATCACAATGCCGTTTGGTCTGTGTAACGCTCCGCAAACGATGACCCGGCTGATGGACAAAGTAATTCCCCCTCATCTAAAACAGCAAGTGTTCGTCTACCTGGACGGAAACGTTTGACCAACATCTTCTAATGTTACAAGAAGTAGCCCTGCATATCAGTAAGGCGGGGCTCACCATCAATGTCCAGAAAAGTAAGTTTGTTATGAACGAAGTCCGATACCTAGGACATGTCATCGGACATGGTACCACCAATACGCATCGAGACAAAACTCGGGCGATTGAGGAGTTACCGAAAACCGTTAAGCAGCTACGACGTTTCCTTGGAGTCTGTGGTTGGTACCGAAGGTTCGTTCGGAATTACGCAACAGTTTCAGCGCCTCTGTCAAGCATGCTCCGGAAAGGGAAGTTCATTTGGACCGAATTCAGTCGAAAGGCATTTGAAGAGCTCAAACAAGCCTTAACATCTGCTCCAGTCTTACACAGCCCCGACTTTCAGAAGTCCTTCTCCATTCATTGTGACGGAAGTCAACATGGAGTAGGAGCCGTGCTGATGCAATTGACCAAAGAGGGAAAGGAAGCTCCCATTGCTTTCATGTCCAGTAAACTGAACTCGGCCCAAAGGAACTACACTGTATCCGAGCAAGGTTTGGTAGCGGTGATGGCTGTAAAAAAAATTCCGAGCGAACATCGAAAGCCACCAGTTTGAAATCATCACAGACTACGCTTCGGTGCAATGGCTGATGAACCAAGCGGACCTACACGGACGTTTGGCCCGATGGGCTCTTAAACTGCAAAGGTTCAAGTTTTCCATCAAACACCGAAAAGGGACCCAGAACATCGTGCTTGATACTCTCTCGCGCATGTTTTTACCCGAAGGAGCAGAGTTGACAGTGAATGATGATGATCCCATTGAGATAGACTTAGACAGCCCGCCGTCAGACAGCTACAACGAGTTGAGGCAAACCATCGTAACCCACAAACACAGTTGCCTGATTTGAAAGTGATAGTCGGCTATGTATATCGACGTAATGAATACGCAACCGGTGATCCATTACACGAAGAAGAGTCCTGGAAACTCTGGGTACCAGAGAAAATGACTAATAATCTGATCCTCCGCGCACATGACCATCCTCTTAAGTGCCCACGGTGGTTACGGTCGGAGGTTTCGGCGCCTTAAGAAATACTTCTTTTGGCCTAAATTGTCATCCCAGGTCAAAGACTATGTAAGCGCCTGTGAGACCTGTAAAGGCACTAAGGCTCCCAACCAGCCTCTTCGACCTACTATAGGTCAACTCAACGTTCCGGGGCGCGTATTCCAACGTCTGTATATAGATCTACTCGACCCATATCCTCGTTCTTCTATGGGACACATCGAAGCTATCGTTGTTAGACCAGCTCTCGAAATTCCCACTGGTGGAACCTATTCGCAAATTCGCGACTCCATCCATCGTGCAATTTTTAGAGAGTCGAGTATTCCATGTGTTCGGGATAGCAGAAAGTGTGTATCGGACAACGGAGTACAGTTCAATCCCGGCAGTTTAAGGGCCTACTCGAACAGTACGGTGTTGGAACACCAACTGACGCCCATATACTCTCCTCAGTCTAACGCATCAGAACGTTTGAATCGCACCCTGTTAGCCGCGACCGTTCTTATGTCCATCCAACTCAAAAGGATTGAGACCGCAGATTGTCCTCCATCACTTGCGCGCTGCGGTCGTCTTATCATTGCGTCACCGGTGTTTCTCCTTACTTTGACGCCTTCGGACAGCACATGATTTTCCATGGCAAGTCACACAGGCTACTACGGCAATTGCAGTGTTTGGGAGATCCCGTCGTTGCGATGGAGCCCCACGAGCGTTTAGGAGCCCTCCGCCAACAAATCGGACGGAAGATAAAGGCCGCAGAACGTGCAAATGAGGCGCATTACAACCTCAGATCTCGACCTTCCGATTTTAAAGAAGGGGATGAGGTTTTTCGTCGCAATTTCCGCTAAAGCGACGCCGCTGGGCATTTCAACGCCAAGCTATGTTAGACCGGCGTTTCCTGAAAAGCTGTTTACAGAAGGTTGTAGGACCTAATCGTTACCTCCTCACCGGCCTATCGGAGAAAGAACTCAGGGTATATCACGCAAAAGACCTGCGTCGATAGTTAAATGTGCACGTCTGTTTTGTCCGTCCGTTCTCAGTTTCAACCACACGCATAGTTTACACCCGTACAGCAAAACGAAAATATTGTTGTCAGTCTATCCGTCCGCTAATCGTTTTTCTTCTGTCGTCCCACTCCCGAACACAATCCATTTTCCATCTGAAGATCCTTCATCTCCTTTTTCGCCATCCTCGTCTTCTTGGGATCGCGAGAAAATTAGCTGCCCTGTAATAATCGAGCAGTCGCCTAAGCAAACTTCTCGAAAACCAACATATTGCTGATCCAAATTTCAATTGTAAATTTAAAATAATACTCAACATTTTAATTTGCAATTGACATCTGGATACGGCAACCCCCTTTCCAACGGAGCTCTTCCACGATTGCACTTTCGCAATTACAAGGAAAGAGGATGGAAGGCTCGCCGACTGGTTTGGAGCGGTCCCGTAAGGCGACGACGAGCAATAAAGGCGGGGTCCACTGAAGATCGCGAAACTGCAAGCACGCCGGGGAGATTGCCTCCGCGAGACGTTGCGGACATGGCGGATTTTCGGTGCCGGCGTTACAGTGAAATTAATACTTGAAAATATTGCGAATATAGCTTACATGTCTCGTAACTTTTTGTTTTCATGCTGAAAGTGGAGCGGTCGGGGTTGTCCATTCGTTCGTTCCGCTACTAAAAAACTTAGAATTTAGATAATAAAATCAATCAATCACCGTCCAAATAAATCTCTTTCTTTAGTGGGACGAACGGTGGTGTGTATAAAATAGTGATCGATAAAAAAGTTAATTACGGTCAACAATTTACGCTTTGTCTCGTCCTTGTACAATTTTCCATGCATTCAGTGTGTGTATCTGCGACAAAGTGACGAAATGCCGAAATGGAATTCGGAATCGTCAAGGTGGCAGCGTGAATGATTTTTGATTATGCAAACGAGGAGATATCGAGTGGCTGTGTACCAGATTTTCGAGAAGAATTAAGAAATTCGTGGAGTTGGAATGAAAAAATTTGTTTGCATTTAGGTCGAAACAAACCTCATCGCTATCGCCCGAGAACAGTTGTACGTCGTGAAATTCGCCGTTATCAAAAAGTACAATCAAAATTGTGCAAAATTTTAAAACTGAATTATGATTCCAAAGTTTGTTTAATGATGTCGACTAACTGTAGCATTTAGATGAATGATTCAGACTTAAAAGTGTCCCTTTTCCCTAGATTAAAGTTGATTTCTACTTTTATTAATTGCATATTTCGAAAGTGCATGAACAGGTTCAATACATGATAGCTATAGATCTATTATCGCATGTGTTTCTATCAAAATTTCGACTTGCAGAATAGCTGATGTGAAAAATTTTCCACGACGAGGAATTCCAATCTTACAAAACAGGAATATCATCTGGACTATTTGATTTGCAATTTAACATTACATCTGTGGAGTCTAGGAAGCTTGAGATATGAAAAGTGTTGTGAATGAGGTGTTAAAACAGTATTAGACTGTAGCATCGAACCCATGGACAAAACTCGGCAAAGGCTTAAACATACCGGAAATTGTCGTAAGAAAAATTCACATTACCAAATTGCTCCCATTGAAGTCGTTGGAATCTTACCTCAGCGGTCATATTCAGGGTGGGGCTAAGCAAGTAGAGTTCTACGAGTACATCATTCCTTTTTACTAAGAACTTCGACAACCGTCCTCGGACAATCGATGGAGTTGTTGGGCACCAAATCTCGGCTCTTTGTTTTATTACCGAACTTATTCCATACAAAACAAAAAAAAAATCTGTTTGTCATTTTACACACATCATCAGGGGCGCCCGGCGAGGATGTAGGTGAGCGCATTTGTTTGTTTTACTTATTTTAATTTGTTTATTTAAAATTATAATAATATTTCGTAATTCCATTAAATCATTTCGGCAAGTATTTATTTCGCTAATTGATTGTAGATTGGTCATGCCCGAGAAATGATAGTTTCTTATATGTATCTATATTTTTGTTTTGAATGGCGAGAAACATGAACTCAGCTATTGACTCAGGAATTTGAGTTACGGTGGTTGTGTGATACCAACCAAATCGTAAAAGCGTGAATTTTTCATACATGACTGTAATTTTATTAAAAATAATCTTTGGATCCCCATATCACACTAATCAACAGCTTACAAGAAAAAAAGGCTAAACGGAATAAATAGACGGAGACAGGTCGTAATTTTAGTAGGGTATTGAAAACATTTTTTTTATAATATCCAAAAGAGGAACGGTTAATCAAACTATATTTCGGAATAAATTTATTACATCTACATACAAGACATGGATTTTGAACAAAGTTAAAATGATATGTAAAAAGTAAAGTAAATTAAATTTTAAAAGAAAAAATTAACCATAAGAAAAAACGAAAAAATCAATATATTAATTAGAAAAACGAGTGCATAGAAAATGAACAAAAAATGATGTATAACATGTATGTCCTTTGTAATAGAAATCTTAACTTTTTTAAATTCCAATTCATGAATTGACTCCACACCTATCAGCCTTTATGTACATAATTTATTAAAGTGAAATAAAAACAGAAAAATGTGTGAGTAAATAAGTATATTCGGTCTTTCTATTTCGCCCAACCGGACCGGGAATGGAACTCGCAACGATGGCAGGCTCCTCCACTGAAATGGGCTAGCCATCGGGCGCGCTCTTTCCTTCTTATGTTTAACAGGAGATCTTGCCAGGTAGAGTGGTCTTCCGCTCGCGTGTTCTTTTATGGTATAAAGCTATTTGATTCCTTCGCATAATGTTATAACATAAATTGGCTACGTTTGTGTTCCTCATTTGATGGAAAAGGTCATGCAAATTGGGTTTGTATGAGTTTTTCACTCAAATGGGAAATACATGGCCACGTCTACGTTTGGGTCTTGATCCGGTTGGCAGGGTGCGAGAAGGCACCGCTTCCACCTGGATGCTCCACTCTTATTTTGGGGACCATAAGTATCGTCGGTAACGACGAAGTCTCTTCAAGTCCGTCCGTTTTTGCAAGGCCCTATTTGTCCTCTGAACCAGTGTGTTCAGTCCTTAGCCGGTTACCTTCTTTTTCGACTCCGCTCGAGAAACAAAGAACATTTCCAAATTCGTGGATGCGAAAAATGTTTTTGTAGTAGGTCTTGTGCTAGGGGGAAACAGCCCGCTCCACGATACCTTAACGCTAGCCTGCCAGCGCATTCACGCGTCCCCAGACAAGGCCATCCTCTTCCGCTGAGATAGCAGACCATCGCTGCAGTCCGTCACGGACATATATCTATCTAATATCACTCACGCGCCGGCCGAAGAAAAGGACGAAGAAATGATGGAAACGTTCTACAATCACCCGGAAAGACTAGTCGATTCATTGCCTATAAACAACGCAGAAATAATTCTGGGTGATTTCAACGTTAAGGTTGGCAATGAGCTATCTCATTGGGGAACGACTGGAGGATATAGCCTCCACGACGAAACAAATGACATCGGCCAGCGCTTGATTGACGTTGCATGTAGCAGAAATCTAGTCATACGTTCGACTTGTTTCCCACATGGACGCATACATAAAATGACCTGGGTATCACCGGATGGCAACACACAAAACCAGATCGATCATGTTCTGATCCAACAACTTTGGACCTCGAGCAAACTTGAAGTCCGTACATACCGATGAGCCAATTGTAACTCGGATCATTACTTGATCAAACTAACTTATCGATGTCATACATCAAAGACGTATTCAGCGAAGACCAGCCCGCTACAGAAATTTGAGATCGAAAGGTTCCAAACGGCGTTTGTGGCCAAAAATTTCACGGAGACCCTCAACAACCAGCTGGCTCCCATCTTATCAGACACATCGCTAAAAACAAGCAACGAGCTCTGGATGGAATTGAAAGCGGCTATTAAGACCGTGGCAGAGCAGAGAATCGGGCATCAAGCCCGGCGCAAGAGAAATGATTGTTTCGATGATGAGTGCCAGAATGCGTTAGATAAAAAGAATCAGGCATACAAAGAATACTTAGATAGGAAAACCAGGACGAAAAGAGAACACTACGAAAATCTCAGAAGCGTAGAAAAATAAGATAATTAGAATTAAGAAAAGAAAATACTACGACCAATTGAGAAGTATCGATGTAAGTCTAGCGAGCAACAATACAAGACAAGCATACAAAGTAGCCAAAGGCCTGAAACGATGTCATCAGCACAAGACCACGCTCTGACGTGATGACATCGGCAATGAAACCAATATTAAGGAAAGATGGGCTTCATATTTTAAGAATCTTCTTAATCTTCCATATAGCTCCAAAACATCGGAGCCTATAGATGTATGCGGAGAACTTCCATTGGCTCCATCAACTCTGGATGAAATTTGTTCCATCATCAAGTCCCAAAAGAATAATAAAGCGCCGGACATCGACGAAATTCCAGTGGAGCTCATCAAATATCGTGGTAGCGGTGTTCAGAAAGCTATTCACAAAGTCAACCAGCATATTTGGCAACAAGAACATATGCCGAAAGAGTGGAGCCAATCAGTTATATTCCCTATCCACAAAAAAGGTGACAAGCTACAGTGCGAAAATTATAGAGGCATGTCACTACTTTGTACGACGTACATAATATTTTCAAAGAACTTAGAAAATAAAATCGGATCATACGCCAACAGTACTGTTGGGGAGTATCAAGGTAGTTTTAGAGCAGGTAGATCGACAAAAGATCATTTGTTCACTGTCAAGCAGGTACTTGAAAAATGCTGGGAGTTTAACATAGACGAACACCAAACTTTCGTTGACTTTAAGCAAGCATACGACAGTATTGATCGTAACGTACTGTACCAAATATAGCATCCCAGCCAAATTAGTCCGTCTTACCTAAATGACAATGACGTTGACGACATCTCAAGTCCGCATCATTAACCAACTCACCGATGTCTTTGACACAAATATCGGACTAAAGCAGGGAGATGGGCTGGCTCGAAATGTCGTTTTTTTCCATGTTTTGCAAAGTAAATTTATTTGTATTAACAACAAACATTAATCGATGATATATTGACCATTTTGTTGTCTGACCTTTTGCTATCTTTCGGTAAGTTGAAAAATCCCACGTTCGAAGAAGCCTTGATTTTAGAAGCGAAGAACCGGTCCAACTCATTTTTTAACAGCCTCATCAGAATCGAAAGTTTTACCATTCAAATGGTTTTGAAGTGAGCGAAACAAATGATAGTCTGATGTTGCTAAGTCAGGACTATAGGGTGAATGTGGCATCAGTTCCCAATCGAGCTCCGTTAATTTTTGACGGGTTATCAAAGAGGTGTGTGATCTGGCGTTATCATGATGGAACATCACGCCTTTGCGATTGACGAGTTCAGGGCGTTTTTTCTTGATTTCTTCGTTCAATTTCAATAGTTGACGACAGTAGACATTCGAATCAATAGTTTGGTTTCTTGAAGTAGGTCAAAATAGACTGCACATTAAAATTCCCAGAACGTAAGCGAGCAAAAAATGCTGACACTAGCGTTCAGTAATGCAGTCCTTAACATAGACTTTACATACTTTACCAGCTTGTTGTTTCCTAATGACGCTCAGTTTTTGGCTGATGGTAGTCTAAAGTCTAACCTTTAAAATAGTATATAATAATCTAAGCCACGCAATCATTACTACATGAAATATGCAGTTCACGTCATCTATGAGAAAAAACCAACATGAATTATCGAACAACCCAATATAACACTTGGCGAATAAAGTATCGAAAATGTGAGCGAATATGTGTAGTGAGGCGCCAAAATAACGACAACCGGTAACGAAAGAGACGAAATTCGCCGAAGAATACAGCTCGCAAATAAAATCTCTTATTCAGTTCTGACGATCTTGAAGAACAGCTACATACACAGGGAAACAAAGCTCCAAGTATACAAATCTGTGATGACCTGTGCTATGCTATGGGAAACTACCGGAAATTGTCGTAAGAAAAATTCACATTACCAAATTGCTCCCATTGAAGTCGTTGGAATCTTACCTCAGCGGTCATATTCAGGGTGGGGCTAAGCAAGTAGAGTTCTACGAGTACATCATTCCTTTTTACTAAGCACTTCGACAACCGTCCTCGGACAATCGATGGAGTTGTTGGGCACCAAATCTCGGCACTTTGTTTTATTACCGAACTTATTCCATAGTGAGAGCTGTCCTATTTTATGCAAATAATTTTCCTAACGTGCAAATACTTAAAAATGCGATTCAACATAAAATATTCTGAAAAATTAAGATATATGTTTGCAGCGAAATATGAAATTGTGCTACAACTTAACTTATTTTTGTTTGGTTTCTACGTGGCCTCACACGCATGAAACTTAACATGAATATAAACTTGGAATTGAAAAATACACTAAGTGCTTACTTAGTCACATTTTGAGTTAGTTGAAGATGATTGGATCCGAAAAGTAGCTACAACAAAACCACTTGCGGATGTAGTTGACCCATACCAGCTTGTCTCGTCATCATATCTATTTAAGGAAGTTGACTTTGGAATTTATCGCACCATTTTTATTAATTGTAAAAAAAACAAAAAAAAATCTGTTTGTCATTTTACAAACGTCATCAGGGGCGCCCGGCGAGGATGTAGGTGAGCGCATTTGTTTGTTTTACTTATTTTAATTTGTTTATTTAAAATTATAATAATATTTCGTAATTCCATTAAATCATTTCGGCAAGTATTTATTTCGCTAATTGATTGTAGATTGGTCATGCCCGAGAAATGATAGTTTCTTATATGTATGTATATTTTTGTTTTGAATGGCGAGAAACATGAACTCAGCTATTGACTCAGGAATTTGAGTTACGGTGGTTGTGTGATACCAACCAAATCGTAAAAGCGTGAATTTTTCATACATGACTGTAATTTTATTAAAAAAAATCTTTGGATCCCCATATCACACTAATCAACAGCTTACAAGAAAAAAAGGCTAAACGGAATAAATAGACGGAGACAGGTCGTAATTTTAGTACGGTATTGAAAACATTTTTTTTTATAATATCCTAAAGAGGAACGGTTAATCAAACTATATTTCGGAATAAATTTATTACATCTACATACAAGACATGGATTTTGAACAAAGTTAAAATGATATGTAAAAAGTAAAGTAAATTAAATTTCAAAAGAAAAAATTAACCATAAGAAAAAACGAAAAAATCAATATATTAATTAGAAAAACAAGTGCATAGAAAATGAACAAAAAATGATGTATAACATGTATGTCCTTTGTAATAGAAATCTTAACTTTTTTAAATTCCAATTCATGAATTGACTCCACACCTATCAGCCTTTATGTACATAATTTATTAAAGTGAAATAAAAACAGAAAAATGTGTGAGTAAATAAGTATATTCGGTCTTTCTATTTCGCCCAACCGGACTGGGAATGGAACTCGCAACGATGGCAGGCTCCTCCACTGAAATGGGCTAGCTCTTTCCTTCTTATGTTTAACAGGAGATCTTGCCGGGTAGAGTGGTCTTCCGCTCGCGTGTTCTTTTATGGTATAAAGTTATTTGATTCCATCGCATAATGTTATAACATAAATTGGCTACGTTTGTGTTCCTCATTTGATGGAAAAGGTCATGCAAATTGGGTTTGTATGAGTTTTTCACTCAAATGGGAAATACATGGCCACGTCTACGTTTGGATCTTGATCCGGTTGGCAGGGTGCGAGAAGGCACCGCTTCCACCTGGATGGCTCCACTCTTATTTTGGGGACCATAAGTATCGTCGGTAACGACGAAGTCTCTTCAAGTCCGTCCGTTTTTGCAAGGCCCTATTTGTCCTCTGAACCAGTGTGTTCAGTCCTTAGCCGGTTACCTTCTTTTTCGACTCCGCTCGAGAAACAAAGAACATTTCCAAATTCGTGGATGCGAAAAATGTTTTTGTAGTAGGTCTTGTGCTAGGGGGAAACAGCCCGCTCCACGATACCTTAACGCTAGCCTGCCAGCGCATTCACGCGTCCCCAGACAAGGCCATCCTCTTCCGCTGAGATAGCAGACCATCGCTGCAGTCCGTCACGGACATATATCTATCTAATATCACTCACGCGCCGGCCGAAGAAAAGGACGAAGAAATGATGGAAACGTTCTACAATCACCCGGAAAGACTAGTCGATTCATTGCCTATAAACAACGCAGAAATAATTCTGGGTGATTTCAACGTTAAGGTTGGCAATGAGCTATCTCATTGGGGAACGACTGGAGGATATAGCCTCCACGACGAAACAAATGACATCGGCCAGCGCTTGATTGACGTTGCATGTAGCAGAAATCTAGTCATACGTTCGACTTGTTTCCCACATGGACGCATACATAAAATGACCTGGGTATCACCGGATGGCAACACACAAAACCAGATCGATCATGTTCTGATCCAACAACTTTGGACCTCGAGCAAACTTGAAGTCCGTACATACCGATGAGCCAATTGTAACTCGGATCATTACTTGATCAAACTAACTTATCGATGTCATACATCAAAGACGTATTCAGCGAAGACCAGCCCGCTACAGAAATTTGAGATCGAAAGGTTCCAAACGGCGTTTGTGGCCAAAAATTTCACGGAGACCCTCAACAACCAGCTGGCTCCCATCTTATCAGACACATCGCTAAAAACAAGCAACGAGCTCTGGATGGAATTGAAAGCGGCTATTAAGACCGTGGCAGAGCAGAGAATCGGGCATCAAGCCCGGCGCAAGAGAAATGATTGTTTCGATGATGAGTGCCAGAATGCGTTAGATAAAAAGAATCAGGCATACAAAGAATACTTAGATAGGAAAACCAGGACGAAAAGAGAACACTACGAAAATCTCAGAAGCGTAGAAAAATAAGATAATTAGAATTAAGAAAAGAAAATACTACGACCAATTGAGAAGTATCGATGTAAGTCTAGCGAGCAACAATACAAGACAAGCATACAAAGTAGCCAAAGGCCTGAAACGATGTCATCAGCACAAGACCACGCTCTGACGTGATGACATCGGCAATGAAACCAATATTAAGGAAAGATGGGCTTCATATTTTAAGAATCTTCTTAATCTTCCATACAGCTCCAGAACATCGGAGCCTATAGATGTATGCGGAGAACTTCCATTGGCTCCATCAACTCTGGATGAAATTTGTTCCATCATCAAATCCCAAAAGAATAATAAAGCGCCGGGCATCGACGAAATTCCAGTGGAGCTCATCAAATATCGTGGCAGCGGTGTTCAGAAAGCTATTCACAAAGTCAACCAGCATATTTGGCAACAAGAACATATGCCGAAAGAGTGGAGCCAATCAGTTATATTCCCTATCCACAAAAAAGGTGACAAGCTACAGTGCGAAAATTATAGAGGCATGTCACTACTTTGTACGACGTACATAATATTTTCAAAGAACTTAGAAAATAAAATCGGATCATACGCCAACAGTACTGTTGGGGAGTATCAAGGTAGTTTTAGAGCAGGTAGATCGACAAAAGATCATTTGTTCACTGTCAAGCAGGTACTTGAAAAATGCTGGGAGTTTAACATAGACGAACACCAAACTTTCGTTGACTTTAAGCAAGCATACGACAGTATTGATCGTAACGTACTGTACCAAATATAGCATCCCAGCCAAATTAGTCCGTCTTACCTAAATGACAATGACGTTGACGACATCTCAAGTCCGCATCATTAACCAACTCACCGATGTCTTTGACACAAATATCGGACTAAAGCAGGGAGATGGGCTGGCTCGAAATGTCATTTTTTTTCCATGTTTTGCAAAGTAAATTTATTTGTATTAACAACAAACATTAATCGATGATATATTGACCATTTTGTTGTCTGACCTTTTGCTATCTTTCGGTAAGTTGAAAAATCCCACGTTCGAAGAAGCCTTGATTTTAGAAGCGAAGAACCGGTCCAACTCATTTTTTAACAGCCTCATCAGAATCGAAAGTTTTACCATTCAAATGGTTTTGAAGTGAGCGAAACAAATGATAGTCTGATGTTGCTAAGTCAGGACTATAGGGTAAATGTGGCATCAGTTCCCAATCGAGCTCCGTTAATTTTTGACGGGTTATCAAAGAGGTGTGTGATCTGGCGTTATCATGATGGAACATCACGCCTTTGCGATTGACGAGTTCAGGGCGTTTTTTCTTGATTTCTTCGTTCAATTTCAATAGTTGACGACAGTAGACATTCGAATCAATAGTTTGGTTTCTTGAAGTAGGTCAAAATAGACTGCACATTAAAATTCCCAGAACATAAGCGAGCAAAAAATGCTGACACTAGCGTTCAGTAATGCAGTCCTTAACATAGACTTTACATACTTTACCAGCTTGTTGTTTCCTAATGACGCTCAATTTTTGGCTGATGGTAGTCTAAAGTCTAACCTTTAAAATAGTATATAATAATCTAAGCCACGCAATCATTACTACATGAAATATGCAGTTCACGTCATCTATGAGAAAAAACCAACATGAATTATCGAACAACCCAATATAACACTTGGCGAATAAAGTATCGAAAATGTGAGCGAACATGTGTAGTGAGGCGCCAAAATAACGATAACCGGTAACGAAAGAGACGAAATACGCCGAAGAATACAGCTCGCAAATAAAATCTCTTATTCAGTTCTGACGATCTTGAAGAACAGCTACATACACAGGGAAACAAAGCTCCAAGTATACAAATCTGTGATGACCTGTGCTATGCTATGGGTGTGAAACATGGACCCTAACCCAAGCATCCACAAATATATTGAACGCCTTTGAGCGTCGGGTCGTGAGGCGAATAATTGGAGTGAAGCTAGACTGTTGCCTTTAAAAAAAATGATTCATTTGGTATAATCATACATAAATAATTTATCCACCCTCTCCACACAATTTGAAGTTCGTTCATATTGTTGACTTCTATAGATGCATCCAATTTATTAATAATAAAATTGTTTACTCCAGATAATCTGACTATAACATGATACATACATTAGAGTATTAAAAAAACAGCAATATAAATAAAAATTTATTAGCTTGTTAACTTCTAAGCTTCTGATTCGATCTCCCAAAACGCTAGTTTATTCTTTAACGAAATCCAACAGTATCCAATTTATTGTAATCGCCAATTTATTGCAATCGCAATCATACAGTAATTTGTGAAGCAAATAAAAAAACATGAATTGCTAACTTAAACTCCAATCTGTCTTCCAGTAGATTAGTCATTTTCAGGAGATATTCAAGCAATGGGCTCCAGGACGGCAATATTCCCTTAGAAGGATTTCCCCATGGATTTTTTTCGTTGCTCGAGTCGGGTTCGCCATGTCCGTGGTTGTGTTTGTGCATTTCCTTGGAGTAGCTTATTTTTGTTTAAGATTGAGTAGAATAATTTTTAACATTTGTAGTGATATGGATAGATATAATGTCTGCAAAGGACTGCAGGGATGGTCTGCTGCTTCGGCGAAAGAGTATGGTAGGATCCACCGAGGTTGGCCTTGTCTGAGGACGCGTGAATGCGCTGGCAGGCTAGTATTGCGGTGTCGTGGGGCGGGTACTTTCCCCCAGCCCAAAGACTCAATAAAAAAAAATTTCGCATTCACGAATCGAAAAGGCTCTAAGCCGGATCGACTGGTGTCGAGGCCGGGGTAACTTACTAAGGGTTGAAATTGCTTATAGCCAGTTACAAACTGGGCCGGGAGAAAACTGACGGACTTGACGGACTTCATCTGTACCGATGATGCTTATGGCCCCCAAATAAGAGTGGGGCATCCAGATGGAAGCGGCGACCCCTCAGACCCTCCCAACCGGATCAAGATCCAATGTAGACGTGGCTATATACTTCCCATTTAAGTGCAAAACTCATACAAACATAATTTGTATGAATTTTTCCCTTAAATGAGAAATATTAACGTGGCCAATTTATGATATGTGATGGCATCACATAACACTATACCATAAAAGAGCACGCGAGCAGAAGGCCACTCTACCCTGCAAGAGCAACTGTAACGCATCAAAAGGGGTGAGCTCGCCCGATTGCTAGTTCAGTATAGGGGAGGGGCCAGCCATCGTTGTGGGTCCCATACCCGGTCAAGTTTTCGATAAATTGAAAGGCCAAAATTGTTAATTCAATTATCTATCCATTATTATTTCGTGTGTTTGCTACTTATAAAAACAACATATATTTTCCAATCGCACTCAAAAATTTCATTCGATTCTAGTAATTTAATCTGCATCGCTCGTTGTTTCTTTTTTTACTATTTTCCTTGTGAATTCTAATTTCCACATTTAACATGTAGCCAAGTTTACTATATTTAATATTTTCTCTTTATATACGTTCCTATCAAATAAACGATACCCAATATTTGGGCGAATTTCATATTCGTGGGTTCGCTCAATTGCAAGACAAAAGTTAAAAAATAGAATCTGCGATCGTTTTTAAATGCAACATCAAAAAGGAAAATCAAAATCTTAAAAACGATAAAAAAAAATACTAATAGGTGATGAAGGGTACTTACCCAATCTTCCTCCGACGAGCGCTCGTGTTCGGGCTGGGCAAGGCCTGAATAACATGGATTATTGATTGTTTTGATGGTAAAGATACGGTGGATTGGAATCACTGAAAACTAACATATTATGCATCCATAAAAAATAACGGAGTCTTGATCGACAGAGCTCATAAACTGATAAAAATCATTGATTCTTAACCAAACTTATCACATCTCTTAAAAAAAAATTACAGACAACTGACGCAATTGGGCAAATAACTTTATCTTAAGATGAAGAATAAGGAAAATTAGTAAATTTGTGACGCGACTTAGACTAAATTCTCAATTATTGCCAGTCTTTCGTCATCTCGAATGTCCAATCCCGTTGAACGAACACTTTAGTGCAGTTCGACTGCAGAGCACTAATTCCAGGGGCGTTGTTTTGTGATATTTTTCCACGCAACACCGAATATTGCTAGTGAACCTGAACAGACGGAAACTGACATTTCCCTTTGATAACAGTTTTCGGGTCTGTTTTAAAATTGCGAACACTGACGAGAACCGGGCGGTTACTTCATTGACAGGAATTCTCAACATCATTGTTATCACTAATTAACATTCTGGGCATTCTCGAACCAATATGATCGGTTGGGCTGCGTATTGACGATTCGCGATAAAGGATGTCACCTCTTGAAAGAGGTTTAATTTTCTATATATCTTTATAGAATTGTACTTTTTTCCGTCGCGAAGGACCGTTCAGTATTGCGCATACTTCGCAAAATGGTGTCATTCAATTTTCTTGTAATACTTCCGGTATTTCGAAATCTAATTTATCGTAGCATAGTGTTGTACAACGCGGATATTTTTGGGCATAATTCCGTTGTCTCGAACGCATTTATAGACGACGACAGTGCGTACATCCACGCGGATGCTGCATCAACCAGAGCCAATGCAATGATAATACAGGCAACGTTGCCACAGCCTCCTTACAGCCCGGATATGACACCAGCGGACTTCTTTCTGTTCGCCAAGATCAAGAGACACCTTAAGCGGACGCAGTTCGGGATCTTGAGTGATGAGGCCAATTTCCACCTCGGCGGCTTCGTCAACAAGCAAAATTGTCGCATCTGGGGCTCGGAATACAAGATTTATTGTTGAAAAGCCTCTCTATCCTCTAAGTGTGACTGGTTGGTGCGGTTTATGGTCCGGCGGAGTCATTGGACTTACTTTTTCGAAAATGAGCCTGGAGCAACAGTTACGGTGAATGGATTGCGCTATCGAGAGATGATTAATGATTTTTTATGGCCGGAATTGGATGGTATTGATCCGGACAACGTTTTCTTTCAACAAGACGGCGCTACATGCCACACAAGCAACGAAACCATTGATCTTTTACGGGAAAATTTCCGGACCGTGTTATCTCTCGAAGAAGCGATCACAATTGGCCACCGAGATCTTGTGATTTAACACCTGGCGACTTCTTCCTTTGGGACCAGGTGAAAGAGAAGGTCTACTCAAACAGCCCAGCGTCGAGTCAAGACCTCAAATATGGAAATCGTGAGGCTATCGAGGACATAGGGCAGCCACTTTGCGATTTGGTAATGGAAAATTTCATGAAAAGGATATGGTCCTGCAAACGTGGTCGTGATGGTCGTTTGCCTGATGCTATTTTCCACTATTAACGGCATACCTTCCTCTTTATAATAAAATAAACATCCGATCATTTATATTAAAAAATGGCATTTTTCTTTTAATATCAAAATAACACCTCTTATTGGAAAGCCCTGTAGCATCTTTACTTCTTATCGCTTATTCCGATTGTCCAGCTGCTGGCGCGCTTCTCGCGACGTGTTCGCGGTGACGATCAATAACAGACTCCTCGATCCGCCCAAGCAGATCTCAACATAATCTCTATATCGCACCGGTAAATTGAGATGAGCTTCTAGCTCAGCCAAGTTAGATTGCATTCGGCAATGCAATACAGATTTGAGTTATTAAGTTAATAGAAAAATGATAATTTATAGAAAAGTTTAAATCATAATAAAAAGATAAATCTCATGAAGAATATCAATGCATAAAAATTTACGTTTAATATGTAACAAAAAAATATATAAATTTATAATAAAAAAAATTAAAAATATATAAATAAAAATATATAACTTACAAAAATTTAAATTTGAGTAATTAAATTTTTCAAATCTACAATTGATAGTTGGCTTAGGTGACTGCCCGATTACTACACATTGCGTCGATATAGAGGTCGGTAACGCTTTAAGATTCTTTGGGAGAACTGAAGGACGGCGACGATTGGGGAAACCGAGGAAACGCTGGTCTGACTCGGTCGACGAAGGCAGTTCATCGCTGCTTGGTTTCGAAATTGGAGAAGCTTGTTACAGGAAGCGGAGGTCCGAGAGGGACTGTGGTGCTACGAAGAAGAACGCATTAGGATCGATTTTCTGGTATTGTCGGGAGTATTCGTTGATTATTAATGCAAGAATAGAATCGGCAGAGTAACATAGAGTGCCGATGTAAATTGGGGTGCGTTTTAATTCGGGCAAATTTGACGGTGGGTGAACATTGTAATCAGGCATCAGTTCTACTCTCGATAAGACCCACGACCGAATTCCTCTCCGAGCTACCAGAAACCACGGAGTAGACTGTCGAGTGTCCGTACATGTTAATCCCATGGGTACGATTTGTTGGTGCGATTCACGACTGAACGTTGTTAAATCGTTGAGAAGTCGATTTAGATTTCCTTCGAGAAAGGGAGAACACATGGCAAGGTGCATCTCCTTTTCAAAGTTCTTTGATGATGGAGATACTCGTATATCCAGAGATGAAGTTCTACATTGTCATCTACGCAAATTGCAACAAATCATTACACCATTCATCGTACACAGTACTTCGTATTCCCGAAGAATACCATAAGGAAACTCCGTGGCATTTTGCTCAACAACAAATCTTTTATATTTCGACACATAAAACTCCAAGTGAAAAATTACAAATTGTTGTGAGATGCATTTCTAGTATTATAAATCTTTTGCAAATCGGATGTGATCGTATTCCCGCTGCAGCTGATTACTTCCAGTTTTAATTTATGTTATCATTAAGGCTAATCCGCCCTATCTACTGTCAAGCATTCAATATGTCAGCTGCTTTATCGGCGATAAGCTTAACGGTCAAGAGCAATTCAATTGGAGTCAATTTTGCTCGGCCGTGCTTTTCATGAAAACGATGAATTACTTAAATTAAGTTAAAAGACCTAGAGACATTAATAAATAATGAATGAACAAATTTGAACACTTTATTCACACACAGCATTCAATAAAACAGCAGAAAAGCGATACAAAGTGATGACCCTTCACATGAGGGAGCAAAGTTAGCGAAGCAATTCAAGCAGGTTATTGAGTTAAATTAGCAAAGAGCTATTCAATTCGATGAAGCGCACACACAAAATGCGAGGATTCAAGCACGGTTGGCACAACTAGAAAGTACGCCGGCGAGTCGAGAACAAGAGGGAGTCACAGTTGGTTCTTTCGCCGCGTTGATCGTGAGTGGTGTGCAGTTCATCGCGATTTAAGTTCCGCTCGTTTAACGGCAAATAATTGCAATGTGAATTTTATAATTGTGCAATATGTGTTGCTTCGAGTAAAGGGACAAGTGAATTGCCGTGTCGCCAGCAGGCTCCTGCTGTGGCATTTTCCATCCGCGCGATTGTGGCGGCTGTGTGTCATTGGAATGTTATGTGGGAATCAATGTGCTCCTTGTGATGAAGCGTTTCGAATTGGTGAAGTTGTGTGCGACCCAAAGCTGTAGTGCGAGTGAAGTGAAGAACTTGCTCTGTTATCAGTGGAGAGCGGGAATATAGAGAAACAGTTGGCAGTGACGCCATCCTGCCGTGTCGACAATATTTGAATCTACTCTGCATGATAACGCCTTACCACTATTACAATGAACTATAAAGCTTTGATTTTTATTATCTGATGTCGCAGTCGGTATTCATATCATTTGCATTGTGCTACATGGGAATTCAGAGTTTGACGTTGATCCGAAGTGTGTGCTTTGTTCTTGACGTTGTTGCTGTTTCATCCGTTTCTAGTGAAACTGAAATTTTTGGAAGAATTCGCGCTTGTTGGTAACGGATGTCGACTGTCGCTTGTAAAGAGACGATTTGTATCAGGTGAATACATTTACGAAGGTGATGGTATTTGTAATACAGCAACACAACGGGAATAAAATAGATAACATTCAGCAAAACAGAAAATCATTGCTAGCACTACTACCATCAGAACAAAAAAAAAACCCTTAACACATTATATACAATAGAATGCAGAATATATTGTATTCATCACGAAAACCCTACCTTTAAACAAAATCAAGGAATGGAAGAGAGCAAGATAAGAAACTAAAAAAACACACAAACCCGCAAATAAACATAAAAGTGTTGAAACAAGTTCGGTAGACAGACCTTTGCTCATGCCAGAAGGGTTTTGTTATCAACTTACGATATGCCGTCACCAACAACGAATAAAGTCAAGAAACACATCAAAGAGATGTGCACGTTTACAAAAAATCGATTGTCTCTCCACTTTTAACGGTCGCCATTTTGTTGCAAAGTAACAAAAATTTCTCATATAATGGATTCCCAAAAATATTTATGTTATTGATCTTATCTGAAAATTTTAAGAAGATCAAATCAAAACTGTAGGGTCTGATTCGATAAAGAGTCCATAAAGTACCAAAATTGTGTGTTATTGTCCTTGTAATTGGAGAAATTTCAAATGGCTATAACTTCCGTGAATATGATTTGATTTTAATAAAACTTACAAAGTATTAGGTCGTTTTGTAAGACTACTTAAATTTTGTTGAATTTAAGGGTATACATACGATTTTATCGGGAAAAATGTAAAATTCGATGTTCATACTATTATTAAAAAAGTTAAGCTTCTGGCGTATTAGTTATTGTTGTACTCATGAACACCTGCTTCCATAATTTTTTCAGGTTTTTCAGATCAGTCAGATCAGGAGTCCAATCGCGGGGGATGCGACACAAAATTTTCGTGTATTTCTCCTCCCTGTGCACCCCTCGATTTTTCAGGGGCCACTCCCCTATATAGGGAGATCCCCCTAAATAATTCATATATAATAATAATTTTTTTTATAGTGGAACTTTGAAGAGGGCGACACTTTACACCTATATACCAAATTTTATGTATTTAGCTTATATAGTTTACGAGAAATATTGCTGTGACACACGGTCGAACGGGCGGAAGGACGGACAGGCGTAAGGACAGACGGACGGACGGACAAGCGCGATTTTTAGTAGGGTTTTATAAAATTATTTTACAAAACCCTTAAAAATTGATAGAACAGAAATCTAGATCAACAATGATCGGGGCATTCTTCCACAAAAGGGATAGTGGATCTCGGATTGGGCATCAGGATCGAATCAAATTAGCCAAACTATTTGCATGGATCAATGCACCATTAAATGGCATTGTGGGTCAGTTTAGCTTTAACAAAAACGTTTGGACTAAGCTGAGCAACAAGAGGTACTGGAGCTTATACCATTATACATCTTATACATCCAGACCTTAAAATATCGAAAGTATTTCTTAAAGCCTGTTAAATTCTAGTTTTGATCTTGAATAGTATTGCTTATTATTGTACTATTAAGTTGGTTTTAGACGATGTTTCAAAAAAATCTCCTGGTAAACGTGAATTATTTCTTAGCACTAGTTGTGAGGGCGATGCCGATATGTCTTCCTTTACAATTGATCTACGCCCTAATAAGATGAAAAGAAGAATTTTAGACAAAGAAGGAGAGTTATGTGCCATGATAGCAGTCATTAGAGTCCTGTGCCAACGCTCTATGCTTTTAGATTGAGTTCAGAGAATAATTCTGACTCGAATTGTCTGCCTACCGGTACAGGGTGGCACGAGGAACGCCAAATTGGTACATCCAATCTTCGATCAGGGCTTCGTCATAAGCTTAAGTAGTGATGCTTGTAAGCGGAATTGCCTCTGGCCATCTAGTAATAAATCTATCAATAATCGCTAGGCAATATGAGCAAACCTGCAAAAATGGCAACGGACCGATAATATCCATATGAATGATTTCAAAACGTTGTGCGGGTTTCACCAAAGCACTAAATGGTGCTTTAACCGTTGATTTCTAACAAGCGAGGCATTGATGAGACCATAAAACTACATCCTTATTCATGGATGGCCATAAATATTTCGCAATGATTAATTTTTTTGTACAAGGAATGCCTGGATGTGCTAGGCCATGTAGTGTATCAAAAACAATTTTGTGAAATTTTTGAGGAACAAACTGGTCTAACATTCTCGCCTGAAATTTCGCAAATATTTTCAAAATTTGTATTTGGAATGGAAATTTCCACGTGAATTCGAATAAGTCAAATAGCGTGTCCTTTGGTTCTAACGGAATTTGGTGTTGATCTTTAACAAGTTAGCTTGGAAAAATTGTACAAACAGTAAAATAATGCGTTAAATCTTGAATGTTCGGAATGAGATACCTGAACGTCAAATTCTTTCTTAGCAGCTGCGAGTTTGTTCGGAGGTAATTACCTGACCTTAAGTGTGAACCACAATGCGTTTTCCGTCAAAATAGAGATTGTGTAGGTTTACCATATACCTTGCAACTGCACAATGAACTTTAACGAACTAAAAGGAAAAGAAAGTATAATGTAATTTCACTTTTACGGAAAGGAGAACCTCAGAGGTGATTTTGCTACTTTCTTATAAGACATATCAACCTACAGCGTGGGAAGCTTCCACAAAGTGTATACAAATTAAAAGCAATAGGTTATTTCAAAATCAATACAATCAGAGCAGTCGAATGATATTACGGAAAAGATTCATCATACATACATATATATACATACATATATAAATACATATATTGGGTAGAAATGGAGAAGGTATGCGGAGAATATAGTAGCACTCCTTGTAAAGTAAAAATTGACTGTTCTTTTGTCCGTTCAATTTTAAATGCAGTTAAAAGCTAAATTAATAGAAGTTTGTTTACTACTAATAGCTCTGCTGTTAGCGGAACGGACATATGATGCTGAACATTTGTTTTATTTAGCTCTTTATAAAGTGTACAGGTAGAGTGAACAGTGCAAGGTGAATTTTAAGCATGCAAAAAATCTGTTTTTTAGACGGACAAACAGGTACCGATTTTAAGAAGGTATTGTACACGGTTTTTTTTACAAAATACCAAAAATAATCATGAATATATTTACTAAAAGAAAGAGCCCAAAACCATGCTCTGTCGATCCAAAAATATCGGCAATATGTAATGATTTTTGAGAATTACTTGCGATCGCGGAACCGACCTTTCATCGGTTCTAGACGTAAAGTCTGAGTAGTGCCAACGGATGGTACCAACCGGTCAACCAATCCGTGCACCGTAACCCATTCACGCGGTGGCTGCTTGTCGGCCAGCTTGATCGGAGAGGATTTCGGTCGCGGGTCTCCGAATGGGTTACGCTCATTTACAATATTCAGCCACCTGTACACGCCCGTTTTCAAACGCGTTACAAAAACAAAACCATACGGAGAGGAAACCTATTCTACGTTACTCCGTATTTCTTCATTAACCAGTCAAAAGTACAAAATCTAATTTTTATTTCGCGTTCCCGAATTTCCGACGCGGTACCGAAAAGTATACTACGTTAACTCAACCTGACGAAAGCTACGTTAAAGAAAAATCAAGAACAACTAAGGTACCGCGTACCGCGCGCGACGCGAAACCGACTTCAGCGGATTTTCTCAAACCCTACCCTCGCGACGGCATACTTACCCTGCACCTCATTTCCCGCTGAAAAGCAGAACTACTGGAAAGGAAAGTCGTGTTTTAATTAGCAATTCATTTTGTTTTTTTTTTCGAATCTGTATTACAAAATATGTACAAAGAGTTCAAAGCTCATTTTAAGCAAAATCTTAATGTCAATATTTATATTTTTTGTATGGTTTCAAACATATTCAATTTATATTTTTTATTCATATATACCTATTTAAATTAATTTGATTCTATTTTTCATTTGTTTTTATAATATAGATTTATGTTTAATTGAATATACTACAGAAATAATGATGTATTGTCTAAAATCCATACTTAGAAATAATATTTTCCCCATGTTTTTTGTTATATCTGTCACATCTAATTTACATTTTGTAATGATTTTTCTACCTTCAGCTCGAACGCGGAACCGACCTCTCATCGGTTCTAGACGTTAAGTCTGAGTAGTGCCAACGGATGGTACCAACAGGTCAACCAATCCGTGCACCGTAATCCATTCACGCGGTGACTGCTTGTCGGCCAGCTAGTTCGGAGAGGATTTCGGTCGCGGGTCTCCGAATGGATTACGCTCAATCACAATATTTCAGTCACCTGAACTTGCCCGTTTTTCAAACGCGTCAACAATTACTCATCCAGAACGAGAAACCTACATTACGTTAGTTCTGGATGTGATCTATCCACAGATCTCAAATCAAAAACGCTACAAAATCCCATAGGCGCGTTACCGATTCACCGACGCGGTACCGAAAAATATACTACTCGAACTTAAACCGAAGAAAACTACTCTAAAGAAATGGCGAAACAAGCAAAGGTACCGCGTACCGCGCGCGACGCGAAACCGACTTCAGCGGATTTGTCGAAACCCTACCCTCGCGACGGCATACTTACCCTACACTCTCTGTTCCCCCTGAAAAAGAACGAGTCACTGAAAAGGAAAGTCGTTAGTTAAATTAGCAATTCATGATTTTTATTTTGTATTTCAAATTTAATTATTTCAACTATAAGTTTATGTTGTATGTATATCGAATTATGTATAAAATTTCTCAAAAGGATCATATACTTAAATTTTCTTTTACACTTTAGAAAGACTAATTTTGTTCTTACTGTAACTTCAAGCGGGTGAACAAATACAATTGTTCAGTTGGTTTGTGGATGGACATTAAAAATATATCTTTTATGAAATTCTACGTTAATACACATATAAATTATGTTCTAAGCGGAAAAGTAAACATAAATCTACAAAAATCTTTCATCACCCAAAGTCAATTTCAATTATGTATCGAAGTTACAATCTAATTTTTTTTTTTTTGTAAAATATACCCGTGTTAAAATATTGATATCGAACGGCCCTTCAAATGTTATTTATTTCCTTACATGAAGAATATTCTTCGTATTTCTCTTTCGCTATTATGTCGTACGATTAAAATTAAAATTGGGTATTAATTTATATCAAATTATCATGTGTACGATTAAGACTAAAAATAAAGTATTAATTTGCATGAAAATGAAATCAGCTAAAATAAAATTAGCTAGTAGCTATGCACAGTTATCACCGAAAGAACAAAACTCTCTAACTCTAAATTACACAGATAGAATCTGACTAAAGACCCAAGTAGATATTTTAACGTTTAGACGTATCCGATGACTACTTATAGATGTTTTAATGGAAATTCATGCTTGCAAGGTGCAAAACTTGCACTCAACTTTCAAAGTAAGGATATATTCACACAGAAAAATAAATACTCCAATACTATGTCAGGATTAATTAAACTAAGCTGCAACGTGACTTTCCACTCTTAATCACGAGCTTCCTCCGCCTAATTTTAATATATACGGAATCATGTACTCAATCTGTACAAGACCTATCAGATTGGAAAAGAATAACTCCTCGATGAGCGTTGACTCAAACGACCTTAGCTGCATTAAACATAATAAAATTTTGCTGCGACGTTCCTTCACGTCAGGATAATTTATACTATTCAAATGATTACGCAAACACTTCAGAGCGTAGAATTGCAATTTTTCCAGCAGCGCACGCTTGGTTTGATCTTTTATATTTAAATTATTTGGACTAAAAATTACTATCAACCGTATATAGGCACATTCGTGATCATCTAAGGCCATTAACCGTACACTTTGCACAAATTCGTTAAGTTGAAATGCGTGCTCGGAGAGTTTCAATATTTTCTTTTTTAGGCCTGTCCTTGACACTGGCCGTTCTGGCCAACTTTATTAATTTCTGACATTTGCAGAATATTCGTTACTAACGTAGACATTATTGTTGAGATCGATAAAGATCGAGAGCATTGCGCCAAGCCTATAGAAAACAGTTCTACCCAATGCCTTTTCAAAAGTTGACTTTTTATGTCTTCTGGTAATTGCTGAAACGACCGCACCCCTTTGATCCAGTAGAATGAAAGGAAAAGAAGTCGACTACCACTTCCACAAACGTAATGCACATTTAGGTACGATGGAACTAAAGTAGGAATTTGCAAATTGAACGGTACGTTCGCTTCGGAGAGTAGAGGACCATCAATTATTCCTATGGTAATTTCTGATTCTTCCGTTTCAGAGGCCGCAGTACGATCACGTCCGTTAACTTCGCGATCGATTCCACTACCAGCGCTTGAATCATCAAGCATTTGCTTTGCATGCAGTCCTATTTCGGAATGGTCTTCTATGATGAGTTCCTCTTTCACAATAGTGTTATAAGTATACGAGTTTGATGTACTATTTTGCAAGCTATTATTGATATTCGTACTACTATTGTTACCAACCAAATTACCGCGAGTATCGTACTGTTGCTGGATGGAGGCGATCATTTCCAGTGATTCGTTTAATAAGTTTTTCTCGATAGAATTTTGTATTAGATTAACAGCGCGGGAGGGTGTGTTTGTTTGTTGGTGAAGAGTTTCAACAAGTCCAATGGATGTTACGCCATCACCAGTCGTGCTGTACTACCCCATATCTATCTCAGGTTTGAACTGTTTGAAAAATACACGGAAATGCCCTATGTAACAAAACTTATTATACGATGTATGCTTAACAGGTGCCTTCGGTCAGCAAAATGTCATCCATAGTCCTATTTTCCACTAACCTTGCATTCTGTCTGCTTAATATGTCTGTTTGCTTCTGGAATAGGTTTTATTTTGGTCAGCGCCTGATGGTGTGATGGTGTTGTTGATGGCGCACTACCCTCATTACTTGACTAAGTCGACACCTTTGTCGCGACAATTGTTGCTTCAGCACCGACTGTGGCTGCTACGACGTCGAGGGCGCTGAACTGCAAACAAAACCTGGTAAGGCAATTGTCGACGTAAGCCGAACGAAAAATTATTACCTCTTAATAGTTTTTCCTCACTCAACTTGCTTATTGCTGTTACTTAGCCACACGATTACCCAATGTCCGTACAATAGCTGCCATTACCATGAACCGTTATTTTCATACACAATTCTATAATTTTACGTCCAACAAGAGGCGCCAAATTCCCTGACATCTGTCCAAATCAGAGTATATTCTGCCATCACCTCCATGTGGCTGTCAAATCCCTGGTTGTCACATCGGACAAAACATCTGTGCGTGGAATGGCACTTCATATGGCGGAAATGTGCTTTTCTAGATGTCGCCAGTGGCATAGTTTTCTCGATGGCCACGGTGGAGGGGCATTTCCAGATGGCTATGTCTCGAAATGTGCCGGGGTTGGATTAATTCTATATTTCGAATATTTATATCCACGGATCTAAATATTTGGACAGAAAAAAAAAATATTTTCTGCACAACGATATCCGCACAACAGATGAAGTCCGCTGGCACTCCGAGGACATATCCATCTGGCAGGTTACAAGGGTTCGGGATCGGAATCACTTCGATTCCTGGGCGTAGGCGTCACATTACACATTCCCCCCCCCCAAAATCGAAGTAATTACGATCCCGTCTCCTTTGTAAAAGGTCTTGGTTAGGGACGTGGCGGGTCGAAGATCGGTTTCGAAGGATAGGCTACAACCCTGTTCGTGAAGGCTCGACAGTGACTATAAAGTAGGGAGCCAGGTGTTATTCGGAGGCCTTCGTCTAGGCAGAGATTTGGGATAAGCCAAGGTTTCTCGTGGGAATTAGTTGCACTTCATCGCCTAAGGTCTTTGGCGTGGTAAATTCCCAGGGTCTTACCAGTCATGTCCGCGATGAGGTATCGGGTGGGGCTTATGACTTGTATGACTCGACACTTCACGAATTTCTTGTCTAGTTTGGCATTGTAATGGCGGGTGGCATCGCTCTGTCGGAAGTTTCGACGATATATTTCGTCGCCGGCCTTAAAGCCAGAAGGATGAGATCGCAAGTTGTACCGCTCCTCTCCCATCCGTCTACTTTCTTCAATCTTCTCCCGCAGTTGATCTCGCAGAAGTTGGAGCCTTTCGTGCGGTTCTAGAACCACGATTGGGTCCTCTAGCGATTTCAGCTGCCGCAATAGCCGGTAAGCGCTCCCATGACCGATCATGTACTGGCCGAACACTGCAAAATACGGCGAAATGCCGGTCGTGGCGTGGTACGACGAGCGCAGCGCACTAGTGATGGCGGACAATTTGCGATCCCAGTCCCTCTGATTCGGGTGGACATAGGCACGAATGGCCGCTATGAGCGTACGATTCAGTCGTTCGGATGCGTTGGCTTGTGGTGAATAGACGGCAGTTCGTTGGTGGATGATGCCGTATTTGGACATTAGGTCTCGGAACTTGCTGGAGGTGAACTGGACCCCATTGTCGGAGACAAGTTTCTCCGGAACTCCAAACATGTGAAAGACTCGGTTCTCCAAGAAGCTGATTATAGGTCCAGTGTGCATGTTACGTAGGGGTTCTATGATAGGGAATTTGGAGAGCTGGTCCAGGACCACGACAGCTCCCGTGTGACCAGAAGCAGATCGAGGGTAAGGACCGATAAGATCAATGTACAAGCGCTGGAACACGCGCTCGGGGACCTCAACCTTACCCATGGGTGGCCGAAGGATGGTGTTGGGCGCTTTAGTGCACTTGCATAGCTCACAGGAGGCTACGTACGCTTTTATCTGTTGTGCCATCTTAGGCCAAAAGAAACAGGTTTTCAACCGCCTAAGTGTACGACCGTATCCGCCGTGCGCACTTGATGGGTGGTCATGAGCCCGCCTGATAAGATCAGTGGTTAATTCTTCGGGCACCCACAACTTCCACTGTTCTTCTTCTTGTATGGGGTCTCCGGATGCGTGTCCCATCCGTTTGTAAATAAATCCATCCGTCAACCGCAGTTCAGGAAGCTGGGGCTGTTGATTCTGGATAGTGTGAATCAGTTGGGTGTAGCTGGCTGACTTGAAGGCAGGATGGTCCAAATCGATCAATTGGGGGCTGTCGTCCTCTTGGACCAACTCGGCTCCTTCAGGGGCAAACATTCTGGATAGGGTGTCGGGGACTACATGCTGGCTTCCTTTTCGGTGGCGAATTGTGAAGTCAAATGCCTGTAGTTTCAGTGCCCACCTGGCCAATCTGCCGTTGAGATCAGTCTGGCTCATTAGCCATTTCAGAGAAGCGTGATCCGTAACGATTTCAAAGGTGTGTCCCTCCACATAGGCTCGGAAGCGTTTCACTGCCAACACCGCAGCTAGACATTCCTGCTCGGAGACCGTGTAATTTCGCTGGGCTGGGTTCAGCTTGTGAGACATGAAGGCTATAGGTCTCTCCTCGCCGTCTTGTGCAACCTGGACTAAGACTGCTCCCACCCCATGTTGACTCGCGTCACAATGGATTGAGAACGGTTTGTCAAAGTCCGGGCTATGCAGTACGGGGGCTGTAGTCAGACTCTTCTTTAGCTCTTCAAAGGCTCGCAAGCTGGGCTCTTCCCAGACGAATTTACGTCCCTTACGCAGCATGTCGGTCAAAGGAGTGGTAATGGTGGCATAGTCACGTACAAAACGCTGGTACCATCCGCATAAACCTAAGAATCGGCGTAATTGTTTGGTGGTCTTGGGTAATGGAAAAACGTCAATCGCTTGAGTCTTTTCCGGATCGGTCCTGATATGCCCATGCCCAATGATGTGACCTAAATACTTCACCTCCGTCATCACGAACTGGCTCTTCCTTATGTTGATGGTTAATCTTGCCCTCCGGATGTGTAGAGCCACCTCCTGAAGCAGGTCGATGTGTTCGTCAAAGGTCTCGGTTATAAGCAGCAGATCGTCCAAGTAAACGAAAACTTGGTGCCGCAAATGAGGTGGTATCACCTTATCCATAAGGCGCGTCATTGTTTGGGGGGCATTACACAATCCGAATGGCATGGTCACGAATTGATATAGGGGCCGACCTGGGACTGTGAAGGCTGTTTTCTCCTTTGAACCGGGGTCTAAAGGAATTTGCCAGAAGGCGTCCTTGAGGTCTAAGCTCGTGATGAAATGGGCTTTAGGCAATCGACTCAAAATGCCTTCGATCAACGGTAGAGGATATGCGTCCTTGACTGTGACGGCGTTCAAGCGTCTGGCATCTAAGCATAACCGGACCTTGTTCGGCTTGACAACTAAGGTGACTGGGGAAGCCCACGCGCTCTGTGATTCTTCGATTACGCCTAATGATAGCATTCGATCCACTTCGGCATATAACGATTTTTCCTTCGCCGGAGATATGGCGAAATGTCTCTGTTTTATGGGTTTAGCGTCCCCCACATCTATAGTGTGGAACACCAGGGCAGTCCGCCCGAGACCTTCTTTCTCGTGCGATGGAAAAGCCGATATAGCCGAGTCGAGACGCAGTTGCTGAGTTACATCTAGAGTATGTCGTAGTAAGTTAGTGGGTTGAGATTGGTCAGGAACGGTGGTGACGGACTCCAGGGTCGAACCGGAAAATAGTGCCGGGGCCAAGTTAAATTTTCGAACGAAATCCACTCCTAAATAAAGATTCTGGGTTAACTGAGGTATGATGAAAAATTCCATAGGTTTAGTTACCCCTTTAAAGGTGACATCCGTCATAATTTTTCCCACTACAGAGTGACGAGTTCCGTCCGCCGTGCTTAACCAGGAGGTGAAATGACGGATTTGGTCCGCGTGCTTTGCCAGTACCTCCCCTGCAAACTCGGCAGAGATGCAATTCACACTGGCTCCCGTATCGACTAAGCCTGATACTCGTTTTTGCAGGAGGTGTACTGACGCATATGGCCGGACATCCTCCCTCAATAATTCGTCTAAGTATATGTCCTTCAACACTTTTCTCGACTGCCTGACTTTTCTCCAGAAGCTCCGCATCCGACGCGTGGCTCGCTTGCTTCGCGGTGGGACAGTTGTGACCAATTCCTCATGGAAGATGCGCTGTCGAGTAGCCAAATAATTCCGCAGCCTAACATGAAAAGGTTTTACATGCCAAGGAACAATCGTCTCGCTTTCCTTTCCCTGCGCGTTGGCCTCGGCGAAGGACGGCGTCAGTTGTGGAACTTCGGGAGAACTGTGGTTAGCGGTGCGAGTCAGCAGAGTTGGAGTCATGTTGGGAGCTGGGTCATAGCTGGTGATGGGGTCTGGATTTGTTCGTCCGGGGTCTAGGAGTGCCGACGGGTGGTCGCGGCACTCGGTGGCAAGTTTTTTCGCCCTTTGCAATTTGCACAATCAGGTGCGTATGTGCCGGCCTTCCCGCAACGGTAGCAGAAAAGCGTTGGCTCCGCTGGACATGCATAGAACCGATGTCCCGGTTGTCGGCAGTTCCAACAGACCGTCGGGCTTGTAATTGCTTCAAGGGAGGGTCGATCAATCAATGCTGGGTCCTCAAGCTCCGGTGGTGCTCCGCTCCTCGGTACTGGTACTGGATCAGCAAGCAGGTGGTCTGCTGCCATCAACTCCGCGGTGTGATGATTTCGGGGATTTGGTCCCGTTATGCGAGGTTGTGGACGGAAGGTACCTCGTCGCTCATCCAAGTGTTCTTGTCTACGCGCATGGAGGCGCAATCCCTGTATGGTGTTGATGGGAAAATGTAGCAGGCTGTTCTGGAGATCCCAGCGCATGTTCTCTCTGATAATTTCTACTAATTCGTCCTCGGGCATGGTATTTCGCAGGCGAGTGCTCAATCTCACTATACTGGTGTAGTACTGGTCGAACGGTTCGTGAGCGCCTTGTTTCCGTTTCTTTATTTGCTCTCTTAGCTCTCTCTCAGTGAAGCCATCCTCAAATCGATTGCGGAAGGCTGCACTGAAAGAGTGCCAAGTGGGACGTGGCGTTGACTCTTTAAAGCTCCAGTACCAGTCGGCAGCGTCGCCGCTGAACAAAAGATGTGCATGCCGGAGGAAGGCCGAGGAATCACCTCCCAGGGTGCTGGATACCAACGCCTGAATCCGGAAAAGGAACCGGTCCGCCGATATCATATCGTTGAACCCTGTAAAGTTCAGGCGCCAACTCTCCATGATACGAGGCGTCGGGTCTCGAAAAGGTGCCAATGCGTTCCCGGGGGGAATCACATCCTCGATTGACCTGTTGTACTGAACTGCCTCGGGGGCTGGAGGTACCAACGGAGGTCCGGTACTGTGTCGCGGTCTGTATTCGGGAGCTCTGGGATCCATTCCCGAGTTCCTTGGATGTGGGACCCATTGCTCGGATTGTCGGGAGTGGGGCATCAACACACTGGGATTTGGCTCCCAGCCAAGCGGAGTTCTCACGCGGCTGGGTGGTTGGCTCAACGGGAGATTCTGGATCTTTCCCTCCAGGTTGCCAATCCTCTCCGACATATCCCTCATCAACGCCACGAGGGTGTCAATGGAGTGGGCGGAAGGCATGGTTGTCACCTCGGACACGACACTTGCAGCCGGAACTTCACCGCCTACTGCTCCTTGCAGGTCTAAGAGTGGGTGTGACGGTTCGGCTTCTGGAGCTCCTTTCGCCACTGCTCCACGCGTTGGTAGGGGCGTTCCGAGGGGGACGTCTAGGGCGGTCCGCTCGATGGGTCGCCGACATAATGGGCAACTCTCGGACGTGAGGAGGAGCTGTTGGACACAGGCACGGTGGAATAGATGTCCACAATCCAACCGCACGCTGTGTACCCCCTCCACTACGTCCTCGAAACAGATCCCGCAGTTCGCGGGTTGGACCGTTTTGGACCGGGTCCACCGCTTATCGGGAGTCCGCTTCGTGGCCATTTTTGGTTCTGTCTCGTGTGAGGTAAAAGTAAGTTTTTTATTACTAAAAAAAAAGAAGAAAAGGTTAACCCTACTATATATATGAAAAAGCCTAAAAATAACTTAGTGGCCGATAGTGGCGAGCTATAAGTTAAGTGGGAAAAAAAAATGTATTTAAAGTATACTTTCCTTTTCAGTGGTCGACTCCTCCAACGGGAAAAGAGAGTGCGTGGTAATCTGCCGAAGAAAGGGTGCTTTTGGTCGATTTACGAAAATTACCCCATAACCCACATACATTACAAAAAACCGTCTTTAAACTACGTTAAAGTGACTCGACGAGACAAGTGGTAGAGCTACCGTAACGACTTTGTACGCGGTCAAAATTCCCGACGCGTGGAAGCATTCCGGGCTTCGCAACTCCAGCATACGCCACCGAACGTTGAACCGATACCACTCGTCTAACACGCATAAGAAATAGTTAGAATCCTTCCGCGACATAAAGGCAAGGTAGCCTTCTATTTTCTTGAGAGTCCATGCTGATAGGTAAACCCATCAGACTGGCAGTTCCATCAAGAAAATAGAAGGTCCTTACAGGGGTTAACCTGGGACAACACATCGGAAGGATTCTGTCGCGAAAGCAAAATCAAACAAAGGAGAGCGGAAGCTACAACTCACGTGAAGCGACCTCTAATGTGTATCACACAATTCCACTGCTCCTGATAGTGGGACTCGAGTACCAAAGTACCTTACATCCTCCGTAAAGGACCAACTCGTCAGAAGACGCGAAGTTCTTTTCCCCTTAGGATGTTTTTGGCCCCACGTTGGGCGCCATTTGTAATGATTTTTCTACCTTCAGCTCGAACGCGGAACCGACCTCTCATCGGTTCTAGACGTTAAGTCTGAGTAGTGCCAACGGATGGTACCAACAGGTCAACCAATCCGTGCACCGTAATCCATTCACGCGGTGACTGCTTGTCGGCCAGCTAGTTCGGAGAGGATTTCGGTCGCGGGTCTCCGAATGGATTACGCTCAATCACAATATTTCAGTCACCTGAACTTGCCCGTTTTTCAAACGCGTCAACAATTACTCATCCAGAACGAGAAACCTACATTACGTTAGTTCTGGATGTGATCTATCCACAGATCTCAAATCAAAAACGCTACAAAATCCCATAGGCGCGTTACCGATTCACCGACGCGGTACCGAAAAATATACTACTCGAACTTAAACCGAAGAAAACTACTCTAAAGAAATGGCGAAACAAGCAAAGGTACCGCGTACCGCGCGCGACGCGAAACCGACTTCAGCGGATTTGTCGAAACCCTACCCTCGCGACGGCATACTTACCCTACACTCTCTGTTCCCCCTGAAAAAGAACGAGTCACTGAAAAGGAAAGTCGTTAGTTAAATTAGCAATTCATGATTTTTATTTTGTATTTCAAATTTAATTATTTCAACTATAAGTTTATGTTGTATGTATATCGAATTATGTATAAAATTTCTCAAAAGGATCATATACTTAAATTTTCTTTTACACTTTAGAAAGACTAATTTTGTTCTTACTGTAACTTCAAGCGGGTGAACAAATACAATTGTTCAGTTGGTTTGTGGATGGACATTAAAAATATATCTTTTATGAAATTCTACGTTAATACACATATAAATTATGTTCTAAGCGGAAAAGTAAACATAAATCTACAAAAATCTTTCATCACCCAAAGTCAATTTCAATTATGTATCGAAGTTACAATCTAATTTTTTTTTTTTTGTAAAATATACCCGTGTTAAAATATTGATATCGAACGGCCCTTCAAATGTTATTTATTTCCTTACATGAAGAATATTCTTCGTATTTCTCTTTCGCTATTATGTCGTACGATTAAAATTAAAATTGGGTATTAATTTATATCAAATTATCATGTGTACGATTAAGACTAAAAATAAAGTATTAATTTGCATGAAAATGAAATCAGCTAAAATAAAATTAGCTAGTAGCTATGCACAGTTATCACCGAAAGAACAAAACTCTCTAACTCTAAATTACACAGATAGAATCTGACTAAAGACCCAAGTAGATATTTTAACGTTTAGACGTATCCGATGACTACTTATAGATGTTTTAATGGAAATTCATGCTTGCAAGGTGCAAAACTTGCACTCAACTTTCAAAGTAAGGATATATTCACACAGAAAAATAAATACTCCAATACTATGTCAGGATTAATTAAACTAAGCTGCAACGTGACTTTCCACTCTTAATCACGAGCTTCCTCCGCCTAATTTTAATATATACGGAATCATGTACTCAATCTGTACAAGACCTATCAGATTGGAAAAGAATAACTCCTCGATGAGCGTTGACTCAAACGACCTTAGCTGCATTAAACATAATAAAATTTTGCTGCGACGTTCCTTCACGTCAGGATAATTTATACTATTCAAATGATTACGCAAACACTTCAGAGCGTAGAATTGCAATTTTTCCAGCAGCGCACGCTTGGTTTGATCTTTTATATTTAAATTATTTGGACTAAAAATTACTATCAACCGTATATAGGCACATTCGTGATCATCTAAGGCCATTAACCGTACACTTTGCACAAATTCGTTAAGTTGAAATGCGTGCTCGGAGAGTTTCAATATTTTCTTTTTTAGGCCTGTCCTTGACACTGGCCGTTCTGGCCAACTTTATTAATTTCTGACATTTGCAGAATATTCGTTACTAACGTAGACATTATTGTTGAGATCGATAAAGATCGAGAGCATTGCGCCAAGCCTATAGAAAACAGTTCTACCCAATGCCTTTTCAAAAGTTGACTTTTTATGTCTTCTGGTAATTGCTGAAACGACCGCACCCCTTTGATCCAGTAGAATGAAAGGAAAAGAAGTCGACTACCACTTCCACAAACGTAATGCACATTTAGGTACGATGGAACTAAAGTAGGAATTTGCAAATTGAACGGTACGTTCGCTTCGGAGAGTAGAGGACCATCAATTATTCCTATGGTAATTTCTGATTCTTCCGTTTCAGAGGCCGCAGTACGATCACGTCCGTTAACTTCGCGATCGATTCCACTACCAGCGCTTGAATCATCAAGCATTTGCTTTGCATGCAGTCCTATTTCGGAATGGTCTTCTATGATGAGTTCCTCTTTCACAATAGTGTTATAAGTATACGAGTTTGATGTACTATTTTGCAAGCTATTATTGATATTCGTACTACTATTGTTACCAACCAAATTACCGCGAGTATCGTACTGTTGCTGGATGGAGGCGATCATTTCCAGTGATTCGTTTAATAAGTTTTTCTCGATAGAATTTTGTATTAGATTAACAGCGCGGGAGGGTGTGTTTGTTTGTTGGTGAAGAGTTTCAACAAGTCCAATGGATGTTACGCCATCACCAGTCGTGCTGTACTACCCCATATCTATCTCAGGTTTGAACTGTTTGAAAAATACACGGAAATGCCCTATGTAACAAAACTTATTATACGATGTATGCTTAACAGGTGCCTTCGGTCAGCAAAATGTCATCCATAGTCCTATTTTCCACTAACCTTGCATTCTGTCTGCTTAATATGTCTGTTTGCTTCTGGAATAGGTTTTATTTTGGTCAGCGCCTGATGGTGTGATGGTGTTGTTGATGGCGCACTACCCTCATTACTTGACTAAGTCGACACCTTTGTCGCGACAATTGTTGCTTCAGCACCGACTGTGGCTGCTACGACGTCGAGGGCGCTGAACTGCAAACAAAACCTGGTAAGGCAATTGTCGACGTAAGCCGAACGAAAAATTATTACCTCTTAATAGTTTTTCCTCACTCAACTTGCTTATTGCTGTTACTTAGCCACACGATTACCCAATGTCCGTACAATAGCTGCCATTACCATGAACCGTTATTTTCATACACAATTCTATAATTTTACGTCCAACAAGAGGCGCCAAATTCCCTGACATCTGTCCAAATCAGAGTATATTCTGCCATCACCTCCATGTGGCTGTCAAATCCCTGGTTGTCACATCGGACAAAACATCTGTGCGTGGAATGGCACTTCATATGGCGGAAATGTGCTTTTCTAGATGTCGCCAGTGGCATAGTTTTCTCGATGGCCACGGTGGAGGGGCATTTCCAGATGGCTATGTCTCGAAATGTGCCGGGGTTGGATTAATTCTATATTTCGAATATTTATATCCACGGATCTAAATATTTGGACAGAAAAAAAAAATATTTTCTGCACAACGATATCCGCACAACAGATGAAGTCCGCTGGCACTCCGAGGACATATCCATCTGGCAGGTTACAAGGGTTCGGGATCGGAATCACTTCGATTCCTGGGCGTAGGCGTCACATTACAATTTATCAATAATTTTGTATACCATTTTCACCTAAACATTTTACCCACATAAAATTTTTCTTCTAGTCTTTCTTATCCAATTGATACCAAAAATAAAATTTGACAAAATATAACATAACGTTCAGTGTAGGAAAGCTACACTACTTAGAATTCATCATCTATCCTAAAAGTTGTTTTAAGACATTAATTTTCGCATTATTTGCTTGTAAACTTAAAAGTATTACTGATGTGCTTTGTCGCGAATTTCCAAAAAAAACAAAGAAAATATATAAATTGTTTATCCAATATTTCTAAAGATACCAAATTGTGTGTATCGAGAGCCGATAAATATCGTATGTTTAATGTTGTTTTTATTTATAAATAGACTGTAATCAATACTTGTCATTTATATAGTAAGTAATAACAATCGTAATAAGTCTCATTGTATGTGAGTGTTAACGTAGAAAAGTTAAAATGAAGAAATGTTGATTTTTGTTTATAAATGTTATATAGTCATCGGATGAAAGGGAATCATTATCAGTTTACTTGATTTTCATCATAAATATATATTAAATGGAAATGTGTTGTTCTTGTTTTTCCCTACTAGAAAATTTTAGTTTTATTTTAAATTGATTTCATATATTGAGGAAAATAATTAATTTGGCCTTCTGGTGTCTTTATGTTATTTATATCTTATCTTCTCCTCTGCTCCTTCGTGATTTGATAATGTCGTTACCATCCACAATACTGGCGAATGAGCAAACGACATATTTTAGAACGTTGATTTAGTAGAGATTCATCCACAATATACACACACACATTCCTAATTTCATGGAAATTTCCGATGTTGGTGTTCCTTCTTTTCCGTTTTATTTTTATTTATTTTTTTCTTATTATTCTGGATTGGTTGTGTGGCTATTATTTTATTTTATAGGCTCTTCTCATAATAAAAAATACATTCACGAAATATCCTATTGGTGATGTCTTGATGAAACTTGAATATTTGGTTTCCATTTACATTTCCTTTTACTGATGTTCTTTTCCAGACGAATCATCATTTTGTATTCGAATGCCATAATGTCGAGTCATTGCATACGAGTATACTGTGATATTGCTTTGGCCGAGAATCTACTGACAGACGATGGGTTTTAATGGCAGTCACACAAAATGATGGATGAAGCTATTGGATATGCTTTGTGAGGCGATTAGCGCGAAATATTTCACAACGATTGTCAGAACAAAACAACACTTTCACTTCATCTTGTTTTCTGCGCCCGCATGCAACCGCAGTCCCTTATTAATTCCTCGGGTATGGATCCAGGCACGTAAGGTCAAATCTTCCCAGAAGGTCTTTAATTTAGACAGAAAAAGATACATAATACAGATAACAGCATCTATCTACGTTGGCTTACCTTCTTGATAACTGCCTGATAAGATGAGTTACTGTAGTTATTCCCGTTCACCGCTACCGATTTGCCACCTTTTAATGGAAGTTTTCCCTAGTGAACTTTTACAAAACATCTTGTACACCTGACGTCTATTTATTCGTTTACGACCGACACGAAACTAAATTTCACAATTATAAAGCGATTTTACACTTTTTCCGACACCTGTCTCCAGAAAAACACTTTGCAGCAAGAAGACATGAAATTACCTCCACCGCTCACTTTGACATCTGGCGGTCAATTTCGCTTTGACATCCCACGACAAAATTGCCGCGGGATGTGCACCCGTCCCAACCAACATGAGATGCCAAGCCACTTGGTGGCAAGGTGTGTTAGTGAGTCGCCAGCGGCGTCACAAGATTCATTACAAATATCATCGCTGATGAAACCAAGATTAAGGAAAGATGGGCATCATATTTCAAGAACATCCTTAATCCTCTGCACAGCTCTCAGAAAATTGGAGCCTATAGACGTTACGGAGAGCTTTCATTGGCGACACCAAACCAAGATGCAGTTTGTTTTTCCATCGAAGCCCAAACGAATAATAAAGCGCCGGGTATCGATGAGATTCCAGTGGAGCTCATCAAATATGGTGGTAGCAATGTTCATAAAGCTATTCACAAAATTATCCAGCACATTTGGCAACAAGAACTTTTGCCGAACAAGTGGAGCCAATGAATTATATTCCCTATCCGCAAAAAAGGTGACAAGCTAAAGTGCGAAAATTATAGAGGCATACCACTACTTTGTACGGCGTACAAAATATTTTCAAAGAACTTAGAAAATAAAATCGGATCATACGCCAACAGTATTACTGGGGAGTATCAAGGTGGTTTAAGAGCAGGTAGATCGACAATAGACCAATTGTTCACAGTCAAGCAGGTACTTGAAAAATGCTGGGAGTTCAACATAGACGTATACCAAATTTTCTTTGACTTTAAGCAAGAATACGACAGTATTGATCGTAACGTACTGTACCAAATAATGCTTTGCTTTGGCATCCCAGAAAAATTAGTCCGTCTTACCAAAATGACAATGACGTCGATGACCTCTCAAGTCCGCTTCAATAACCAACTCATCGATGTCTTTGACACAAATATAAGACTAAAGCAGGGAGATGGGCTGGCCCCATTGCTATTCAATTTGGCTCTGGAATACGTCATAAGTATGCTACCCGTCGATACACCAAGTACATTACTATACAAGTCGAGCCAAGTAGTAGCTTATGCGACGACATCAAAATTTTATTACAGTAATTAACAACTGCCAAAACACAAAACTAGTGGAGCTGCAAATCAATGAAAAAAAACAAAGCTCATGACGCAATCGAGGAAAAATACCTCAAGTACACAAAATATCACATTTGGCGAAAACAGTATCAAAAATGTGAGCGAATTTGTGTCCTTAGGCGCCAAAATAATGGGAACGAGTAACAAAAGAGACGAAATACGCCAAAGAATACAGCTCGCAAATAAAATATTTTATTCAGTTTTAACGATCTTGAAGACCAGCTGCATACACAGGTAAACAAAGCTCCAAATATACAAATATGTGGTAAGACCTGTGTTATGCTATGGATGTGAAACATGGACCCTAACCCGAGCATTCGCAAATATATTGATCGCCTTTGAACGACGAATCCTGAGGCGAATAATCGGAGCGAAGCTAGACGGGGACCAATGGCGAATTCGATACAACCATGAGCTATATGAAATTGTTGATGAGCCAGAGGACTCAACGATTGTAAGACTCCGCAAGCTGCAATGAATCGTATGGACGAACAACGGATACTCAAAATGGTATTCGGTGGGAGGGCGGAGAATAGTGGGGAAACCGAGGAAACGCTGGTCTGACTCGGTCAACGAAGACAGGTTATCGCTACTCGGATTTGAAAATTGGAGGACACGGTCAATGGACCGAGACAGTTGGAGACGCTATCTGCAGGAAGCGAAGGCCCGAGAGCGGCTGTAGTGCTACGAAGAAGAAAAGAAATGAAATAAAAAATATAATGTTATGTGAATAGTTTGTTTCTTACTTTTTTTGTTTGAATGGTACATTGAAAAATCAATCTTTCGTTAAATTATGTGAAAAAATGAATATTCGACTGAAAATAACATGCAAATTACGGAAAAAAAATGAAAAAATTGAAAAGAAAATATTTGATACTTATGAAAAAAATAACAACACAATATCGTAAAGATGAGAGAAATAAAAAAAAAATTGTTTGAACAACACACATTTCAAAAATTTTAAAGTTGGCCGCTCTCAGATTCAGCCGTCTGACCGCCGCTGCATATCTACTTATATTTTAAAAATAAATAATGTGAAAAAATGACGGCATGAGGAGAGGGGTGCAAAATATGGTCACTTCAACACTTTGATTGCTCAGCCTAGTCCCAGTGGTACTGGGTCTGAACAAATTTACAGCAATGATTGAGCTAAAGATATAGGAAAAGACTTACAAATCTTGCGGAAATTAACACAAAAATTTCGACTTAACCTATCAGACTAAAGAGAAGTTCTTCAAAAATTTATGTTCAGAAATATTAATCTCTATTTTTATGGTTCATTTAGTTTAGGGATATTGATTTTGATTTAATATCTACTTCAACCAGTAGAGGCAATTAATCACCTTAACATAAGCTAATGAATAATCGCACCACTTTCTTGGAGCTACAAATCGAGCACTTACTAAGCTTAACATGTAAGTACCGCCACCGCTAATTGAGCATTCGTTTCCGAATTGTAAGCCATTGTTTACTGCATCCAATGGTCTTCTCAGTATATCAAGCCATGTCTAGAGCAGTACGAACTATTGCTTTCAAAATCTTTGAAATCAAAATATTACCGCCTTCGCTACATTTTTCCAAACTCACCAATCAACTGCAGGTAGGGAAGATGTGTTCAGAGAGAATAAGTAAGTAGTTAAATTTTGATGACTGAGCTTACATTCAACAGTCATGTGGAGCGAACAAAACGAGATTTTGGAAAGTTCCTTCAACTTTGTTTCGGTTTATTATTAAGTTGCAAAATGCAATCTATTTTTTTAATTTGACCTTCGAAAGGAGTTAGATATTGCCACGTATGTGAGAAGTGTATTGTAACGTAAATCTTATAATAGCAGAAAAATTTTTTAATTCAAGAATGCTAGCACTCATATTTTTTCTCTCATAATCGTCTTACATGTGTACGTTCAACTTATCAAACAATAACGTTAAAAATCTGAAGCATATTTGCAACAAGGGAAGCTAATTCATCACATAGCTGTTTCGCTCCTGTCAAATTGAACCGTCAAAGACCCTTACGCATCTATTATTTTACATTAAGAATTCCGCCGTTCTACTTACAGTCTTCCGCTGAGGACATCGAACGATATTTGCCGTTTTATTATATACAGTTAGTTTTAGCACTCTCCTTATTTCTAAGCACTTCTTTTCCCGGCCGACTTACGACACAAAACAGTGAAATTCAGTTTGCCGGAGCAGAAAACCTATCAACTTCGACGAAATATTTCAACTGGAAAAGCTTTCCCAAGTCTGCGTTCGATTTATTAGGACTGTTAAACTTATTAAGCCGATTGGATTGAATCTTGGATCGGTAAGATAAAACCATAGATATACACTGGAGACGACGACAGGTCAAAGCGCTGAAGCCACGAGCTTTGCAATTTGCACTTGCAAATCCCGACATAGGCTTGAAATGAATTTCGAAAATGGGGGTAACATTATTTTTTCCGTAGCGCAATATCAAATTACCTGGGAAAAGATATCAAATATCAATTATTTTAAAATCAAATCCACGTAATCGTTATGTTTGGTACTTAATCAAAAAATTAGGTTTCAAATGTTATATGAGTATATTTATATCTGACGGTCGTTTTTATCCACGAACGAATAAGGCCAAACCACTCCTCCGGTATGAAAACTGCACTATACAGTAATTTTTTGCGAATGCAACGATGTCTCAAGAAGGCCATATGGGTTTGTTGCTGACCAATAACGCATATTTTGCTTATTAACATAGCCATTCAGCCAGAAATGAGCTTCATCCCTTTAGATGATTTTTCGATGATGCTAATCAATAGCAATTTTTAATAATTTTCATACTTTGCTGGCTCGTAAACTTTACCATGGTAAAAATGTTGACTTTAAATAACGTTTTGACATTGTCAATTCATTTAAAAAGTTTAAGGGTGCGTTCATAAAAGATACGAAACTATTATGTGCCTAATGCAAAGCCTATAGATATATTTTGCACATATTTATGTATATATATATATATATATATATATATATATATATATATATATATATATATATATATATATATATATATATATATAGATGTATATATATATATATATATATATATATATATATATATATATATATATATATATACTCGTATATATACTTGTCTATATATATCTATTTATATATGTATGCATGTATCTATGTATATCTATATAAGTAGATATATATATATATATATATATATATATATATATATATATATATATATATATATATATATATATATATATATATATATATATATAAAGGGCGGTCCAACCAAAACGCACGATGTTATGTTAATTGTAAATAAAACAAAACGTTTGCAGAGAATTGCATTAATATTTTTATTATAATAGGAAGATCTATGACAATTATGTGTGAAACGAAATATTGCCCAAATGCTCGCTACGGCTACGGTAGCATACTTCTATCCGATGGTCCATATTTTCAATGACTCTGAGACATAATTGAAGTTCAATGTCAGTAGGCTTCAATTGTTCAATTGTTGGGCACGGCAATGAGTTGAGGTTGACGGCTCTTCTGCCACACTATCGCGAACAACAGCAACGTTTTCCGCAAACTGGGCGAGCATGCACAGGTGATTCCACATTTCCTAGAAATTCGATTTGCTGAAATTTGTGCCCAATTCGCCCAATTGTGGACACATTTGGTCGATTATGCTGTCAAAAAAAATCACGAGATGTACGAAATGCATTTTGATTTTAACACCTATTTTCGTAAAAAGCTTCAATAACCTTAACGCACTGCTCAATTGTGTACCTCTCCATAATTGAATTTGTCAAACACTGAAACAAAGGAATGTCAAATTAAGTTGGGCGAAAAACTCACAATTGACACCGTGCATTATGGTTGGACCACCCTTTATCTATATATATATATATATATATATATATATATATATATATATATATATATATATATAATATTGTATATACGCAATTCTGCGAGCTACTGTTGCAATTCTTGTCGCAACTATTAATAACATCATGATTAATAAATTAATGTACTCGAAAGCACAAGATATACTCGTATATATATATATATATATATATATATATATATATATATATATATATATATGGGTATGTTCATATACGTCTAGCACTCGTTGCGTGTAGACGTGTTTTTAATCATTCTACGTCTAGTACTCGTTGCGTGTAGACGTGTTTTTAATCGCTCCTGTCATTAATTTCAAAAATTAATTAATTTTTCGCCAAAGTCAGTTTCAAACAATTGCAATATTTTTTTACGAGCCAGTCAAAAGCAAATTTTGATTTGATTGGGAAAACCATCACCGTCGAATTATTCGAGCATTTATCGAATACCTGAGATTCATTTCCTGAAGAAATATCAAAAGTGGAAATACGTTCAAGGGAAGTCCCGGTCTGAGAACATTCCCTCTAGTCTCGCTGCGAAAGTGACGAGATGGAGGAGCCCGATGGCTTCAGCCATCAATTGGAAGGACCATGCCCAACGCCAATGATGATGGGCGAAAAAAAACTTAAAAGAAAATACGAGAATCAAGAAGAAAACCCGACAATCCTATCGGTTATCGAGATCGAACAGCTTATCCAAGAAAAAGAGAAAGCTGAAAAATTTGAAAAGGAAAATGAAGAACTCAAGCTTCGAGTTAAATCGTTAGAAGCACTTGTTGGAATGTTAACGTTCAACAAGGATAAAGAAAGCAAGAAAGGCCGACAAGCAAACCCAAAAACCGAAGACAAGAAAATTAAAAAGCCACAGGAAGAAGCTAATCAAGAGGATGTCCTCAGCGCAGGAGGCGCAAACGACAGCAGAAATTATTATGCAGTGCTAGCTGGTCTTGAAGAAACGATGAACATTGAAGAGGATACAGGTAAAACGTCAAAATTAGATAATGGTTTCATTGAATATCTTAAAATTAAAAATCGGGAGAAAAAACCAAAAGGTTTGTCCGCTGGTGCGTCTGCTGGTCCGTCCGTTAAGATTGATGAAAAAAAAGAAAAAAAAAGAAATAGTCCCACCAATCAATGTGTTTAGGCAAACGGGCAAAGATATGGTTCAGCTTTGGGCAGCCGAAAATAAACTAAAAGATTTTCAGATAAAAAGAGTCAATGCCGATAAATTGACAATAAGGACTAAGTCGCTGGTTGATTTCCAGGCAACAAAAAGTGCCTTAAATTCTGGAGATGTTCCGCATTTCACGTACACCCCGAAAAGCGAAAAGAACCAAACCTTTTTATTGAAGGGTCTGGACTGTGGTGAGGACACAGTCGATCTCCTTCAGGTGCTCCAAGAAGCTGCACCAGAAATACAGTTTATTTCAGTTAAAAATTTTGCAACGAGAACATCGATTGTGGAGCGCAAAAACTTGCCTCACTACTTAGTCCAGATTTCCAGCAAAAGTAGTTCGAGTGCCCTGCAGAAAATACGGTACTTGAACTTCCGCGTAGTGAGGTGGGAACGCCTCCAGAAAAGTGAGGTCAACCAGTGCTACAGGTGTCAAAGATTCGGGCATTCGGCTGCCAATTGTGCCATGAAATATAGGTGTGTTAAATGTAAAGACATTCATCCTCCCGGCGAGTGCAAATTGGCTCAGGCGGAGCCAAAAGAAAAACTATATTGTGTGAACTGCGGTGTCTTTGGTCATCCAGCATCATATCGAGGATGCCCCCGGTATCAAGATGCAAAGGTTAAAGTCACTCCAAAACAAAGTCCAGCCCACCGCAGTTTGATACCTACCAACTTCGTCAAGCCCGGGGTGTCATTTGCACTTGCTGCGAGAGGACCAGCAGACAATGTAAATAAAATAAATAATGTAAGTGGCAATAATGAGCTGCTCCTTAAAATTTATCAGCAACTAAATTCCTTATCGGAGCGAATCGATAAACAAGATTCGAAAATTAACATTGTTTTTCAGCGTTTAGAGCTTTCAAATGCCTCAAAATAAATTGTCATCCAGCCACATTCCCACGGATAGGATTCGTCTCATCTCGATCAACGTCAACTCCATTGTCTCTTTACATCGGCGTGATTATCTCCTTGAATTCATTGCCAGACAAAAGCCTGACATCGTGCTTCTCACCGAAACCCACCTCAGTTCATGGCACTCCATGAGATTCAAGGATTTTGAGTTCGTAAGAAACGATAGGGTAACAGGTGATGGGGGAGGTGGCACCGGGATATTGGTTCGAAGACCCTATCGTTTCCAAAATATTGAAAAAGTTGAATTCAAAAGCTTTGAATCTCTTGAAGTGTCCGCTATCAAAATCTCACTGCCAGGTGGGGATAACCTCTTCGTTATCTCTGCCTATGCAACTGGTGGAACTGTTCTCAAGCTCAAGGAGGAGCTCAATTCCTTGTTCGAAATACTCGAATTGAACAGGCTGCATAACTACTATATTCTTGCTGGTGACCTGAACGCCAAGCATACATCATGGCTGAACGCCACCAATAATCCAAGAGGTGTATTCCTGAAATCATGGATAACAGAGAATCAAATTGAATACAGGTGCAATCTATATGGGTCGGAGTTCCCAACATACCCTAGGACAAATTCATATTTGGACCTCTGCATTGCTGACGCAAGACTCGAATTCAGCTTTAATAGTCCTCAACGGAAACTGCAGGTGCTTCCTTATGATAGCGACCATAACGCAATCGTAATGGAAATCAATCATCACAGGGATGATTTCTTCCTCATTCCAGCTCAACATGAAAATCATCGGTTGAATTTCAAAAACACAGACTGGGGAAAGTTTCAAAAGAAGTTTAATCGCGAGTACCAGAAGCAATGTCCACCTTCTGATGGTGGTAACTCTTGCTCAATGGTTCTTAATGACAGGAATCTAACTAACGATGAAATAGATATCTATTTGTCGAAGTTAGAGAAGCTGACGTTGGAAACGATTGAGAAAGTAGTTCCAAAGATTAAACATCGAAACAATATGGAAGGATATGAAACACCAACCATCGCAAGGTTGAAAAGATTGAAAAGCCTCCTTCTCACACGCGTCAACAATATTTATCGACGATTTTTGGACTACAACCATCCCTCGTTGTCTTTGTTGAAATTACATCTGAAGAATGTCCGGAACTTAATCCGGTCATACTTCAGGAGTGAGGTCAGCAATCAATGGGCGGAAAAATTGAGGGGTATTAGCCCACAGGACCCAGGCGGCGTGTTCGTGAAAGTGAATAGCATATTCCGCAAGAAGTCTCGAGTGAAGGTATTGAATTTTGAAGTCACTAGTGATGAGATAAATCTTCTCGATAGGGCTGGTATCGAAATTGATAGTACGACTCCGGATAGAAATGGAAACAGGATTATTTGTGAAGGATTGCATAAACTTGCCCTGATTGGAACACATTTTGAATTGGTTCATCTACCAAACCCTGAGAGAGGGAACGAAATTTTTTCAGAGGTCGTTGAAGCAAAAGTTTCCGACTTCAAATCAAGCCTGAACGGCCAATCAATTCTTCATTGCAATGAAACATTAACATCTGACCTCAGACCGAGCTTGAATCTTGTTGATTATTTTGTCAGCTATGAAGACTTGTGTTTCATATTTCGCTAGATAAACAACAAGAAATCATGTGGTACTGATGGTATTCCAAATGTAGTTCTCCGATATTTGCCTGAGGTTGCTATTAGGAACTATTGCATATTGTTCAACAACATGTTGAGCAATTCATATTTCCCAAATGAGTGGAAAAAGGCTAAGGTATTTCCGATCTTGAAGAAAGGAAAAGAATCTTCATGCCCCAAAAGCTATCGCCCAATCAGCTTGCTGCCTAACAGCAGCAATGTGTTTGAAGTGATACTCAACAGAGCATTAAACGCCCACATTGAGGAAAATGAGTTGATGCCGAATTGCCAATTTGGTTTCCATGCCAGACATTCGACCACACATGCAATAACGAAAGTAACCTCAGACATCTGTTGGAAACTAAATGATAGACAATGTGTTGGAGCATGTCTCATTGATATGGAGAAAGCCTTTGATACGGTATGGTTAGATGGACTTATTTTTAAACTCCTTCAGGACAAGTTCCACAGACACCTTGTCGCCATGATGTGTAATATGTTATACGGGAAATCGTTTGTTGTAACTGATGGAAATCTGACAACAATGCGCGAGTTCAAGGTCTTGAATGGTCTACAGCAGGGAACAGTTACTGCGCCTCTGCTCTTTTCAATCTTTATTCGCAAGCTATTGAACAGCTTTGATTTTAACGTCTCGCCAACGCGATCATTGGTAGCGTTTGCTGATGATCTGATCATCTATACGGCAGACCGAAAAGCTACAATAGTTCAGAGCAATCTCCAAAAAATGTTCAATGATGTACAGCTGTACACTGACAATTGGCGAATGAAAATCAATGTGCAGAAGTGTGAAACAATCTTATTTCGGACAACGCTGCGGGGGGTCAGTCAAGACCTGAAACGTAATTGGAAAGATTTCCACATCATGGCTGGTGAGGTTAGTCTTGAACGAGTTTCACATAAATCCTATGTTCGATACCTCAGTGTTTATCTCGATCAGTATCTATACTATACTGAACATGTGAAAATCATGCTCAGTAAGGCACTAAAAGTAGTCATGGCTCTTCGAAAGCTCTTTCATTCCAGATACATTGATCAAAAGGTCAAAATTATCTGTTAAAAGACACTGGTTAGACCAGTTTTGACATATGGATGTCAGATCTCGTACAACCAGAGCGCTAGCACTATGGAAAAATTAAGAGTTTTCGAAACGAAATGTCTTCGTGCATGTACTGGTTTGTACAGAAAGCCTGAGACGGATTGGAAACATTATATATCGAATAGAAAAATTTATCATACTGCTGAAGTGACTAGAGTCGATATCTTCATATTGAAACTTCTGCGGAATCATCGCAAGATCTGTGACTGTGAGTGAAAATCCTTGGATTTCACAGCCATTCCACCCTACAGACGGGTATATAGCGACTTGCCTCGCTACTGGCTTCATTCCTCCAGAAGCATTCGTGTATTTGGACATGAATCGATATGTTTTTGATTCTGACGGCGTCCCAGTCATATATCACATATATCGACGGGCCACCGATAAGAAGATAAAATATCTTCCGAATTTGAGTTCACGAGACCAACAATTCCAATGGAGGTACTCATTTGCTAGATTCGTTGAAGCTGATCGAGTTGAGACGGGGCAATCTAGGTATTGGTGGCTGAATGGTAATGTCTAAATTATTAGTGTTTATTTTCAGTTTTGGTGTTTTTCGTTGTTTGGTTTTTGAGTGTCAGCTCATTATTGCTACATTTAGTGTTGTTGTTTATTTATGTTAAAAATTAGGTAAAGGCTAGGTTTATATTATGTTTATTATATTACGTTAGAGATAAGGTAAAACACTTAGGTTAGGAACATTGTTATATATTTTTTCAAGTATAAGATAAAGTTTTTGATAGCATTTATTAGAATTAAGTTAAAACATATTAGGTGTAAGATCAAAGTTCACTGTAGTGTTAAGATTATAAATAATTTTAGAATAGTGTTGGTTGGTTTTTTCTCCTTTTTCCAATTGAATTGTAAAAATATGTAATAATCCATTGATTTGAATTTGCTATAGCTTTTTTGTTTTTTTAAATATGATGAATGATAACGTACAAATTTAGAGAGCCATTTGGGCCATTAAGTTTTTTATTGTTATTGTTTGGAATTTGCTTTATATTCTTTTAAAATTTATAATGATTAGTATTAAATAAAGCGCTTTTGACTTTGACTTTGTGAGAAGATATAAGTTGAGTTGTTATTTGAAATAAACAATGTGTTATAAATTTTAGTGTCTCAACATTACCCAAGAAGTAGTTGTACCATGCGTTAGTTTGAAAGAGGAAGAGTCATTATTTTAATCGCCTCATAAAGAAAATTGTAAAGATTTGTTTCAACAGCGCTATTTTGAATTGGATAAATGATTACATTAGAAGCAGATGTTCAGTAGGTAAAATAGGTAACAAATATCCTCAACAATTCTATCTTACAACGGGCATACCATAAAAATCTCACCGCGAACCACCTCTTATTTTTTAATTTGTATTAAAGACACCAGTCTTGCCCTAAACGTTGTAGAGTTTTTGATGTTTGCGGGTGATGAAAAATTTTTGGTAGTATCTTGTTGCAATGATATGAAGACGCTACAATCAAATTCAGATCATTTTCTACAAGACATGCCATAACGTTTTCTATCACAAAACACCAGGACAAATAATGTTTTCAAGATTCGAACATTCAACACGAATGACAGTCAGCACTCGTCCATTGAACGACTTAAATATATTGGAAATCAATTATCTTTGTCAACTAGGCGATTTCTTTAATATATACCGTAACGCAATCAAAAGTGTTATTCTCTATTTTGATAATTGTAATCTAAATTGTACTTGGGACATGTACCATTTTCAAAAGAGTTATTTTTATTTTTTGAAGTATTGGAAGAATATATTTACGACTATCAATAGTAAAACAGCTTTACAAAGTAAATATGATTTAGTGAGCTAGAGAGGTTATAAATCAATTAAATTTAATAAATCCTGTTGACACCATCAACCAGGAAGGCAAATTTAACGTATTTTTAAACCAAATAATAATTTTTTGGCTGCTATTTTGAAAGTCAAACAATGTTCAAGGAAAATGTTCTATTGTGTAATTACTTCCAATTTAAGCCATTTCGAACATTTTCATGGAAAATATTGATTATTCCAGTTGCTACTAAAATAGTGAATTGCGTATATTTTCTGAACTTTGGTGGCCACTATTTTAATTTATGCATTTGATTTTGTTATTTTTTTAAATTGATATCTCTTACGGTCTCACCAACCAATGTGCCAAATTTCGTTCAAATCGGAGTTTTACTCTAGACAGGGCAAAAGTAATCAATTTTTAGTGAAAATGGCAGCTACCAATTTTACGTTTGAAATTTTCAACTTTTTTATTTTCCATCCAATTTCGTTAATTTTTTGCAGAACGTAAGACCTAAACATAGTTATTCATAATCTTCATCAAAATTTGTTGAAAAACATGATCGCTTGAGGTCCACCAAAATCTGAAAAAATGGTAAATCTAAGCCGCCGCCATTTTGAAATGTGCTTATGGATGATCACATAAATGACAATATCTTTAGAAATGGTTGTTTACTACTTAAAAATTAAGTTTCATATAAATCGAATTAAAAATGTGACTTCTAAAAACCTTTAAAATTTCGGGAGTAAAAAAGCCGCCATTTTGTTTTTTGAGATCTGATCTCTAAATTTTTTAACATTATACTTTAGATACCTATTGTTTCTACTAAATTATCACATTTCGTTTTAGTTGGTGGAAAGGTTTGGTCACAGCTACAATAACAAATTTTTGCACGTTTTTCGATCTTTGAGTGGCCGCCATTTTGTTTCAGACCGTTTGACTGTGGATGTTTTATTGAGAAATTTATCAAACAGATCAATGAACTTCTATGCCAAAATTCATCAAAATTTGAGCTACGCTTAGGTCAGAATAGAAATCACGATGCTTCGTCTAAAATGGCCGCCATATTGTTTTCGGCCGGCCGATTTAGCTGGATAAAGAACTCAACCGAGATATTTACCCAATACACCTTCTCTAAAAAATTTAGTGAAAACTAGAGCGAAATTGCAACCTCTAGCGTGTTCATGAATTTTGTTGCATCCCATATGTATTATATATATATATATATATATATATATATATATATATATATATATATATATATATATATATATATATATATACTCGTATATATATATAGGGTTATCCATTTTACGCTTGGGAAAGTAAACTTAAGAAAACACATAAAATAATTAGATGGAAACAAAATTTTTTATTCAGTATAAAGATTAAACCCTGCCATTATAGGTGAAATGCAACATCATTCCAATATTTTCCACGGGACTTCTTCCAGCCCAAATCCTTTAGAGGTAATTTTCAATGACGTTTCGACACATTTCCGCCAATATCTCGGCCATAACTTCACGAATATTGGTTTTCAATTGCTCAAGATTTTGAGGATTGTTCGCGTAAACACAATCTTTCGCATAGCAAAACCAAAGGTGTTAGGTTGCAGGATCTTGCGGGCCAATTGACATCACTCAATCTCGAAATTATGCGTCCTGGAAATTTCTCTTGCAAAAGTGCACGATTAACCTGTGTTGTGTGGCTTGTGGCTCCGCCCTGTTGAAACCAAATGTTCTTCAGATCATAATCTTCAATTTCTCTCCAAAAATTATCGGTTAACATCCGCCCATAGCGGCCAGAATTGACTGTAATGGCTCTTCCTTGACCGTTTTCAAAAAAATACGGGCCAATAACACCACCAGACCATAATGCACACCAAACGGTCACTTTTTCCGGATGCAAAGGCCTTTCTGCGATCACCTGATGATTTTGAGAGCCCCATATGTGGCAATTCTGCACTGAGCGAAAAATGAAAAATCACGAAAGAAAATTTTGTTCGAAAAATCGTTATCAATGGCTTGTTGTTCAATCACCCAATTCGCATACATTCTGCGTTGTGTATGGTCTAGAGGCTTAAATTCTTGAGTGAGTTGGACTTTGTACGGGTGGAGATGCAAATCCAAATGCAAAATCCGCCACAATGAGCCGTAAGACAAGCCCAAATGTTGAGCACGTCGAGGAATCGACAAATTCGGGCCTTCCTCCACACTTTGAGCAACGACAGCGATGTTTTCAGCAGAATTGTAGTAATTGAGCACGTTCTCGAAAAAGAAAACAGAGCCCCGGATGGTTAGTATTGTGTGATGCACTTAATTTTTAAATATCCTTTTCATCAATAATGGATTTAGAACTATTAACTAATAAGCTGAATGGAGATTGCGCTGTAAATTTAAAATATCAGAGTAGAGTAGTAAAAGAACTTTAACTTAATTCTACTGGTGATTATCCAATGCAAGTTATATAACATAACAAGGCAAATATAAAAAGGAAAATGTGAAAAAATTATGCAGCAGTATGTACTCTTAGTGAGTTTAGGGAATAAGTTGAAAACAACCGCAAAGTAATATTTATATGTATGTACCAAATCAAGTAAATGGACATACATATGCGTATTATTTTAGTAAACAACTAGCGAAAAAAAACCATTTCTTCTTTTTTGCGTAACTCTCCTTCCATTACGATTTAGTTTATTTAAACATTCCCTCATTTAAATGTACATCGCGCGTTTTCGCTCTCTATTTTCAGCCTACATTTAGTATTAAATATCTCAATACAATTCGCGTGGAACAAGATCAGGAATTTCATGAATTCACTGTTTATAACAACACAGTAGCATTAGTAAAATATTAAGTTGGTCTTGTATAGTGAATTCTTTTCAAAAATCAATGAATTAAAATAAAAACAGTCCTCATTTTTACAAAAAAAACAAAAAAAAACGAACATAGGTACGTTAAGTTTAAATGATTTTGTCTTAATGTTAATGATATAGAATGAAAGAGAAGAAAGAAATTATTGAACATACTATTGATAACAATAGTGAACATGCACCTATATCATCACCGCGACCTTCTCATTTCCAAACACTAAATTCAAGTTATAGCAAACTCAAGAATAATAATACGCGGTTAATTGTAAAAGCAGGAGAAAAATGCTTTAAACAAAATCCAAATAGCCTATGCCGTGTAAATGACAAATTACAAATTCCGAAACAATTAGCGATTGAGCGAAGGAAGAGCGGTGGCGGTAGCGGCGGTATGACCGGTTGGTGCTGCTGGTGCTGTCACCGAGAGATTTCGTGGAGTCTGCTCGAAACCGCCACACAGCGCGGACGCCGCGTAGAGGAAGAAAGAAAAGAACAGAAGAAATATTGGAGTAGAAATAGCGCATTCTTAGTCATTCGCGCCTATATAATTTTACGTGAAAAGTGCTAATAATCGCATTAAGTATCGAAACTACATGCAAAGTGAATTACTAAATGTGTAAGCAACTTGTTAGTGCGCATGCAGTGATTAATACGGCATTGTGAAAGTACAGCGATCACCAAACACAACGGGCTCATTACAAATACTCTATTGCGGTGATGTTTGAGAAAAAATAACGTTTGTGTGAATAGCATTATTTTTGCCCGAAACGCTTGCAAAGCCCGACGAAATAAGATTGTGTAGCTTGCTTGCAAAGTGAAGGATGCAATTCTGTGTTTTGTGTTCCTCGCCTGTTTTGTGGGTGGAAATTGCGAGGTTTCCAAGTATACGCTCCGCTTGTGGCAAATATCCTCAACAATTCTATCTTACAACGGGCATACCATAAAAATCTCACCGCGAACCACCTCTTATTTTTTAATTTGTATTAAAGACACCAGTCTTGCCCTAAACGTTGTAGAGTTTTTGATGTTTGCGGGTGATGAAAAATTTTTGGTAGTATCTTGTTGCAATGATATGAAGACGCTACAATCAAATTCAGATCATTTTCTACAAGACATGCCATAACGTTTTCTATCACAAAACACCAGGACAAATAATGTTTTCAAGATTCGAACATTCAACACGAATGACAGTCAGCACTCGTCCATTGAACGACTTAAATATATTGGAAATCAATTATCTTTGTCAACTAGGCGATTTCTTTAATATATACCGTAACGCAATCAAAAGTGTTATTCTCTATTTTGATAATTGTAATCTAAATTGTACTTGGGACATGTACCATTTTCAAAAGAGTTATTTTTATTTTTTGAAGTATTGGAAGAATATATTTACGACTATCAATAGTAAAACAGCTTTACAAAGTAAATATGATTTAGTGAGCTAGAGAGGTTATAAATCAATTAAATTTAATAAATCCTGTTGACACCATCAACCAGGAAGGCAAATTTAACGTATTTTTAAACCAAATAATAATTTTTTGGCTGCTATTTTGAAAGTCAAACAATGTTCAAGGAAAATGTTCTATTGTGTAATTACTTCCAATTTAAGCCATTTCGAACATTTTCATGGAAAATATTGATTATTCCAGTTGCTACTAAAATAGTGAATTGCGTATATTTTCTGAACTTTGGTGGCCACTATTTTAATTTATGCATTTGATTTTGTTATTTTTTTAAATTGATATCTCTTACGGTCTCACCAACCAATGTGCCAAATTTCGTTCAAATCGGAGTTTTACTCTAGACAGGGCAAAAGTAATCAATTTTTAGTGAAAATGGCAGCTACCAATTTTACGTTTGAAATTTTCAACTTTTTTATTTTCCATCCAATTTCGTTAATTTTTTGCAGAACGTAAGACCTAAACATAGTTATTCATAATCTTCATCAAAATTTGTTGAAAAACATGATCGCTTGAGGTCCACCAAAATCTGAAAAAATGGTAAATCTAAGCCGCCGCCATTTTGAAATGTGCTTATGGATGATCACAAAAATGACAATATCTTTAGAAATGGTTGTTTACTACTTAAAAATTAAGTTTCATATAAATCGAATTAAAAATGTGACTTCTAGAAACCTTTAAAATTTCGGGAGTAAAAAAGCCGCCATTTTGTTTTTTGAGATCTGATCTCTAAATTTTTTAACATTATACTTTAGATACCTATTGTTTCTACTAAATTATCACATTTCGTTTTAGTTGGTGGAAAGGTTTGGTCACAGCTACAATAACAAATTTTTGCACGTTTTTCGATCTTTGAGTGGCCGCCATTTTGTTTCAGACCGTTTGACTGTGGATGTTTTATTGAGAAATTTATCAAACAGATCAATGAACTTCTATGCCAAAATTCATCAAAATTTGAGCTACGCTTAGGTCAGAATAGAAATCACGATGCTTCGTCTAAAATGGCCGCCATATTGTTTTCGGCCGGCCGATTTAGCTGGATAAAGAACTCAACCGAGATATTTACCCAATACACCTTCTCTAAAAAATTTAGTGAAAACTAGAGCGAAATTGCAACCTCTAGCGTGTTCATGAATTTTGTTGCATCCCATATGTATTATATATATATATATATATATATATATATATATATATATATATATATATATATATACTCGTATATATATATAGGGTTATCCATTTTACGCTTGGGAAAGTAAACTTAAGAAAACACATAAAATAATTAGATGGAAACAAAATTTTTTATTCAGTATAAAGATTAAACCCTGCCATTATAGGTGAAATGCAACATCATTCCAATATTTTCCACGGGACTTCTTCCAGCCCAAATCCTTTAGAGGTAATTTTCAATGACGTTTCGACACATTTCCGCCAATATCTCGGCCATAACTTCACGAATATTGGTTTTCAATTGCTCAAGATTTTGAGGATTGTTCGCGTAAACACAATCTTTCGCATAGCAAAACCAAAGGTGTTAGGTTGCAGGATCTTGCGGGCCAATTGACATCACTCAATCTCGAAATTATGCGTCCTGGAAATTTCTCTTGCAAAAGTGCACGATTAACCTGTGTTGTGTGGCTTGTGGCTCCGCCCTGTTGAAACCAAATGTTCTTCAGATCATAATCTTCAATTTCTCTCCAAAAATTATCGGTTAACATCCGCCCATAGCGGCCAGAATTGACTGTAATGGCTCTTCCTTGACCGTTTTCAAAAAAATACGGGCCAATAACACCACCAGACCATAATGCACACCAAACGGTCACTTTTTCCGGATGCAAAGGCCTTTCTGCGATCACCTGATGATTTTGAGAGCCCCATATGTGGCAATTCTGCACTGAGCGAAAAATGAAAAATCACGAAAGAAAATTTTGTTCGAAAAATCGTTATCAATGGCTTGTTGTTCAATCACCCAATTCGCATACATTCTGCGTTGTGTATGGTCTAGAGGCTTAAATTCTTGAGTGAGTTGGACTTTGTACGGGTGGAGATGCAAATCCAAATGCAAAATCCGCCACAATGAGCCGTAAGACAAGCCCAAATGTTGAGCACGTCGAGGAATCGACAAATTCGGGCCTTCCTCCACACTTTGAGCAACGACAGCGATGTTTTCAGCAGAATTGTAGTAATTGAGCACGTTCTCGAAAAAGAAAACAGAGCCCCGGATGGTTGGTATTGTGTGATGCACTTAATTTTTAAATATCCTTTTCATCAATAATGGATTTAGAACTATTAACTAATAAGCTGAATGGAGATTGCGCTGTAAATTTAAAATATCAGAGTAGAGTAGTAAAAGAACTTTAACTTAATTCTACTGGTGATTATCCAATGCAAGTTATATAACATAACAAGGCAAATATAAAAAGGAAAATGTGAAAAAATTATGCAGCAGTATGTACTCTTAGTGAGTTTAGGGAATAAGTTGAAAACAACCGCAAAGTAATATTTATATGTATGTACCAAATCAAGTAAATGGACATACATATGCGTATTATTTTAGTAAACAACTAGCGAAAAAAAAACCATTTCTTCTTTTTTGCGTAACTCTCCTTCCATTACGATTTAGTTTATTTAAACATTCCCTCATTTAAATGTACATCGCGCGTTTTCGCTCTCTATTTTCAGCCTACATTTAGTATTAAATATCTCAATACAATTCGCGTGGAACAAGATCAGGAATTTCATGAATTCACTGTTTATAACAACACAGTAGCATTAGTAAAATATTAAGTTAGTCTTGTATAGTGAATTCTTTTCAAAAATCAATGAATTAAAATAAAAACAGTCCTCATTTTTACAAAAAAACAAAAAAAAACGAACATAGGTACGTTAAGTTTAAATGATTTTGTCTTAATGTTAATGATATAGAATGAAAGAGAAGAAAGAAATTATTGAACATACTATTGATAACAATAGTGAACATGCACCTATATCATCACCGCGACCTTCTCATTTCCAAACACTAAATTCAAGTTATAGCAAACTCAAGAATAATAATACGCGGTTAATTGTAAAAGCAGGAGAAAAATGCTTTAAACAAAATCCAAATAGCCTATGCCGTGTAAATGACAAATTACAAATTCCGAAACAATTAGCGATTGAGCGAAGGAAGAGCGGTGGCGGTAGCGGCGGTATGACCGGTTGGTGCTGCTGGTGCTGTCACCGAGAGATTTCGTGGAGTCTGCTCGAAACCGCCACACAGCGCGGACGCCGCGTAGAGGAAGAAAGAAAAGAACGGAAGAAATATTGGAGTAGAAATAGCGCATTCTTAGTCATTCGCGCCTATATAATTTTACGTGAAAAGTGCTAATAATCGCATTAAGTATCGAAACTACATGCAAAGTGAATTACTAAATGTGTAAGCAACTTGTTAGTGCGCATGCAGTGATTAATACGGCATTGTGAAAGTACAGCGATCACCAAACACAACGGGCTCATTACAAATACTCTATTGCGGTGATGTTTGAGAAAAAAATAACGTTTGTGTGAATAGCGGTTGCATTATTTTTGCCCGAAACGCTTGCAAAGCCCGACGAAATAAGATTGTGTAGCTTGCTTGCAAAGTGAAGGATGCAATTCTGTGTTTTGTGTTGCTCGCCTGTTTTGTGGGTGGAAATTGCGAGGTTTCCAAGTATACGCTCCGCTTGTGGCTGTTTTGTTGCGAATTAATATAGAAAAATCATCTCCACGCGCTTTGTGCTTTATTAGCCATACACATTTCGTGAAGTTCGCATGGATGTTGCAACCACTTTTTCTTTCTCAGTGCCTACAATACGCCCTATGCTTGCTTTCGCAGCCTTGGGACACTCGATCTTGTGGATGCTACATCAAAATCTCGGTTCTTTCTCATTCAGCAAGGACTTTGGTGTATTTGATTGTCTGCTTGGCAATTTGTTGGTTTGGACTTCATTGCGTAACAACGGCCTGTGCTAAACGATGAACGCCAGTTGGGATTTGGTGCGTACGCTCAAGTCAAGGACGTGACGAATTATAAGCTGGCATAAAAGAAAATAAAAAGTAGAAATAGAACGGATTCAGGTTAACCGAGTACACAATCAGTATTGGACGTTGCTACGAGTGAAATTCTGTGTATCCCCCTAAATAAGTGAACTTGTATGGAAATATCCAAGTCCTTTGAAAATCAGATGTCAAAGAAAGATTATATTGCCTTGGTGAATGTTCATATGAAGCAAGTTTTTGTTACAGTTTGTATTCATATAGGAGAAAAGCACCCGCATCGTCATCGAGCCCTCGACAGACCATGTGGGGTAAGTACCCTTTTATTGCCGTAATTTTTCATATATATTTCAAATTTTGCATTTCATTCCTTTTTTTTTCATGTACGAGTATATTTCAAATTTTGTATTTAATTTTTTTTTTCATATATATTTCAAATTTTGCATTTAATTCTTATTTCAAATTTTGTATTTAATTTTTTTTCATATATATTTCAAATTTTTGCCTCATGTTTTTTTTAAATTGCTTTCTTTTCATAATTTGGCCCTTTTTAAATTAGTATTTTTTTCTTTTTTTGTAGCAACTGATTTTTTTGTAAAAATATTAGTATATTGAACTAACCAACTTTCTTTGCTTAAATTATATTGAGATTTTCCCTTGAAGTTTAAAAATTATTTAAATTATAAATTATAAGAACAAAATGAAAATAATGAATCGCTAAAATCTAAAAACCTTCGGTCTTTTCATTTCTTGGAACTCTGACCGGGTATAGGACCCGGTACGGTGGCAGGTTTCCACCTCAAAACATGAGCCAGCCGCCGGGTACTCTTTAATCCTTCTTCTGTGTCAGGTGACGTCACGGGTTGAGTGGCCCAAGCAGAGTGCCTCTTTATGACATAGAGTTATGCAATCGAATTGCATAGTTCTGTGGCATAAATTGGTCACCGGGGTACTCCCTTTCTGATGGGAAAGTGTATACAAGTCAAGTTGTATGAGTTTTCCACTCAGAAGAGGAATACCTGGCCACTGCAACAAATATGGATTTAAATCCGGTTGGGTGGGTGCGAAGGGGCTCCATCACCACCCGGTTGCCCTTCTCTCATTTGTGGGCCATGAGCTTCGTCGGGTAACGACGAGGTTACCCTAAGTGCGCCCCTTTTTACATGTTCCACTCGTTCTCGGAACAAGTCCTTTTTCTCTCGGTGTAGTTACCTACACTTTTTGCGAATTCGGTCGCCTCGTTTTAGTTTGACCAGGAGAAATTCGTGAGTGCGAAATTTTTTGTAGTGGGTCCTCGTGCTGGGGAAATGAACCCGCCCCACGACACCGCAATGCTAGCCTGCCAGCGCATTCACGCGTCCCCAGACGAGGGCATTCTCGGCAGATATCTTCATTTTCTTCTGCCGAGGCAGCAGAACATCGCTGCAGTCCTTTACGGACTTTTGAAACTTTTATAAATCCACTACATATGGCGCCCAACGTGGGGCCCGAAAAACCCGGCTGTATCATCAGTCATGAGCACGAGACAGTCCATCGTCTCTGGGTGTCCCCACAAGGTTTCAAGACTATTGGCGGGTAGGTAACTCCTGAGGGCTTTTGCACTAATCGTGCCCCAGCATGTCTAATAACTTCCGAACGTGTGTTGTCTTTGGACACCAATATCGTTTGGTCCTGCTTTTGAATTATACTTTGGTGGTTTACCACCATTGTATGACTAGTAAGGCCAAATGATATTAGAGTCCCTATTTGTGTTCGGAAGTTATTATCTCAACATCCATTTTGCGGAGGATTCTGATCCGCTCCCCAAACCAGCGGTGCCTGAGTGTCTTACATTACATGGATCTTGATTTCATGTGATTGGCTGATTAGCTAATCCATGACTATCCATGACAAGACACGCGCTGCTTGTGGGTCAGAATTCAACCCTGGGCTGACAAGTTGTAACTTGTAAAAACTTGCGGATGAGGGAGCACTTCTGAACCCTGATTCTCATGGTGCTGCAAGAAAGTTGTCCCTGAAACGCTACAGAAGGAATGTGCCATTGGTGTCCATACTTGGGAAGAAGGACAGAATGGAAAGACCGATTATTTTTTTTTGATAACGGAAATTTTCGATCACCAATTAAACTTTTTTTCATACCTTTTTTTTTGTGAGGATCTTTTACAGTTCGCCGCTGACGGCCACATAAAAGTTATATATTTTTCATTAATTTTTTCACACTTTTTTCATTATTTATATATATATTCATTTAGGTATTTATTTGAAAAAAATAAATTTTGTTTAACATGCCCAACAAACGCACGCCCGAGAGGAGGAAGTTGTGATCAGATGCCGGACCAGCGATCTTGTGCTCCATATGTCAGGAGGACCTGGACGAACTTACCAGTCAGAGTTTGCAGTGTGGACACAGGCTACACCAGCTGTGTTTGATCCAACTGCGGCAAACCTCATCCATGTGCCCGCTTTGTCGTTAGCCTCTAGAATCCACACAGCCAGCAACAGAACGACCTCAGTCCTCCAGCGCAAGTGGAACAGTGCCCAAAAGCGGACCCCTTCCATCCACAACAATGGGTGCACGAGAGGAAGGCTACCGAGCCGAAGCAGTGTCACCTGCGGAAGGGCCGAGACCCACCGTGGCTGTGGAGGCGATCGTCCTACATGATTTAATGGTGCTCATGCAGGACCTGACCACCCGGGAAGCCTCGCTGGAAAGCCAGAAGGAGAATCCAGTACCACCTCGTCCAAGAACGCCTCCGATGTGGGATTCGGACCTAAATCCATGGGATTTTCCGGTAGACTCGCGGCGCGATCATGATCGAATCCGCCCCGATGCGGCAATGAATCCATTGGCTCCAGTGTACCGGCCCCGACTGAGCCAAGCACCGCCAATAACTCAGGCTCCAGTGGTTCCGCCGGACCAACGCATCCATCCACACGCCACGTATCGGCTGAAGCCGACGCAGATCCCCAGCGTCATCCAGGGCTGGAATCTGCATTTCAGCGGGGAACCCAACACCATAACTGTGGAAGTTTTCATTGGTCGGGTGGAGTCGCTGATTGAGCAAATGCTAGCAGGAGACCACACGGCGCTGGCAGGATATTTACCAATGCTGCTTAGGGGAGCAGCACTTGAGTCATATTGGCGAATACATTCGGCCCCACCATCAATACGCTGGTCCCAGTTGAAGGAGGTACTCCGCATGGAGTACCCTACGGTAGATATAGACGAATTGGTACTGGACAAGATCCATGCTAGATGGCAGCGTCCGGACGAGTCTTTTCATCAATATCGAGCCCATATGCTTCGGCTGAATGACCAGTTGTCAGAGCCGATGTCTTCTACCCAATTGCTGCGGTTGCTAAAGCGCAATCTAAGGCTGGAGCTTCGTCGCCATATCGTGAACTCCGATCCGCAGAGTATGGAGGCACTGCTGAGGACTGTGCGTCGCCTGGAAGGGTTTGAGGAAGACCTCCGGGACCGGCCCTACTTACTAGCTAGGACGGGTCCTCGGCGAGGAATCGCGGAAGTGGCCCCAGATTATACCACCAGGGATCTGGAGGTAGATATGGACCGGGACCAGCTTGCTGTAGCAGCGGTGGGAAGCCTTACGACCTGCTGAAATTGCAATCAAACCGGACACCGGTTCATTTCATGTCGAGCAGAGCGTAAGGTTTTCTGCTACGGTTGCGGCAAGCCGGACACTTACTTCCCGGGTTGCCCTGAATGTGCCGCACAAAAAACGGCCGAAAGAGTACCCGACCACCTCAGCGGTACTCGAAGCCCCCGCAGTAGCTCCTCAGCCAGCTGCTCACCCCAACAAACCTGACGTTAACCCACCAGCCATGACCACTATGACTGCGGATGTTCACTCTCTTCCGGAGGCCTCGCCAACGACAATATTGAAGCGACCACCGCAGTCACTGCCAGAAGAACCCCGGTAGCCTCAAATACGCATTCTTAAACCTTATCATGTTCGACTGCAGGAATATCGGGGGGCTCGAGAGCGAATTTTTGCTTCCGAAGTAGTCACTTCCCGCCCACGCAAGACAAAATGGTCAACCCGTCGTTGGCGGAATTTCCGCAAGAGAGTGCGCACCTGCCGTCAAACCCTAAACTCTTGTAACATCTCGGAGGTTGCTGAGAATGAGATCAGACCTTATCATCCAATTAAAGTGTTGGGCGAAACCTTGTTTGCATTGATCGACACGGGTGCCAGTATCAGTTGTCTTGCCTCGAGCTTTGGCTCGAAGGTGCTCCAAGAATATCCGACCTTGATTATGCCCTGGCGCACTAAAATCAGTACAGCTGACGGCACCAAACACCCTACACGAGGTAAACTAACCACACCCGTGACGTTTAGGGGTCAGACGAAGGATATTACTTTCTACATTATCCCGTCTTTGATTCAGAATGTGTACCTTGGCGTCAATTTCGTCCTTCACTTTGGACTGGCCTCCGATTTATTCACAGATTTGTCTTTAAATACCAGATATGTCAACGAACTCACTTCTATTCCCGATAGGCATGAACTGACGCCTAACCAACGGCAACGTCTGGAAGCATCCATCGCTGCTTTCCCATCTTACGCTACCCAAGGCCTTGGCCGCACCACCCTAGTCTCACACGCCATCGACGCTGGCGATAGTAAGCCGGTTAAGCAGAGACACAATGCCATCTCACCGGCCATGGAGAAATTGGTGTATGCGGAGCTGAATAGGATGCTCGAGATAGGGGTCATAGAGGAGTCCCAAAGTGCCTGGTCCTCACCGGTAACCTTGGTGGTGAAGCCAGGTAAAGTCCGCCTTTGTCTAGATGCCCGTAAGGTAAACGCGGTGACCATCAAGGACGCTTACCCTCTTCCACTCATCGATGGAGTACTAGGGAGACTGCCGAAAGCCAATTATATTACCAGTCTCGACCTAAAAGACGCCTTCTGGCAAATTCCACTCGATGAGAGGTCGAGGGATAAGACCGCCTTCACAGTGCCTGGACGACCATTATATCAGTTCATCACAATGCCCTTTGGGCTGTGTAATGCGCCGCAAACGATGACTCGACTGATGGACAAGGTCATCCCACCTCACCTGAAACACCAAGTGTTCGTGTACCTGGATGATCTGTTACTCATCACGGAAACGTTCGACCAACACCTCCTACTCCTGCAAGAAGTAGCCCTGCACATCAGTAAGGTGGGACTCACCATCAACGTACAGAAAAGTAAGTTTGTCATGAAAGAAGTCCGATACCTAGGTCATGTCATAGGACATGGCACTATCAAAACGGATCCAGACAAAACTCGTGCGATTGATGAGTTCACCTTACCAAAAACAGTGAAGCAGCTACGACGTTTCCTTGGTGTGTGCGGTTGGTACCGAAGGTTTGTTCGGAATTATGCAACAGTTTCAGCGCCCCTGTCAGACATGCTGCGGAAGGGTAAGTTCATTTGGACCGAACTCAGCCGAAAGGTATTTGAAGAGCTAAAACAAGCCCTCACATCAGCTCCGGTCTTGCACAGCCCCAACTTCACGAAGCCCTTCTCCATTCATTGTAACGCAAGTCAACATGGAGTTGGAGCCGTGCTGGTGCAATTGACCGATGAGGGAGAGGAAGCTCCCATCGCCTTCATGTCCAATAAGCTGAATTCGGCCCAAAGAAACTATACTGTGTCCGAGCAGGAATGTTTGGCAGCGGTAATGGCTGTGAAGAAATTCCGAGCTTATATCGAGGGTCACCAATTCGAGATCATCACGGACCACGCTTCACTACAATGGTTGATGAACCAGGTAGATTTACATGGACGCCTAGCAAGATGGGCTCTTAAACTGCAAGGGTTGAAGTTTCCCATCAAACATCGGAAAGGGACCCAGAACATCGTATCCGACACTCTCTCATGGATGTTTTCCCCAGAGGGAGCCGAATTGACAATCAATGACGAGGACCCCATCGAGATAGATTTAGACAGCCTACATTTCGAATCAGACAGCTACCAAGAGTTGAGGCAAACCATCGCGACCCAACAATCGCAGCTGCCTGATTTGAAGGTAATAGACGGCTACGTGTATAGACGAAATGAATACGCCACTGGTGATCCATGGCAGGAAGAAGAGTCCTGGAAACTCTGGGTACTGGAGGAAATGACACAACATCTGATCCTCCGTGCACATGACCATCCTTTAAGTGCCCACAGAGGTTACGGTCGGACCTTACGGCGACTCAAGAAATACTTCTTTTGGCCTAAAATGGCATCCCAAGTCAAAGACTACGTGAGCGCCTGTGAGACCTGTAAAGGCACCAAAGCGCCCAACCAGCCTCTTCGACCTCCTATGGGTCAACTCAACGTCCCAGAACGCGTATTCCAACGTCTATACATCGATCTACTCGGTCCATATCCTCGGTCATCCATGGGACACATCGGAGCTATAGTCGTTCTAGACCAGCTTTCAAAATTCCCACTGGTGGAACCTATCCGTAAATTCACAACTCCATCTATCGTGAAATTCCTAGAGAGCGGGGTATTCCATGTGTTCGGGGTTCCGGAGAGTGTGTACTCGGACAACGGAGTACAATTCCGGTCTCGGCAGTTTAAGGGCCTACTCGAGCAGTATGGCGTTGAACACCAACTGACGCCCATATACTCTCCTCAGTCTAACGCCTCCGAGCAGTTGAACCACACCCTATTGGCCGCGATCCGTTCCTACGTCCACCCATCTCAAAAAGATTGGGATTGGCGATTGTCCGCCATCACATGCGCCCTGCGATCCTCGTATCATTCCGTCACCGGTGTCGCCCCTTACTTTGCCACCTTTGGACAGCACATGATCTGCCACGGTAAATCATACCGGCTGTTACGGCAATTAAAGTGTTTGGGAGACCCCGTCGTTGCGCTGGAGCCCCACGAACGTCTAGGAGACCTCCGCCAACAAATTGGACGGAAGATTAAGGCCGTGGGACGTGCAAATGAGGCGAAGTACAATCTCAGGTCATGATCTGCCAATTTTAAAGAAGGAGATGAAGTTTTCCGTCGCGATTTCCGCCAAAGTGACGCCGCGGGGCATTACAACGCTAAGCTGGACCGGCGACTCTTGAAAAGCCGCATAAAGAAGTTAATGGGACCTAACCGTTATCTAATCACGGACCCATCGGGAAAAGAAGTTGGGATATACCACGCAAAAGATCTGCGCCGATAGATAATTAGCCACGTCTGTTTTGTCCGTCCACATACATTTTCAAAAAACGCGCAAGGGTTGAATACTTCCGGCAAAACATAAACATAAGTGTCAGTCCGTCCGTCTGTCAACTTTGTTTTCTTTTATTGTTCGTCACTCCTTGTTCCGACGCCGAAGACAACCCATGCTATAATGAAAGATCTTTCAGCTCCTTTTTCGCAATCCGCATCGCCTTGGGAGCGCGAGAAAATTAGCTGCCCTGTAGTAATTCAGCACGTTCTCGAAAAAGAAAACAGAGCCCCGGATGGTTGGTATCGTGTGATGCACTTAATTTTTAAATATCCTTTTCATCAATAATGGATTTAAAACTATTAACTAATAAGCTGAATGGAGATTGCGCTGTAAATTTAAAATATCAGAGTAGAGTAGTAAAAGAACTTTAACTTAATTCTACTGGTGATTATCCAATGCAAGTTATTTAACATAACAAGGCAAATATAAAAAGGAAACTGTTAAAAAATTATGCAGCAGTATGTACTCTTAGTGAGTTTAGGGAATAAGTTGAAAACAACCGCAAAGTAATATTTATATGTATGTACCAAATCAAGTAAATGGACATACATATGCGTATTATTTTAGTAAACAACTAGCGAAAAAAAAACATTTCTTCTATTTTGCGTAACTCTCCTTCCATTACGATTTAGTTTATTTAAACATTCCCTCATTTAAATGTACATCACGCGGTTTTGCTCTCTATTTTCAGCCTACATTTAGTATTAAATATCTCAATACAATTCGCGTGAAACAAGATCAGGAATTTCATGAATTCACTGTTTATAACAACACAGTAGCATTAGTAAAATATTAAGTTGGTCTTGTATAGTGAATTCTTTTCAAAAATCTATGAATTAAAATAAAAACAGTCCTCATTTTTACAAAAAAACAAAAAAAAACGAACATAGGTACGTTAAGTTTAAATGATTTTGTCTTAATGTTAATGATATAGAATGAAAGAGAAGAAAGAAATTATTGAACATACTATTGATAACAATAGTGAACATGCACCTATATCATCACCGCGACCTTCTCATTTCCAAACACTAAATTCAAGTTATAGCAAACTCAAGAATAATAATACGCGGTTAATTGTAAAAGCAGGAGAAAAATGCTTTAAACAAAATCCAAATAGCCTATGCCGTGTAAATGACAAATTACAAATTCCGAAACAATTAGCGATTGAGCGAAGGAAGAGCGGTGACGGTAGCGGCGGTGTGACCGGTTGGTGCTGCTGGTGCTGTCACCGAGAGATTTCGTGGAGTCTGCTCGAAACCGCCACACAGCGCGGACGCCGCGTAGAGGAAGAAAGAAAAGAACGGAAGAAATATTGGAGTAGAAATAGCGCATTCTTAGTCATTCGCGCCTATATAATTTTACGTGAAAAGTGCTAATAATCGCATTAAGTATCGAAACTACATGCAAAGTGAATTACTAAATGTGTAAGCAACTTGTTAGTGCGCATGCAGTGATTAATACGGCATTGTGAAAGTACAGCGATCACCAAACACAACGGGCTCATTACAAATACTCTATTGCGGTGATGTTTGAGAAAAAAATAACGTTTGTGTGAATAGCGGTTGCATTATTTTTGCCCGAAACGCTTGCAAGGCCCGACGAAATAAGATTGTGTAGCTTGCTTGCAAAGTGAAGGATGCAATTCTGTGTTTTGTGTGGCTCGCCTGTTTTGTGGGTGGAAATTGCGAGGTTTCCAAGTATACGCTCCGCTTGTGGCTGTTTTGTTGCCAATTAATATAGAAAAATCATCTCCACGCGCTTTGTGCTTTATTAGCCATACACATTTCGTGAAGTTCGCATGGATGTTGCAACCACTTTTTCTTTCTCAGTGCCTACAATACGCCCTATGCTTGCTTTTGCAGCCTTGGGACACTCGATCTTGTGGATGCTACACCAAAATCTCGGTTCTTTCTCATTCAGCAAGGACTTTGGTGTATTTGATTGTCTGCTTGGCAATTTGTTGGTTTGGACTTCATTGCGTAACAACGGCCTGTGCTAAACGATGAACGCCAGTTGGGATTTGGTGCGTACGCTCAAGTCAAGGACGTGACGAATTATAAGCTGGCATAAAAGAAAATAAAAAGTAGAAATAGAACGGATTCAGGTTAACCGAGTACACAATCAGTATTGGACGTTGCTACGAGTGAAATTCTGTGTATCCCCCTAAATAAGTGAACTTGTATGGAAATATCCAAGTCCTTTGAAAATCAGATGTCAAAGAAAGATTATATTGCCTTAGTGAATGTTCATATGAAGCAAGTTTTTGTTACAGTTTGTATTCATATAGGAGAAAAGCACCCGCATCGTCATCGAGCCCTCGACGGACCATGTGGGGTAAGTACCCTTTTATTGCCGTAATTTTTCATACATATTTCAAATTTTGCATTTCATTCCTTTTTTTTCATGTACGAGTATATTTCAAATTTTGTATTTAATTTTTTTTTCATATATATTTCAAATTTTGCATTTAATTCTTTTTTTTCATGTATATTTCAAATTTTGTATTTAATTTTTTTTCAAATATACTTCAAATTTTGCATTTAATTCTTTTTTCATGTATATTTCAAATTTTGTATTTAATTTTTCTTTCATATATATTTCAAATTTTTGCCTCATGTTTTTTTTAAATTGCTTTCTTTTCATAATTTGGCCCTTTTTAAATTAGTATTTTTTTTTTTTTTTGTAGCAACTGATTTTTTTGTAAAAATATTAGTATATTGAACTAACCAACTTTCTTTGCTTCAATTATATTGAGATTTTCCCTTGAAGTTTAAAAATTATTTAAATTATAAATTATAAGAACAAAATGAAAATAATGAATCGCTAAAATCTAAAAACCTTCGGTCTTTTCATTTCTTGGAACTCTGACCGGGTATAGGACCCGGTACGGTGGCAGGTTTCCACCTCAAAACACGAGCCAGCCGCCGGGTGCTCTTTAATCCTTCTTCTGTGTCAGGTGACGTCACGGGTTGAGTGGCCCAAGCAGAGTGCCTCTTTATGACATAGAGTTATGCAATCGAATTGCATAGTTCTGTGGCATAAATTGGTCACCGGGGTACTCCCTTTCTGATGGGAAAGTGTATACAAGTCAAGTTGTATGAGTTTTCCACTCAGAAGAGGAATACCTGGCCACTGCAACAAATATGGATTTAAATCCGGTTGGGTTGGTGCGAAGGGGCTCCATCACCACCCGGTTGCCCTTCTCTCATTTGTGGGCCATGAGCTTCGTCGGGTAACGACGAGGTTACCCTAAGTGCGCCCCTTTTTACATGTTCCACTCGTTCTCGGAACAAGTCCTTTTTCTCTCGGTGTAGTTACCTACACTTTTTGCGAATTCGGTCGCCTCGTTTTAGTTTGACCAGGAGAAATTCGTGAGTGCGAAATTTTTTGTAGTGGGTCCTCGTGCTGGGGAAATGAACCCGCCCCACGACACCGCAATGCTAGCCTGCCAGCGCATTCACGCGTCCCCAGACGAGGGCATTCTCGGCAGATACCTTCATTTTCTTCTGCCGAGGCAGCAGAACATCGCTGCAGTCCTTTACGGACTTTTGAAACTTTTATAAATCCACTACATATGGCGCCCAACGTGGGGCCTGAAAAACCCGGCTGTATCATCAGTCATGAGCACGAGACAGTCCATCGTCTCTGGGTGTCCCCACAAGGTTTCAAGACTATTGGCGGGTAGGTAACTCCTGAGGGCTTTTGCACTAATCGTGCCCCAGCATGTCTAATAACTTCCGAACGTGTGTTGTCTTTGGACACCAATATCGTTTGGTCCTGCTTTTGAATTATACTTTGGGGGTTTACCACCATTGTATGACTAGTAAGGCCAAATGATATTAGAGTCCCTATTTGTGTTCGGAAGTTATTATCTCAACATCCATTTTGCGGAGGATTCTGATCCGCTCCCCAAACCAGCGGTGCCTGAGTGTCTTACATTACATGGATCTTGATTTCATGTGATTGGCTGATTCGCTAATCCATGACTATCCATGACAAGACACGCGCTGCTTGTGGGTCAGAATTCAACCCTGGGCTGACAAGTTGTAACTTGTAAAAACTTGCGGATGAGGGAGCACTTCTGAACCCTGATTCTCATGGTGCTGCAAGAAAGTTGTCCCTGAAACGCTACAGAAGGAATGTGCCATTGGTGTCCATACTTGGGAAGAAGGACAGAATGGAAAGACCGATTTTTTTTTTGATAACGGAAATTTTCGATCACCAATTAAACTTTTTTTCATACCTTTTTTTTTGTGAGGATCTTTTACAGTTCGCCGCTGACGGCCACATAAAAGTTATATATTTTTCATTAATTTTTTCACACTTTTTTCATTATTTATATATATATTCATTTAGGTATTTATTTGAAAAAAATAAATTTTGTTTAACATGCCCAACAAACGCACGCCCGAGAGGAGGAAGTTGTGATCAGATGCCGGACCAGCGATCTTGTGCTCCATATGTCAGGAGGACCTGGACGAACTTACCAGTCAGAGTTTGCAGTGTGGACACAGGCTACACCAGCTGTGTTTGATCCAACTGCGGCAAACCTCATCCATGTGCCCGCTTTGTCGTTAGCCTCTAGAATCCACACAGCCAGCAACAGAACGACCTCAGTCCTCCAGCGCAAGTGGAACAGTGCCCAAAAGCGGACCCCTTCCATCCACGACAATGGGTGCACGAGAGGAAGGCTACCGAGCCGAAGCAGTGTCACCTGCGGAAGGGCCGAGACCCACCGTGGCTGTGGAGGCGATCGTCCTACATGATTTAATGGTGCTCATGCAGGACCTGACCACCCGGGAAGCCTCGCTGGAAAGCCAGAAGGAGAATCCAGTACCACCTTGTCCAAGAACGCCTCCGATGTGGGATTCGGACCTAAATCCATGGGATTTTCCGGTAGACTCGCGGCGCGATCATGATCGAATCCGCCCCGATGCGGCAATGAATCCATTGGCTCCAGTGTACCGGCCCCGACTGAGCCAAGCACCGCCAATAACTCAGGCTCCAGTGGTTCCGCCGGACCAACGCATCCATCCACACGCCACGTATCGGCTGAAGCCGACGCAGATCCCCAGCGTCATCCAGGGCTGGAATCTGCATTTCAGCGGGGAACCCAACACCATAACTGTGGAAGTTTTCATTGGTTGGGTGGAGTCGCTGATTGAGCAAATGCTAGCAGGAGACCACACAGCGCTGGCAGGATATTTACCAATGCTGCTTAGGGGAGCAGCACTTGAGTCATATTGGCGAATACATTCGGCCCCACCATCAATACGCTGGTCCCAGTTGAAGGAGGTACTCCGCATGGAGTACCCTACGGTAGATATAGACGAATTGGTACTGGACAAGATCCATGCTAGATGGCAGCGTCCGGACGAGTCTTTTCATCAATATCGAGCCCATATGCTTCGGCTGAATGACCAGTTGTCAGAGCCGATGTCTTCTACCCAATTGCTGCGGTTGCTAAAGCGCAATCTAAGGCTGGAGCTTCGTCGCCATATCGTGAACTCCGATCCGCAGAGTATGGAGGCACTGCTGAGGACTGTGCGTCGCCTGGAAGGATTTGAGGAAGACCTCCGGGACCGGCCCTACTTACTAGCTAGGACGGGTCCTCGGCGAGGAATCGCGGAAGTGGCCCCAGATTATACCACCAGGGATCTGGAGGTAGATATGGACCGGGACCAGCTTGCTGTAGCAGCGGTGGGAAGCCTTACGACCTGCTGAAATTGCAATCAAACCGGACACCGGTTCATTTCATGTCGAGCAGAGCGTAAGGTTTTCTGCTACGGTTGCGGCAAGCCGGACACTTACTTCCCGGGTTGCCCTGAATGTGCCGCACAAAAAACGGCCGAAAGAGTACCCGACCACCTCAGCGGTACTCGAAGCCCCCGCAGTAGCTCCTCAGCCAGCTGCTCACCCCAACAAACCTGACGTTAACCCACCAGCCATGACCACTATGACTGCGGATGTTCACTCTCTTCCGGAGGCCTCGCCAACGACAATATTGAAGCGACCACCGCAGTCACTGCCAGAAGAACCCCGGTAGCCTCAAATACGCATTCTTAAACCTTATCATGTTCGACTGCAGGAATATCGGGGGGCTCGAGAGCGAATTTTTGCTTTCGAAGAAGTCACTTCCCGCCCACGCAAGACAAAATGGTCAACCCGTCGTTGGCGGGATTTCCGCAAGAGAGTGCGCACCTGCCGTCAAACCCTAAACTCTTGTAACATCTCGGAGGTTGCTGAGAATGAGATCAGACCTTATCATCCAATTAAAGTGTTGGGCGAAACCGTGTTTGCATTGATCGACACGGGTGCCAGTATCAGTTGTCTTGCCTCGAGCTTTGGCTCGAAGGTGCTCCAAGAATATCCGACCTTGATTATGCCCTGGCGCACTAAAATCAGTACAGCTGACGGCACCAAACACTCTACACGAGGTAAACTAACCACACCCGTGACGTTTAGGGGTCAGACGAAGGATATTACTTTCTACATTATCCCGTCTTTGATTCAGAATGTGTACCTTGGCGTCAATTTCGTCCTTCACTTTGGACTGGCCTCCGATTTATTCACAGATTTGTCTTTAAATACCAGATATGTCAACGAACTCACTTCTATTCCCGATAGGCATGAACTGACGCCTAACCAACGGCAACGCCTGGAAGCATCCATCGCTGCTTTCCCATCTTACGCTACCCAAGGCCTTGGCCGCACCACCCTAGTCTCACACGCCATCGACGCTGGCGATAGTAAGCCGGTTAAGCAGAGACACAATGCCATCTCACCGGCCATGGAGAAATTGGTGTATGCGGAGCTGGATAGGATGCTCGAGTTGGGGGTCATAGAGGAGTCCCAAAGTGCCTGGTCCTCACCGGTAACCTTGGTGGTGAAGCCAGGTAAAGTCCGCCTTTGTCTAGATGCCCGTAAGGTAAACGCGGTGACCATCAAGGACGCTTACCCTCTTCCACTCATCGATGGAGTACTAGGGAGACTGCCGAAAGCCAATTATATTACCAGTCTCGACCTAAAAGACGCCTTCTGGCAAATTCCACTCGATGAGGGGTCGAAGGATAAGACCGCCTTCACAGTGCCTGGACGACCATTATATCAGTTCGTCACAATGCCCTTTGGGCTGTGTAACGCGCCGCAAACGATGACTCGACTGATGGACAAGGTCATCCCACCTCACCTGAAACACCAAGTGTTCGTGTACCTGGATGATCTGTTACTCATCACGGAAACGTTCGACCAACACCTCCTACTCCTGCGAGAAGTAGCCCTGCACATCAGTAAGGTGGGACTCATCATCAACGTACAGAAAAATAAGTTTGTCATGAAAGAAGTCCGATACCTAGGTCATGTCATAGGACATGGCACTATCAAAACGGATCCAGACAAAACTCGTGCGATTGATGAGTTCCCCTTACCAAAAACAGTGAAGCAGCTACGACGTTTCCTTGGTGTGTGTGGTTGGTACCGAAGGTTTGTTCGGAATTATGCAACAGTTTCAGCGCCCCTGTCAGACATGCTGCGGAAGGGTAAGTTCATTTGGACCGAACTCAGCCGAAAGGTATTTGAAGAGCTAAAACAAGCCCTCACATCAGCTCCGGTCTTGCACAGCCCCGACTTCACGAAGCCCTTCTCCATTCATTGTAACGCAAGTCAACATGGAGTTGGAGCCGTGCTGGTGCAATTGACCGATGAGGGAGAGGAAGCTCCCATCGCCTTCATGTCCAATAAGCTGAATTCGGCCCAAAGAAACTATACTGTGTCCGAGCAGGAATGTTTGGCAGCGGTAATGGCTGTGAAGAAATTCCGAGCTTATATCGAGGGTCACCAATTCGAGATCATCACGGACCACGCTTCGCTACAATGGTTGATGAACCAGGTAGATTTACATGGACGCCTAGCAAGATGGGCTCTTAAACTGCAAGGGTTCAAGTTTTCCATCAAACATCAGAAGGGACCCAGAACATCGTACCCGACACTCTCTCATGTATGTTTTCCCCAGAGGGAGCCGAATTGACAATAAATGGCGAGGACCCCATCGAGATAGATTTGGACAGCCCACATTTCGAATCAGACAGCTACCAAGAGTTGAGGCAAACCATCGCGACCCAACAATCGCAGCTGCCTGATTTGAAGGTAATAGACGGCTACGTGTATAGACGAAATGAATACGCCACTGGTGATCCATGGCAGGAAGAAGAGTCCTGGAAACTCTGGGTACTGGAGGAAATGACACAACATCTGATCCTCCGTGCACATGACCATCCTTTAAGTGCCCACAGAGGTTACGGTCGGACGTTACGGCGACTCAAGAAATACTTCTTTTGGCCTAAAATGGCATCCCAAATCAAAGACTACGTGAGCGCCTGTGAGACCTGTAAAGGCACCAAAGCGCCCAACCAGCCTCTTCGACCTCCTATGGGTCAACTCAACGTCCCAGAACGCGTATTCCAACGTCTATACATCGATCTACTCGGTCCATATCCTCGGTCATCCATGGGACACATCGGAGCTGTAGTCGTTCTAGACCAGCTCTCAAAATTCCCACTGGTGGAACCTATCCGTAAATTCACAACTCCATCTATCGTGAAATTCCTAGAGAGCGGGGTATTCCATGTGTTCGGGGTTCCGGAGAGTGTGTACTCGGACAACGGAGTACAATTCCGGTCTCGGCAGTTTAAGGGCCTACTCGAGCAGTATGGCGTTGAACACCAACTGACGCCCATATACTCTCCTCAGTCTAATGCCTCCGAACAGTTGAACCACACCCTATTGGCCGCGATCCGTTCCTACGTCCACCCATCTCAAAAAGATTGGGATCGGCGATTGTCCGCCATCACATGCGCCCTGCGATCCTCGTATCATTCCGTCACCGGTGTCGCCCCTTACTTTGCCGCCTTTGGACAGCACATGATCTGCCACGGTAAATCATACCGGCTGTTACGGCAATTAAAGTGTTTGGGAGACCCCGTCGTTGTGCTGGAGCCCCACGAACGTTTAGGAGACCTCCGCCAACAAATCGGACGGAAGATTAAGGCCGCGGGACGTGCAAATGAGGCGAAGTACAATCTCAGGTCATGATCTGCCAATTTTAAAGAAGGAGATGAAGTTTTCCGTCGCGATTTCCGCCAAAGTGACGCCGTGGGGCATTACAACGCTAAGCTGGACCGGCGACTCTTGAAAAGCCGCATAAAGAAGTTAATGGGACCTAACCGTTATCTAATCACGGACCCATCGGGAAAAGAAGTTGGGATATACCACGCAAAAGATCTGCGCCGATAGATAATTAGCCACGTCTGTTTTGTCCGTCCACATACATTTTCAAAAAACGCGCAAGGGTTGAATACTTCCGGCAAAACATAAACATAAGTGTCAGTCCGTCCGTCTGTCAACTTTGTTTTCTTTTATTGTTCGTCACTCCTTGTTCCGACGCCGAAGACAACCCATGCTATAATGAAAGATCTTTCAGCTCCTTTTTCGCAATCCGCATCGCCTTGGGAGCGCGAGAAAATTAGCTGCCCTGTAGTAATTCAGCACGTTCTCGAAAAAGAAAACAGAGCCCCGGATGGTTGGTATCGTGTGATGCACTTAATTTTTAAATATCCTTTTCATCAATAATGGATTTAAAACTATTAACTAATAAGCTGAATGGAGATTGCGCTGTAAATTTAAAATATCAGAGTAGAGTAGTAAAAGAACTTTAACTTAATTCTACTGGTGATTATCCAATGCAAGTTATTTAACATAACAAGGCAAATATAAAAAGGAAACTGTTAAAAAATTATGCAGCAGTATGTACTCTTAGTGAGTTTAGGGAATAAGTTGAAAACAACCGCAAAGTAATATTTATATGTATGTACCAAATCAAGTAAATGGACATACATATGCGTATTATTTTAGTAAACAACTAGCGAAAAAAAAACATTTCTTCTATTTTGCGTAACTCTCCTTCCATTACGATTTAGTTTATTTAAACATTCCCTCATTTAAATGTACATCGCGCGTTTTTGCTCTCTATTTTCAGCCTACATTTAGTATTAAATATCTCAATACAATTCGCGTGAAACAAGATCAGGAATTTCATGAATTCACTGTTTATAACAACACAGTAGCATTAGTAAAATATTAAGTTGGTCTTGTAGAGTGAATTCTTTTCAAAAATCTATGAATTAAAATAAAAACAGTCCTCATTTTTACAAAAAAACAAAAAAAAACGAACATAGGTACGTTAAGTTTAAATGATTTTGTCTTAATGTTAATGATATAGAATGAAAGAGAAGAAAGAAATTATTGAACATACTATTGATAACAATAGTGAACATGCACCTATATCATCACCGCGACCTTCTCATTTCCAAACACTAAATTCAAGTTATAGCAAACTCAAGAATAATAATACGCGGTTAATTGTAAAAGCAGGAGAAAAATGCTTTAAACAAAATCCAAATAGCCTATGCCGTGTAAATGACAAATTACAAATTCCGAAACAATTAGCGATTGAGCGAAGGAAGAGCGGTGACGGTAGCGGCGGTGTGACCGGTTGGTGCTGCTGGTGCTGTCACCGAGAGATTTCGTGGAGTCTGCTCGAAACCGCCACACAGCGCGGACGCCGCGTAGAGGAAGAAAGAAAAGAACGGAAGAAATATTGGAGTAGAAATAGCGCATTCTTAGTCATTCGCGCCTATATAATTTTACGTGAAAAGTGCTAATAATCGCATTAAGTATCGAAACTACATGCAAAGTGAATTACTAAATGTGTAAGCAACTTGTTAGTGCGCATGCAGTGATTAATACGGCATTGTGAAAGTACAGCGATCACCAAACACAACGGGCTCATTACAAATACTCTATTGCGGTGATGTTTGAGAAAAAAATAACGTTTGTGTGAATAGCGGTTGCATTATTTTTGCCCGAAACGCTTGCAAGGCCCGACGAAATAAGATTGTGTAGCTTGCTTGCAAAGTGAAGGATGCAATTCTGTGTTTTGTGTGGCTCGCCTGTTTTGTGGGTGGAAATTGCGAGGTTTCCAAGTATACGCTCCGCTTGTGGCTGTTTTGTTGCCAATTAATATAGAAAAATCATCTCCACGCGCTTTGTGCTTTATTAGCCATACACATTTCGTGAAGTTCGCATGGATGTCGCAACCACTTTTTCTTTCTCAGTGCCTACAATACGCCCTATGCTTGCTTTCGCAGCCTTGGGACACTCGATCTTGTGGATGCTACACCAAAATCTCGGTTCTTTCTCATTCAGCAAGGACTTTGGTGTATTTGATTGTCTGCTTGGCAATTTGTTGGTTTGGACTTCATTGCGTAACAACGGCCTGTGCTAAACGATGAACGCCAGTTGGGATTTGGTGCGTACGCTCAAGTCAAGGACGTGACGAATTATAAGCTGGCATAAAAGAAAATAAAAAGTAGAAATAGAACGGATTCAGGTTAACCGAGTACACAATCAGTATTGGACGTTGCTACGAGTGAAATTCTGTGTATCCCCCTAAATAAGTGAACTTGTATGGAAATATCCAAGTCCTTTGAAAATCAGATGTCAAAGAAAGATTATATTGCCTTAGTGAATGTTCATATGAAGCAAGTTTTTGTTACAGTTTGTATTCATATAGGAGAAAAGCACCCGCATCGTCATCGAGCCCTCGACGGACCATGTGGGGTAAGTACCCTTTTATTGCCGTAATTTTTCATACATATTTCAAATTTTGCATTTCATTCCTTTTTTTTCATGTACGAGTATATTTCAAATTTTGTATTTAATTTTTTTTTCATATATATTTCAAATTTTGCATTTAATTCTTTTTTTTCATGTATATTTCAAATTTTGTATTTAATTTTTTTTCAAATATATTTCAAATTTTGCATTTAATTCATTTTTCATGTATATTTCAAATTTTGTATTTAATTTTTCTTTCATATATATTTCAAATTTTTGCCTCATGTTTTTTTTAAATTGCTTTCTTTTCATAATTTGGCCCTTTTTAAATTAGTATTTTTTTCTTTTTTTGTAGCAACTGATTTTTTTGTAAAAATATTAGTATATTGAACTAACCAACTTTCTTTGCTTCAATTATATTGAGATTTTCCCTTGAAGTTTAAAAATTATTTAAATTATAAATTATAAGAACAAAATGAAAATAATGAATCGCTAAAATCTAAAAACCTTCAGTCTTTTCATTTCTTGGAACTCTGACCGGGTATAGGACCCGGTACGGTGGCAGGTTTCCACCTCAAAACACGAGCCAGCCGCCGGGTGCTCTTTAATCCTTCTTCTGTGTCAGGTGACGTCACGGGTTGAGTGGCCCAAGCAGAGTGCCTCTTTATGACATAGAGTTATGCAATCGAATTGCATAGTTCTGTGGCATAAATTGGTCACCGGGGTACTCCCTTTCTGATGGGAAAGTGTATACAAGTCAAGTTGTATGAGTTTTCCACTCAGAAGAGGAATACCTGGCCACTGCAACAAATATGGATTTAAATCCGGTTGGGTGGGTGCGAAGGGGCTCCATCACCACCCGGTTGCCCTTCTCTCATTTGTGGGCCATGAGCTTCGTCGGGTAACGACGAGGTTACCCTAAGTGCGCCCCTTTTTACATGTTCCACTCGTTCTCGGAACAAGTCCTTTTTCTCTCGGTGTAGTTACCTACACTTTTTGCGAATTCGGTCGCCTCGTTTTAGTTTGACCAGGAGAAATTCGTGAGTGCGAAATTTTTTGTAGTGGGTCCTCGTGCTGGGGAAATGAACCCGCCCCACGACACCGCAATGCTAGCCTGCCAGCGCATTCACGCGTCCCCAGACGAGGGCATTCTCGGCAGATATCTTCATTTTCTTCTGCCGAGGCAGCAGAACATCGCTGCAGTCCTTTACGGACTTTTGAAACTTTTATAAATCCACTACATATGGCGCCCAACGTGGGGCCTGAAAAACCCGGCTGTATCATCAGTCATGAGCACGAGACAGTCCATCGTCTCTGGGTGTCCCCACAAGGTTTCAAGACTATTGGCGGGTAGGTAACTCCTGAGGGCTTTTGCACTAATCGTGCCCCAGCATGTCTAATAACTTCCGAACGTGTGTTTTCTTTGGACACCAATATCGTTTGGTCCTGCTTTTGAATTATACTTTGGTGGTTTACCACCATTGTATGACTAGTAAGGCCAAATGATATTAGAGTCCCTATTTGTGTTCGGAAGTTATTATCTCAACATCCATTTTGCGGAGGATTCTGATCCGCTCCCCAAACCAGCGGTGCCTGAGTGTCTTACATTACATGGATCTTGATTTCATGTGATTGGCTGATTCGCTAATCCATGACTATCCATGACAAGACACGCGCTGCTTGTGGGTCAGAATTCAACCCTGGGCTGACAAGTTGTAACTTGTAAAAACTTGCGGATGAGGGAGCACTTCTGAACCCTGATTCTCATGGTGCTGCAAGAAAGTTGTCCCTGAAACGCTACAGAAGGAATGTGCCATTGGTGTCCATACTTGGGAAGAAGGACAGAATGGAAAGACCGATTTTTTTTTTTTGATAACGGAAATTTTCGATCACCAATTAAACTTTTTTTCATACCTTTTTTTTTGTGAGGATCTTTTACAGTTCGCCGCTGACGGCCACATAAAAGTTATATATTTTTCATTAATTTTTTCACACTTTTTTCATTATTTATATATATATTCATTTAGGTATTTATTTGAAAAAAATAAATTTTGTTTAACATGCCCAACAAACGCACGCCCGAGAGGAGGAAGTTGTGATCAGATGCCGGACCAGCGATCTTGTGCTCCATATGTCAGGAGGACCTGGACGAACTTACCAGTCAGAGTTTGCAGTGTGGACACAGGCTACACCAGCTGTGTTTGATCCAACTGCGGCAAACCTCATCCATGTGCCCGCTTTGTCGTTAGCCTCTAGAATCCACACAGCCAGCAACAGAACGACCTCAGTCCTCCAGCGCAAGTGGAACAGTGCCCAAAAGCGGACCCCTTCCATCCACGACAATGGGTGCACGAGAGGAAGGCTACCGAGCCGAAGCAGTGTCACCTGCGGAAGGGCCGAGACCCACCGTGGCTGTGGAGGCGATCGTCCTACATGATTTAATGGTGCTCATGCAGGACCTGACCACCCGGGAAGCCTCGCTGGAAAGCCAGAAGGAGAATCCAGTACCACCTCGTCCAAGAACGCCTCCGATGTGGGATTCGGACCTAAATCCATGGGATTTTCCGGTAGACTCGCGGCGCGATCATGATCGAATCCGCCCCGATGCGGCAATGAATCCATTGGCTCCAGTGTACCGGCCCCGACTGAGCCAAGCACCGCCAATAACTCAGGCTCCAGTGGTTCCGCCGGACCAACGCATCCATCCACACGCCACGTATCGGCTGAAGCCGACGCAGATCCCCAGCGTCATCCAGGGCTGGAATCTGCATTTCAGCGGGGAACCCAACACCATAACTGTGGAAGTTTTCATTGGTCGGGTGGAGTCGCTGATTGAGCAAATGCTAGCAGGAGACCACACGGCGCTGGCAGGATATTTACCAATGCTGCTTAGGGGAGCAGCACTTGAGTCATATTGGCGAATACATTCGGCCCCACCATCAATACGCTGGTCCCAGTTGAAGGAGGTACTCCGCATGGAGTACCCTACGGTAGATATAGACGAATTGGTACTGGACAAGATCCATGCTAGATGGCAGCGTCCGGACGAGTCTTTTCATCAATATCGAGCCCATATGCTTCGGCTGAATGACCAGTTGTCAGAGCCGATGTCTTCTACCCAATTGCTGCGGTTGCTAAAGCGCAATCTAAGATTGGAGCTTCGTCGCCATATCGTGAACTCCGATCCGCAGAGTATGGAGGCACTGCTGAGGACTGTGCGTCGCCTGGAAGGGTTTGAGGAAGACCTCCGGGACCGGCCCTACTTACTAGCTAGGACGGGTCCTCGGCGAGGAATCGCGGAAGTGGCCCCAGATTATACCACCAGGGATCTGGAGGTAGATATGGACCGGGACCAGCTTGCTGTAGCAGCGGTGGGAAGCCTTACGACCTGCTGAAATTGCAATCAAACCGGACACCGGTTCATTTCATGTCGAGCAGAGCGTAAGGTTTTCTGCTACGGTTGCGGCAAGCCGGACACTTACTTCCCGGGTTGCCCTGAATGTGCCGCACAAAAAACGGCCGAAAGAGTACCCGACCACCTCAGCGGTACTCGAAGCCCCCGCAGTAGCTCCTCAGCCAGCTGCTCACCCCAACAAACCTGACGTTAACCCACCAGCCATGACCACTATGACTGCGGATGTTCACTCTCTTCCGGAGGCCTCGCCAACGACAATATTGAAGCGACCACCGCGGTCACTGCCAGAAGAACCCCGGTAGCCTCAAATACGCATTCTTAAACCTTATCATGTTCGACTGCAGGAATATCGGGGGGCTCGAGAGCGAATTTTTGCTTTCGAAGAAGTCACTTCCCGCCCACGCAAGACAAAATGGTCAACCCGTCGTTGGCGGGATTTCCGCAAGAGAGTGCGCACCTGCCGTCAAACCCTAAACTCTTGTAACATCTCGGAGGTTGCTGAGAATGAGATCAGACCTTATCATCCAATTAAAGTGTTGGGCGAAACCGTGTTTGCATTGATCGACACGGGTGCCAGTATCAGTTGTCTTGCCTCGAGCTTTGGCTCGAAGGTGCTCCAAGAATATCCGACCTTGATTATGCCCTGGCGCACTAAAATCAGTACAGCTGACGGCACCAAACACTCTACACGAGGTAAACTAACCACACCCGTGACGTTTAGGGGTCAGACGAAGGATATTACTTTCTACATTATCCCGTCTTTGATTCAGAATGTGTACCTTGGCGTCAATTTCGTCCTTCACTTTGGACTGGCCTCCGATTTATTCACAGATTTGTCTTTAAATACCAGATATGTCAACGAACTCACTTCTATTCCCGATAGGCATGAACTGACGCCTAACCAACGGCAACGCCTGGAAGCATCCATCGCTGCTTTCCCATCTTACGCTACCCAAGGCCTTGGCCGCACCACCCTAGTCTCACACGCCATCGACGCTGGCGATAGTAAGCCGGTTAAGCAGAGACACAATGCCATCTCACCGGCCATGGAGAAATTGGTGTATGCGGAGCTGGATAGGATGCTCGAGTTGGGGGTCATAGAGGAGTCCCAAAGTGCCTGGTCCTCACCGGTAACCTTGGTGGTGAAGCCAGGTAAAGTCCGCCTTTGTCTAGATGCCCGTAAGGTAAACGCGGTGACCATCAAGGACGCTTACCCTCTTCCACTCATCGATGGAGTACTAGGGAGACTGCCGAAAGCCAATTATATTACCAGTCTCGACCTAAAAGACGCCTTCTGGCAAATTCCACTCGATGAGGGGTCGAAGGATAAGACCGCCTTCACAGTGCCTGGACGACCATTATATCAGTTCGTCACAATGCCCTTTGGGCTGTGTAACGCGCCGCAAACGATGACTCGACTGATGGACAAGGTCATCCCACCTCACCTGAAACACCAAGTGTTCGTGTACCTGGATGATCTGTTACTCATCACGGAAACGTTCGACCAACACCTCCTACTCCTGCGAGAAGTAGCCCTGCACATCAGTAAGGTGGGACTCATCATCAACGTACAGAAAAATAAGTTTGTCATGAAAGAAGTCCGATACCTAGGTCATGTCATAGGACATGGCACTATCAAAACGGATCCAGACAAAACTCGTGCGATTGATGAGTTCCCCTTACCAAAAACAGTGAAGCAGCTACGACGTTTCCTTGGTGTGTGTGGTTGGTACCGAAGGTTTGTTCGGAATTATGCAACAGTTTCAGCGCCCCTGTCAGACATGCTGCGGAAGGGTAAGTTCATTTGGACCGAACTCAGCCGAAAGGTATTTGAAGAGCTAAAACAAGCCCTCACATCAGCTCCGGTCTTGCACAGCCCCGACTTCACGAAGCCCTTCTCCATTCATTGTAACGCAAGTCAACATGGAGTTGGAGCCGTGCTGGTGCAATTGACCGATGAGGGAGAGGAAGCTCCCATCGCCTTCATGTCCAATAAGCTGAATTCGGCCCAAAGAAACTATACTGTGTCCGAGCAGGAATGTTTGGCAGCGGTAATGGCTGTGAAGAAATTCCGAGCTTATATCGAGGGTCACCAATTCGAGATCATCACGGACCACGCTTCGCTACAATGGTTGATGAACCAGGTAGATTTACATGGACGCCTAGCAAGATGGGCTCTTAAACTGCAAGGGTTCAAGTTTTCCATCAAACATCAGAAGGGACCCAGAACATCGTACCCGACACTCTCTCATGTATGTTTTCCCCAGAGGGAGCCGAATTGACAATAAATGGCGAGGACCCCATCGAGATAGATTTGGACAGCCCACATTTCGAATCAGACAGCTACCAAGAGTTGAGGCAAACCATCGCGACCCAACAATCGCAGCTGCCTGATTTGAAGGTAATAGACGGCTACGTGTATAGACGAAATGAATACGCCACTGGTGATCCATGGCAGGAAGAAGAGTCCTGGAAACTCTGGGTACTGGAGGAAATGACACAACATCTGATCCTCCGTGCACATGACCATCCTTTAAGTGCCCACAGAGGTTACGGTCGGACGTTACGGCGACTCAAGAAATACTTCTTTTGGCCTAAAATGGCATCCCAAATCAAAGACTACGTGAGCGCCTGTGAGACCTGTAAAGGCACCAAAGCGCCCAACCAGCCTCTTCGACCTCCTATGGGTCAACTCAACGTCCCAGAACGCGTATTCCAACGTCTATACATCGATCTACTCGGTCCATATCCTCGGTCATCCATGGGACACATCGGAGCTGTAGTCGTTCTAGACCAGCTCTCAAAATTCCCACTGGTGGAACCTATCCGTAAATTCACAACTCCATCTATCGTGAAATTCCTAGAGAGCGGGGTATTCCATGTGTTCGGGGTTCCGGAGAGTGTGTACTCGGACAACGGAGTACAATTCCGGTCTCGGCAGTTTAAGGGCCTACTCGAGCAGTATGGCGTTGAACACCAACTGACGCCCATATACTCTCCTCAGTCTAATGCCTCCGAACAGTTGAACCACACCCTATTGGCCGCGATCCGTTCCTACGTCCACCCATTTCAAAAAGATTGGGATCGGCGATTGTCCGCCATCACATGCGCCCTGCGATCCTCGTATCATTCCGTCACCGGTGTCGCCCCTTACTTTGCCGCCTTTGGACAGCACATGATCTGCCACGGTAAATCATACCGGCTGTTACGGCAATTAAAGTGTTTGGGAGACCCCGTCGTTGTGCTGGAGCCCCACGAACGTTTAGGAGACCTCCGCCAACAAATCGGACGGAAGATTAAGGCCGCGGGACGTGCAAATGAGGCGAAGTACAATCTCAGGTCATGATCTGCCAATTTTAAAGAAGGAGATGAAGTTTTCCGTCGCGATTTCCGCCAAAGTGACGCCGTGGGGCATTACAACGCTAAGCTGGACCGGCGACTCTTGAAAAGCCGCATAAAGAAGTTAATGGGACCTAACCGTTATCTAATCACGGACCCATCGGGAAAAGAAGTTGGGATATACCACGCAAAAGATCTGCGCCGATAGATAATTAGCCACGTCTGTTTTGTCCGTCCACATACATTTTCAAAAAACGCGCAAGGGTTGAATACTTCCGGCAAAACATAAACATAAGTGTCAGTCCGTCCGTCTGTCAACTTTGTTTTCTTTTATTGTTCGTCACTCCTTGTTCCGACGCCGAAGACAACCCATGCTATAATGAAAGATCTTTCAGCTCCTTTTTCGCAATCCGCATCGCCTTGGGAGCGCGAGAAAATTAGCTGCCCTGTAGTAATTCAGCACGTTCTCGAAAAAGAAAACAGAGCCCCGGATGGTTGGTATCGTGTGATGCACTTAATTTTTAAATATCCTTTTCATCAATAATGGATTTAGAACTATTAGCTAATAAGCTGAATGGAGATTGCGCTGTAAATTTAAAATATCAGAGTAGAGTAGTAAAAGAACTTTAACTTAATTCTACTGGTGATTATCCAATGCAAGTTATTTAACATAACAAGGCAAATATAAAAAGGAAACTGTTAAAAAATTATGCAGCAGTATGTACTCTTAGTGAGTTTAGGGAATAAGTTGAAAACAACCGCAAAGTAATATTTATATGTATGTACCAAATCAAGTAAATGGACATACATATGCGTATTATTTTAGTAAACAACTAGCGAAAAAAAAACATTTCTTCTATTTTGCGTAACTCTCCTTCCATTACGATTTAGTTTATTTAAACATTCCCTCATTTAAATGTACATCGCGCGTTTTTGCTCTCTATTTTCAGCCTACATTTAGTATTAAATATCTCAATACAATTCGCGTGAAACAAGATCAGGAATTTCATGAATTCACTGTTTATAACAACATAGTAGCATTAGTAAAATATTAAGTTGGTCTTGTATAGTGAATTCTTTTCAAAAATCTATGAATTAAAATAAAAACAGTCCTCATTTTTACAAAAAAACAAAAAAAAACGAACATAGGTACGTTAAGTTTAAATGATTTTGTCTTAATGTTAATGATATAGAATGAAAGAGAAGAAAGAAATTATTGAACATACTATTGATAACAATAGTGAACATGCACCTATATCATCACCGCGACCTTCTCATTTCCAAACACTAAATTCAAGTTATAGCAAACTCAAGAATAATAATACGCGGTTAATTGTAAAAGCAGGAGAAAAATGCTTTAAACAAAATCCAAATAGCCTATGCCGTGTAAATGACAAATTACAAATTCCGAAACAATTAGCGATTGAGCGAAGGAAGAGCGGTGACGGTAGCGGCGGTGTGACCGGTTGGTGCTGCTGGTGCTGTCACCGAGAGATTTCGTGGAGTCTGCTCGAAACCGCCACACAGCGCGGACGCCGCGTAGAGGAAGAAAGAAAAGAACGGAAGAAATATTGGAGTAGAAATAGCGCATTCTTAGTCATTCGCGCCTATATAATTTTACGTGAAAAGTGCTAATAATCGCATTAAGTATCGAAACTACATGCAAAGTGAATTACTAAATGTGTAAGCAACTTGTTAGTGCGCATGCAGTGATTAATACGGCATTGTGAAAGTACAGCGATCACCAAACACAACGGGCTCATTACAAATACTCTATTGCGGTGATGTTTGAGAAAAAAATAACGTTTGTGTGAATAGCGGTTGCATTATTTTTGCCCGAAACGCTTGCAAAGCCCGACGAAATAAGATTGTGTAGCTTGCTTGCGAAGTGAAGGATGCAATTCTGTGTTTTGTGTTGCTCGCCTGTTTTGTGGGTGGAAATTGCGAGGTTTCCAAGTATACGCTCCGCTTGTGGCTGTTTTGTTGCGAATTAATATAGAAAAATCATCTCCACGCGCTTTGTGCTTTATTAGCCATACACATTTCGTGAAGTTCGCATGGATGTTGCAACCACTTTTTCTTTCTCAGTGCCTACAATACGCCCTATGCTTGCTTTCGCAGCCTTGGGACACTCGATCTTGTGGATGCTACACCAAAATCTCGGTTCTTTCTCATTCAGCAAGGACTTTGGTGTATTTGATTGTCTGCTTGGCAATTTGTTGGTTTGGACTTCATTGCGTAACAACGGCCTGTGCTAAACGATGAACGCCAGTTGGGATTTGGTGCGTACGCTCAAGTCAAGGACGAGACGAATTATAAGCTGGCATAAAAGAAAATAAAAAGTAGAAATAGAACGGATTCAGGTTAACCGAGTACACAATCAGTATTGGACGTTGCTACGAGTGAAATTCTGTGTACCCCCTAAATAAGTGAACTTGTATGGAAATATCCAAGTCCTTTGAAAATCAGATGTCAAAGAAAGATTATATTGCCTTGGTGAATGTTCATATGAAGCAAGTTTTTGTTACAGTTTGTATTCATATAGGAGAAAAGCACCCGCATCGTCATCGAGCCCTCGACGGACCATGTGGGGTAAGTACCCTTTTATTGCCGTAATTTTTCATACATATTTCAAATTTTGCATTTCATTCCTTTTTTTTCATGTACGAGTATATTTCAAATTTTGTATTTAATTT
>OZ017738.1:306958568-306996068 GCA_963969285.1 Odontomyia ornata
GGTACCTTCCAACAGTTGTCACTGCCTTTGGGGGCTCAACCGGGATATCCTCCTGGGTGGCGGCCACTACTTCCCATCCATGCAGCTTGTGACGATGGCGACTGTGGTGGATGCATTTGTTTAGATTATATAGTTGAATCGAACTGACATCATACCTTTGTGTTTCAGTTGGGAAGCGAAGAATTTAACATTTTGCAAATTCGTGAACTTCGTTCCTTGCGTAAATGAATGCGCAAGGAAATATTTTGAAAAAGATAGATTTATCAATCCGCTCTAACACAACACTAGTGGACTATATTCAACTTGTCGGAAACACGACCACGTTAGTCAAGAGAAACGATAAGGGTGGCTTATAAGTAAAACAATTTATTTTAAATAAAAGCGACGGTTACAGAGATGAGGTACAATACAATGCACGAACGCTTAGGTAGAACTCACTCACAACCACACTCTGCCGCCATGTGGCTGTCAATTTCCTTTTGACATCCCACGACAAAATTGACGTGGGATGTGCAACTGTCCCAACCGACATGAGATGCCAAGCCACTCGGTGGCAAGGTGTGTTAGTGAGTCGCCAGCGGCGTCACAAGATTCATTACAGGGCAGTGTCCACGATGCCTACGAGGCATGGGGAGACTGAAGGAAACGCTGCTTGGCCCTAAGATGTTTTTTTTTTCTTCTCTCTCAGCGTCGTAGGTCTTTGGCATGGTAGACTCCCAGCTCCCTTCCAGACAATGAGGTACCGCGTGGGACTTAAAACTTGTAAGACTCGACACTTCACGAACTTCTTGTCTAGCTTGGCAGTGTAATGCCGACCTGCTTCACTTTGTCTAAAATTCCGTCGGTAGATTTCGTCGCCTGCCTTGAAGCCAGAAGGATGGGATCGCAGATTGTATCACTCCTACCCCACCCGTCTACTGTCTTCAATCCTCTGCCGGATTTGTTCTCGTAGAATTTGGAGTTTCTCGTGAGGCTCCAGCACCACTATTGGGTCTTCCAACCCTTTCAACTGTCGCAATAGCCGGTACGAGGTTCCGTGGCAAATCATATGCTGGCCGAACACGGCAAAGTATGGGGAGATGCCTGTGGTGGAGTGGTAAGACGAACGCAGGGCACAGGTAATGGCGGAAATCCTGCGGTCCCAATCCTTCTGATCCGGTTGGACGTAGGCCCGAATGGCGGCTATAAGGGTGCGGTTCAATCGCTCGGACGCATTGGCTTGCGGAGAATAAACGGCAGTCCGCTGATGCGTAATGCCATACTTCTCCATTAATTCTCGGAATCTAGACGAGGTGAACTGAACTCCGTTGTCGGAGACCAGCTTCTCCGGTACTCCAAATATATGGAAAACACGATTTTCCAGAAAACTGACTATGGGGCCGGTGTGCAGGTTTCGAAGAGGTTCCACCATCGGAAATTTGGACAAGTGGTCCAGGACCACGACAGCTCCCGTGTATCCCAAAGTCGAGCGAGGGTACGGACCGATGAGATCTATATACAGGCGCTGGAACACCCGCTCCGGCAGTTCGAATTTTCCCATCGGGGGCCGAAGAACAGAATTGGGCACTTTCGTGCATTTGCACAGCTCACAAGCGGCTACGTACTTTTTCGCTTGCTGCGCCATCTTAGGCCAAAAGAAGTAAGTCTTCAGCCGCCGAAGCGTACGACCATAACCGCCGTGTGCACTCAATGGGTGGTCATGAGCCCGCTTAATCAATTCGCATGTCAGTTCTTCGGGCACCCATAACTTCCACTGTTCCTCTTCTTGAATGGGATCTCCGGAGGCGTGTCTCGTCCGCTTGTATATAAATCCCTCCGTCACCCGTAGTTCTGGCAGCTGTAGCAACTGGTTCTGAATCGTATTCAGCAGCTGGGTATAACATGCTGACTTGAAGGCGGAATGGTCCAAGTCGATCCATAGGGGGCTGTCGTCCTCCTGGGCCAACTCGGCTCCTTCGGGGGCGAACATCCTTGATAGTGTGTCCGGTACCACGTGCTGACTTCCTTTGCGGTGTCTTATCGTGAAGTCAAACGCCTGTAATTTCAAGGCCCATCTGGCCAAGCGGCCGTGGAGATCAGTTTGGCTCATCAGCCATTTCAGTGACGCATGATCAGTGACGATTTCAAAAGGATGTCCTTCTACATATGCTCGAAAACGTTTCACTGCCAGCACAGCCGCTGGGCATTCCTGCTCCTAGACCGTGTAGTTCCGCTGGGCCTGGTTCAGCTTGTGGGACATGAAGGCTATAGGTCTTTCCTCGCCGTCTTGCGCAACCTGGACTTAGACTGCTCCCACCCCATGTTGACTCGCGTCACAATGGATTGAGAACGGTTTGTCAAAGTCCGGGCTGTGCAGTACGGGGGCTGTAGTCAGACTCTTCTTTAGCTCTTCAAAGGCTCGCAAGCTGGGCTCTTCCCAGACGAACTTACGTCCCTTACGGAGCATGTCGGTCAAAGAAGTGGTAACGGTGGCATAGTCACGTACGAAACGCTGGTACCATCCGCATAAGCCTAGGAATCGGCGTAACTGCTTGGTGGTCTCGGGTAATGGAAAAACGTCAATCGCTTGAGTCTTGTCCGGGTCGGTTTTGATATTGCCATGCCCAATGATGTGACCTAGATACTTCACCTCCGTCATCACGAACTGACTCTTCTGTATGTTGATTGTTAACCCTGCCCTCCGGATGTGTAGCGCCACCTCCTGAAGCATGTCGATGTGTTCGTTAAAGGTCTCGGCTATTAGCAACAGATCGTCCAAGTACACGAAAACTTGGTGCCGTAAATGAGGTGGTATCACCTTATCCATAAGGCACGTCATTGTTTGAGGGGCATTGCACAATCCGAATGGCATGGTCACGAATTGATACAGGGGCCGACCTGGGACTGTGAAGGCTGTTTTCTCCTTTGAGCCAGGGTCTAAAGGAATTTGCCAGAAGGCGTCCTTGAGGTCTAAGCTCGTAATGAAGTGGGCTTTAGGCAATCGACTCAAAATGCCTTCAATCAACGGTAGAGGGTATGCGTCCTTGATAGTGACGGCGTTCAAGCGTCTGGCATCTAAGCATAGCCGGACCTTGTTCGGCTTGACAACTAAGGTGACTGGGGAAGCTCACGCGCTCTGCGATTCTTCGATCACGCCTAATGCTAGCATTCGATCCACTTCGGCATATAACAACTTTTCCTTCGCTGGAGATATGGCAAAATGTCTCTGTTTTATGGGTTTAGCATCCCCCACATCTATAGTGTGTAACACCAGCGCCGTCCGCCCGAGACCTTCCTTCTCATGCGATGGAAAAGCCGATATAGCCGAGTCAAGTCTCAATTGCTGATTCACATCCAGTGTATGTCGTAATAAGTGATTGGTTTGAGTTTGGTCCGGAATTGTGGTGACGGACTCCAGGGTCGTGCCGGAAAATAGTGCCGGGGCCAAGTTAAATTTTCGAACGAAATCCACTCCTAGATAAAGATTCTGGGTTAATTGAGGTATGATGTAAAATTCCAGAGGTTTAGTTACTCCCTTAACGGTAACATCCGTCATAATTTTTCCCACTACAGAGTGACGAGTTCCGTCCGCCGTGCTTAACCAGGTGGTAAAATGGTGGATTCCCCTGCAAAATCGGCTGATTAGCAATTCACACTGGCTCCCGTATCGACTAAACCTGACACCCGTTTTTGCAGGAGGTGTACTGACGCATATGGTCGAACGTCATCCCTCAATAATTCGTCTAAGTGTATGTCCTTCAGCACTTTCCTCGACTGCCTGACTCTTCTCCAGAAGCTCCGCATCCGACGCGTGGCTCGCTTTCTTCGCGATGGGACAGTTGTAGCCAACTCCTCATGGAAGATGCGCTGTCGAGTAGCCAAATAATTCCGCAGCCTGACGTGGAAAGGTTTGACATGCCAAGGAACTTTCGCCTCGCTATCATTTCCCTGCGCGTTGGCCTCGACAAAGGATGGCGTCGGTTGTGGAACTTCGGGAGAACTGTGTTTGGCGGTGCGAGTCAGCAGAATTGGAGTCATGTCGGGGGCTTGGTCATAGCTAGTGATGGGGTCAGGATTGGTTCGTCCGGGGCTTAGGAGTGCCGACGGGTGGTCGCGGCACTCGGCGGCAAGTTTTTTCGCAGTTTGCAATTTGCGCAATCAGGTGCGTATGTGTCGGCCTTCCCGCATCGGTAACAGAAAAGCGTCGGCTCCGCTGGACATGCATAGAACCGATGCCCCGTTTGTCGGCAGTTCCAACAGACCGTCGGGCTGGTAATTGCTTCAAGGGAGGGTCTATCAATCATTGCTGGGTCCTCAAGCTCCGGTGATGCTCCGCTCCTCGGTACTGGTACTGGATCAGCAAGTAGGTGGTCCGCTGCCATCAACTCCGCGGTGTGATGATTTCGGGGATTTGGTCCCGTTATGCGAGGTTGTGGACGGAAGGTACCTCGCCGCTCATCCAATTGTTCTTGCCTACGGGCATGGAGGCGCAATCCCTGTATGGTGTTGATGGGAAAATGCAGAAGGCTGTTCTAAAGATCCCAACGCATATTCTCTCTGATAATTTCTATCAGTTCGTCCTCGGGCATGGTTGTTCGCAGGCGAGTGCTCAATCTCACTATACTTGTGTAGCACTGGTCGAACGGTTCGTGAGCGCCTTGTTTCCGTTTCTTTATCTGTTCCCTTAGTTCTCTCTCAGTGAAGCCATCATCAAATCGATTGCGGAAGGCTGCGCTGAAAGAGTTCCAAGTGGGACGTGGCGTCGATTCCTTAAAACTCCAGTACCAGTCGGCAGCATCTCCGCAGAACAAAAGATGTGCATGCCGGAGGAAGGCCGAGAAATCACCTCCCAAGGTGCTGGATACTAAAGCCTGAATCCGGAAAAGGAACCGGTCCGCTGATAACATATCGTTGAAACCCGTGAAGTTCAGGCGCCAACTCTCCATGATACGAGGCGTTGGGTCTCGGAAAGGTGTCCATGCGTTCCCGGGGGGAATCGCATCCTCGATTGACGTGTTATAAGGGGCTGCCTCGGGGACTGGAGGTACCAACGGAGGTGCGGTGCTGTGTCGTGGTCTATACTCGGGCACTCTGGGATCCATTGCCGAGTTTCTTGGAGGTAGGGCCCATTGATCAGATGGTCGAGAGTTGGGCATAGCCACACTGGGATTGTGCTCCCAGCAAAGCGGAGTTCTCACGCGGCTGGGTGGTTGACTCATGGGGAGGTTCTGGAGCCTTCCCTCCAGGTTGCCAATCCTCTCAGACATATCCCGCATTAACGCCACGAGGGTGTCAATGGAGTGGGTGGAAGGCGCGGGTGTAACCTCGGACGCGACAACTGCAGCCGGAACTTCACCGCCTACGGCTCCTTGAAAGTCCATCAGTGATTGGGGCGGTTCGGCATCTGGAACCCCTTTCGCCACTGCTCCACGCGTTGGGACGGGCGTTCCGAGGGGGACGTCTACGGCAGTCAGATCTATGGGTCGCCGGCATAGTGGGCAAAGTTCGGACGTGAGGAGGAGCTGTTGGACACAGGCACGGTGGGAAAGGTGTCCACACTCCAATCGCACGCTGTGTACGCCCTCCACTACGTCTTCGAAGCAGATCCCGCAGTTAGCTGGTTGGACCGTTTTGGATCTGGTCCAATGCTTATCTGGGGTCCGCTTCGTTGCCATATTTGTTGTTGCTTGTTTTGGTTGTTGCTAATATTACTGAGAAGAAAAAATATAAGATATACTTATTCCTACTATATAAGTGAAAAAGAAAACTCACTACTAAGTTAGTGGCCGATAGTGGCGAGCTATTAACAAGTGGGGGAAAAAAATATTTGACAGTCCTTTCCTTTCCAGCAGTCGACTTCCAAAGGTAAATGAGAGTGCGTGGTAGTCTGCCGAAAAAAGGGTGCTTTCGGTCGATTTACAAAAATTAACCCCTAAACCCACATACATCACAAAACCGTCTCTAAACTACGTTAAATGACTCGACGAGACAAGTGGTAGAGCTACCGTAACGGTTTTGTACGCGGTCAAAATTCCCGACGCGTGGAAGCATTCCGGGCTCCGCAACTCCAGCATACGCCACCGAATGTTGAACCGATACCACTCGTCTATCACGCATACGAAATAAGTAGACTCCTTCCGCGACATAAAGGCAAGGTAGCCTTCTATTTTCTTGAGAGTCCAGGCCGACAGGAGAAACCCCGTCTGGCTGACAGTTCCATCAAGAAAATAGAAGGTCCTTACAGGGGTTAACCTGGGACAACACATCGGAAGGATTCTGTCGCGAAAAAAAAATCAAACAAAGGAGAGCGGAAGTTACAACTCACGTGTAGCGACTGCTAGTGTGTATCACACAACTCCACTGCTCCTGTTTGTGAGGCTCGAGTACCAGAGTACCTTACATCCTCCGTAAAGGACCAACTCGTCAGAAGACGCGAATCGTTTATCCCCTTAGGATGTTTTGGGCCCTACGTTGGGCACCATTTGTAATGATTTTTATGTTTATTTGCGAACGCGGAACCGACCTCTCATCGGTTCTAGACGTTAAGTCTGACTAGTGCCAACGGATGGTACCAACCGGTCAACCAATCCGTGCACCGTAACCCATTCACGCGGTGGCTGCTTGTCGGCCAGCTAGATCGGAGAGGATTTCGGTCGCGGGTCTCCGAATGGGTTACGCTCATTTACAATATTCAGCCACCTGTACACGCCCGTTTTCAAACGCGTTACAAAAACAAAACCATACGGAGAGGAAACCTATTCTACGTTACTCCGTATTTCTTCATTAACCAGTCAAAAGTACAAAATCTAATTTTTATTTCGCGTTCCAGAATTTCCGACGCGGTACCGAAAAGTACACTACGTTAACTCAACCCGACGAAAGCTACGTTAAAGAAAAATCAAAAACAACTAAGGTACCGCGTACCGCGCGCAACGCGAAACCGACTTCAGCGGATTTTCTCAATCCCTACCCTCGCGACGGCATACTTACCCTGCACCTCATTTCCCGCTGAAAAGCAGAACTACTGGAAAGGAAAGTCGTGTGTTAATTAGCAATTCATATTATATAAATGTTTATTCATTTTCGACATTTTGAACTTTCAATATTTTAAATTTGATAAAATCAGGATTTCATTTTAAATATTATTAGCTTCCAATTAAAAACAAAACTTCTTTAATTTAAAAAAAAAATATGCATCGCAAAAGAAAATCATGGAAATATTTACATTGGATACTGATCCTTATCGGACTTGATTTTAGCTGTCTCATTATTAATTTTAAACTTCTTTGTATGAGTTCGTCTCTAAATGTTACACTTATGTCGTTTAATACAAGCGTGAATTCTTATCAAGAGGGTTATATAGGTTATACTCTATGAATTTTTAGCTTGTTTATCTATCCCTAAGTGTTTGTTTTACTCTAGGTGCTTATTTTAAATGGGTTTATAATTGTTGTGACAAAACGATCACGTCAGGCGATTTTGAACTTATTTCATAAAAATACTTCCACTTTTATATCTATGCATATCCTGTAAACTACTCTAGTTAGATATCCTATTTAGTCAGAATCTGTAGGAGAATGTCCTGCAATTTATCATTCGGGTTTACAATCAGGTTTAATGATTGTGGAAATACGGGTAATATCCATTTACTAATCGTTGTTCGAATTCTTTGAAATTGATTTTCTTCTTAGTAATTCAAAGCATGGAGCATATGGAACTAATGTAAAATAACTAAGCTATAGTGAAGTAAACTACGATAGTGCACGATCGTGTTGTGGTGGACTGATTTCAATTATATATAACGAAGAGAAAAAATCAATTTTAAAAAAAAGCTTAAACATGAGAACAGTAAAAGGCGACTAAGTATTAATTTCAAAAAAAAAAATCCAGTAAACAACAAAATATCATTTAATTAAAAAGAAAGTTTGCTATCATTTACTTTATGGTACATCTAATTTCCTCATGTTTTTCGATTTCACTCTATTATTCCATTCAAATATTTCATCTTTAAATTCACTTGATTTCATAAAAAAGTTAATAAATCGGTACATTTCCCTCCAGCATTATCTCTAATTATTTAAAGCACACAGTTAAGGTGAAACAGACTTGTAGAAACAAATAAAGCTTCCTATTCTTAACTGAAATTGTTGCGGCATCTATGATACCCAGAGATGATTTGAATCTTAAGTTAAGGGCGTAACGAGCACATGGAATGTTTAAAGGCATTTATTTATAAAAGCTTGGTTAATAACTGAAAAGCCGGCGTAATAGTCTACATACTGGACAGTTTATGTGTAACCTGTACAATATTTATATATATAAAAAAAACGGATTATGGACCCTCTATATTCCAGTGGAATTATTTAGGAAATTTACATGGAAAGAAATTTTAGCTAGATTACTCTAATTTTAAATGTATTTTAAAATACGTCTGAATATATCTGCGAACGAACTGTAGCGTTTTTGCTATTCATTCGTTGGTAAAAAAACTAAATTAAATGCTGTTCTATTGATCACAGCATGAGATAACGTTTATGATATAGGTTCCAACACAAATCTTGTGCCAATTTACATTGGTCTTGGATAAGAAACGAGTAATCTTAAACCTAGTCTTAACACATTATTACAGGTGTAACTACCTTCGTGCTATATCGCGGCGTTTTATCACTGTTATGCGAAGCTTCTGAATCGGAGTTATTTAAGTCATTTGAATCCAAAAGTGGAATACTTGGAGCAGTATTGTTGCGAAATTTTACACTTGTTGATACACTGTTCGAAGCTGATTCGTTGTTTATGGTAAATACTTCTTCATTCTTCAATCGTGAATAAACTGCATATTTATGAGCAATATGGCAGCAAATACCGCCTAGGCAAAGTGTTAAGCCTAAAATATTGACTGTGCTTAACTGATCACCAACTACTTCTACGGCAAGTACGAGTTGGCATATATCCTTAAATATTCCACTTATCGAAAGTGTTAAACTTGATGTGTGCGACAGAACCATGAATTCGCTTATTTCCATAAGAAATGCTATTATTGCTCCGACCGTTATTTTCATGAATATTAGGGAGAAGTCTTTAAATAGTACTGCATTTAAATTTTCGTACGAAATTACTCGCGAGATTATATGCAAACCATATCTCGCTCCAGGACTTATTCCGTTACCTCAATGATGTGGGCACTGTCGATATTTCCTCATAACACTTACTTGGTACCTTCCAACAGTTGTCACTGCCTTTGGGGGCTCAACCGGGATATCCTCCTGGGTGGCGGCCACTACTTCCCATCCATGCAGCTTGTGACGATGGCGACTGTGGTGGATGCATTTGTTTAGATTATATAGTTGAATCGAACTGACATCATACCTTTGTGTTTCAGTTGGGAAGCGAAGAATTTAACATTTTGCAAATTCGTGAACTTCGTTCCTTGCGTAAATGAATGCGCAAGGAAATATTTTGAAAAAGATAGATTTATCAATCCGCTCTAACACAACACTAGTGGACTATATTCAACTTGTCGGAAACACGACCACGTTAGTCAAGAGAAACGATAAGGGTGGCTTATAAGTAAAACAATTTATTTTAAATAAAAGCGACGGTTACAGAGATGAGGTACAATACAATGCACGAACGCTTAGGTAGAACTCACTCACAATCACACTCTGCCGCCATGTGGCTGTCAATTTCCTTTTGACATCCCACGACAAAATTGACGTGGGATGTGCAACTGTCCCAACCGACATGAGATGCCAAGCCACTCGGTGGCAAGGTGTGTTAGTGAGTCGCCAGCGGCGTCACAAGATTCATTACAGGGCAGTGTCCACGATGCCTACGAGGCATGGGGAGACTGAAGGAAACGCTGCTTGGCCCTAAGATGTTTTTTTTTTCTTCTCTCTCAGCGTCGTAGGTCTTTGGCATGGTAGACTCCCAGCTCCCTTCCAGACAATGAGGTACCGCGTGGGACTTAAAACTTGTAAGACTCGACACTTCACGAACTTCTTGTCTAGCTTGGCAGTGTAATGCCGACCTGCTTCACTTTGTCTAAAATTCCGTCGGTAGATTTCGTCGCCTGCCTTGAAGCCAGAAGGATGGGATCGCAGATTGTATCACTCCTACCCCACCCGTCTACTGTCTTCAATCCTCTGCCGGATTTGTTCTCGTAGAATTTGGAGTTTCTCGTGAGGCTCCAGCACCACTATTGGGTCTTCCAACCCTTTCAACTGTCGCAATAGCCGGTACGAGGTTCCGTGGCAAATCATATGCTGGCCGAACACGGCAAAGTATGGGGAGATGCCTGTGGTGGAGTGATAAGACGAACGCAGGGCACAGGTAATGGCGGAAATCCTGCGGTCCCAATCCTTCTGATCCGGTTGGACGTAGGCCCGAATGGCGGCTATAACAGTGCGGTTCAATCGCTCGGACGCATTGGCTTGCGGAGAATAAACGGCAGTCCGCTGATGCGTAATGCCATACTTCTCCATTAATTCTCGGAATCTAGACGAGGTGAACTGAACTCCGTTGTCGGAGACCAGCTTCTCCGGTACTCCAAATATATGGAAAACACGATTTTCCAGAAAACTGACTATGGGGCCGGTGTGCAGGTTTCGAAGAGGTTCCACCATCGGAAATTTGGACAAGTGGTCCAGGACCACGACAGCTCCCGTGTATCCCAAAGTCGAGCGAGGGTACGGACCGATGAGATCTATATACAGGCGCTGGAACACCCGCTCCGGCAGTTCGAATTTTCCCATCGGGGGCCGAAGAACAGAATTGGGCACTTTCGTGCATTTGCACAGCTCACAAGCGGCTACGTACTTTTTCACTTGCTGCGCCATCTTAGGCCAAAAGAAGTAAGTCTTCAGCCGCCGAAGCGTACGACCATAACCGCCGTGTGCACTCAATGGGTGGTCATGAGCCCGCTTAATCAATTCGCATGTCAGTTCTTCGGGCCCCCATAACTTCCACTGTTCCTCTTCTTGAATGGGGTCTCCGGAGGCGTGTCTCGTCCGCTTGTATATAAATCCCTCCGTCACCCGTAGTTCTGGCAGCTGTAGCAACTGGTTCTGAATCGTATTCAGCAGCTGGGTATAACATGCTGACTTGAAGGCGGAATGGTCCAAGTCGATCCATAGGGGGCTGTCGTCCTCCTGGGCCAACTCGGCTCCTTCAGGGGCGAACATCCTTGATAGTGTGTCCGGTACCACGTGCTGACTTCCTTTGCGGTGTCTTATCGTGAAGTCAAACGCCTGTAATTTCAAGGCCCATCTGGCCAAGCGGCCGTGGAGATCAGTTTGGCTCATCAGCCATTTCAGTGACGCATGATCAGTGACGATTTCAAAAGGATGTCCTTCTACATATGCTCGAAAACGTTTCACTGCCAGCACAGCCGCTGGGCATTCCTGCTCCGAGACCGTGTAGTTCCGCTGGGCCTGGTTCAGCTTGTGGGACATGAAGGCTATAGGTCTTTCCTCGCCGTCTTGCGCAACCTGGACTTAGACTGCTCCCACCCCATGTTGACTCGCGTCACAATGGATTGAGAACGGTTTGTCAAAGTCCGGGCTGTGCAGTACGGGGGCTGTAGTCAGACTCTTCTTTAGCTCTTCAAAGGCTCGCAAGCTGGGCTCTTCCCAGACGAACTTACGTCCCTTACGGAGCATGTCGGTCAAAGAAGTGGTAACGGTGGCATAGTCACGTACGAAACGCTGGTACCATCCGCATAAGCCTAGGAATCGGCGTAACTGCTTGGTGGTCTCGGGTAATGGAAAAACGTCAATCGCTTGAGTTTTGTCCGGGTCGGTTTTGATATTGCCATGCCCAATGATGTGACCTAGATACTTCACCTCCGTCATCACGAACTGACTCTTCTGTATGTTGATTGTTAACCCTGCCCTCCGGATGTGTAGCGCCACCTCCTGAAGCATGTCGATGTGTTCGTTAAAGGTCTCGGCTATTAGCAACAGATCGTCCAAGTACACGAAAACTTGGTGCCGTAAATGAGGTGGTATCACCTTATCCATAAGGCACGTCATTGATTGAGGGGCATTGCACAATCCGAATGGCATGGTCACGAATTGATACAGGGGCCGACCTGGGACTGTGAAGGCTGTTTTCTCCTTTGAGCCAGGGTCTAAAGGAATTTGCCAGAAGGCGTCCTTGAGGTCTAAGCTCGTGATGAAGTGGGCTTTAGGCAATCGACTCAAAATGCCTTCAATCAACGGTAGAGGGTATGCGTCCTTGATAGTGACGGCGTTCAAGCGTCTGGCATCTAAGCATAGCCGGACCTTGTTCGGCTTGACAACTAAGGTGACTGGGGAAGCCCACGCGCTCTGCGATTCTTCGATCACGCCTAATGCTAGCATTCGATCCACTTCGGCATATAACAACTTTTCCTTCGCTGGAGATATGGCAAAATGTCTCTGTTTTATGGGTTTAGCATCCCCCACATCTATAGTGTGTAACACCAGCGCCGTCCGCCCGAGACCTTCCTTCTCATGCGATGGAAAAGCCAATATAGCCGAGTCAAGTCTCAATTGCTGATTCACATCCAGTGTATGTCGTAATAAGTGATTGGTTTGAGTTTGGTCCGGAATTGTGGTGACGGACTCCAGGGTCGTGCCGGAAAATAGTGCCGGGGCCAAGTTAAATTTTCGAACGAAATCCACTCCTAGATAAAGATTCTGGGTTAATTGAGGTATGATGTAAAATTCCAGAGGTTTAGTTACTCCCTTAACGGTAACATCCGTCGTAATTTTTTCCACTACAGAGTGACGAGTTCCGTCCGCCGTGCTTAACCAGGTGGTAAAATGGTGGATTCCCCTGCAAAATCGGCTGATTAGCAATTCACACTGGCTCCCGTATCGACTAAACCTGACACCCGTTTTTGCAGGAGGTGTACTGACGCATATGGTCGAACGTCATCCCTCAATAATTCGTCTAAGTGTATGTCCTTCAGCACTTTCCTCGACTGCCTGACTCTTCTCCAGAAGCTCCGCATCCGACGCGTGGCTCGCTTTCTTCGCGATGGGACAGTTGTAGCCAACTCCTCATGGAAGATGCGCTGTCGAGTAGCCAAATAATTCCGCAGCCTGACGTGGAAAGGTTTGACATGCCAAGGAACTTTCGCCTCGCTATCATTTCCCTGCGCGTTGGCCTCGACAAAGGATGGCGTCGGTTGTGGAACTTCGGGAGAACTGTGTTTGGCGGTGCGAGTCAGCAGAATTGGAGTCATGTCGGGGGCTTGGTCATAGCTAGTGATGGGGTCAGGATTGGTTCGTCCGGGGCTTAGGAGTGCCGACGGGTGGTCGCGGCACTCGGCGGCAAGTTTTTTCGCAGTTTGCAATTTGCGCAATCAGGTGCGTATGTGTCGGCCTTCCCGCATCGGTAACAGAAAAGCGTCGGCTCCGCTGGACATGCATAGAACCGATGCCCCGTTTGTCGGCAGTTCCAACAGACCGTTGGGCTGGTAATTGCTTCAAGGGAGGGTCTATCAATCATTGCTGGGTCCTCAAGCTCCGGTGATGCTCCGCTCCTCGGTACTGGTACTGGATCAGCAAGTAGGTGGTCCGCTGCCATCAACTCCGCGGTGTGATGATTTCGGGGATTTGGTCCCGTTATGCGAGGTTGTGGACGGAAGGTACCTCACCGCTCATCCAATTGTTCTTGCCTACGGGCATGGAGGCGCAATCCCTGTATGGTGTTGATGGGAAAATGCAGAAGGCTGTTCTGAAGATCCCAACGCATATTCTCTCTGATAATTTCTACCAGTTCGTCCTCGAGCATGGTTGTTCGCAGGCGAGTGCTCAATCTCACTATACTTGTGTAGCACTGGTCGAACGGTTCGTGAGCGCCTTGTTTCCGTTTCTTTATCTGTTCCCTTAGTTCTCTCTCAGTGAAGCCATCATCAAATCGATTGCGGAAGGCTGCACTGAAAGAGTTCCAAGTGGGACGTGGCGTCGATTCCTTAAAACTCCAGTACCAGTCGGCAGCATCTCCGCAGAACAAAAGATGTGCATGCCGGAGGAAGGCCGAGAAATCACCTCCCAAGGTGCTGGATACTAAAGCCTGAATCCGGAAAAGGAACCGGTCCGCTGATAACATATCGTTGAAACCCGTGAAGTTCAGGCGCCAACTCTCCATGATACGAGGCGTTGGGTCTCGGAAAGGTGTCCATGCGTTCCCGGGGGGAATCGCATCCTCGATTGACGTGTTATAAGGGGCTGCCTCGGGGACTGGAGGTACCAACGGAGGTGCGGTGCTGTGTCGTGGTCTATACTCGGGCACTCTGGGATCCATTGCCGAGTTTCTTGGAGGTAGGGCCCATTGATCAGATGGTCGAGAGTTGGGCATAGCCACACTGGGATTGTGCTCCCAGCAAAGCGGAGTTCTCACGCGGCTGGGTGGTTGACTCATGGGGAGGTTCTGGAGCCTTCCCTCCAGGTTGCCAATCCTCTCAGACATATCCCGCATTAACGCCACGAGGGTGTCAATGGAGTGGGTGGAAGGCGCGGGTGTAACCTCGGACGCGACAACTGCAGCCGGAACTTCACCGCCTACGGCTCCTTGAAAGTCCATCAGTGATTGGGGCGGTTCGGCATCTGGAACCCCTTTCGCCACTGCTCCACGCGTTGGGACGGGCGTTCCGAGGGGGACGTCTACGGCAGTCAGATCTATGGGTCGCCGGCATAGTGGGCAAAGTTCGGACGTGAGGAGGAGCTGTTGGACACAGGCACGGTGGGAAAGGTGTCCACACTCCAATCGCACGCTGTGTACGCCCTCCACTACGTCTTCGAAGCAGATCCCGCAGTTAGCTGGTTGGACCGTTTTGGATCTGGTCCAACGCTTATCTGGGGTCCGCTTCGTTGCCATATTTATTGTTGCTTGTTTTGGTTGTTGCTAATATTACTGAGAAGAAAAAATATAAGATATACTTATTCCTACTATATAAGTGAAAAAGAAAACTCACTACTAAGTTAGTGGCCGATAGTGGCGAGCTATTAACAAGTGGGGGAAAAAAATATTTGACAGTCCTTTCCTTTCCAGCAGTCGACTTCCAAAGGTAAATGAGAGTGCGTGGTAGTCTGCCGAAAAAAGGGTGCTTTCGGTCGATTTACAAAAATTAACCCCTAAACCCACATACATCACAAAACCGTCTCTAAACTACGTTAAATGACTCGACGAGACAAGTGGTAGAGCTACCGTAACGGCTTAGTACGCGGTCAAAATTCCCGACGCGTGGAAGCATTCCGGGCTCCGCAACTCCAGCATACGCCACCGAATGTTGAACCGATACCACTCGTCTATCACGCATACGAAATAAGTAGACTCCTTCCGCGACATAAAGGCAAGGTAGCCTTCTATTTTCTTGAGAGTCCAGGCCGACAGGAGAAACCCCGTCTGGCTGACAGTTCCATCAAGAAAATAGAAGGTCCTTACAGGGGTTAACCTGGGACAACACATCGGAAGGATCCTGTCGCGAAAAAAAAATCAAACAAAGGAGAGCGGAAGTTACAACTCACGTGTAGCGACTGCTAGTGTGTATCACACAACTCCACTGCTCCTGTTTGTGAGGCTCGAGTACCAGAGTACCTTACATCCTCCGTAAAGGACCAACTCGTCAGAAGACGCGAATCGTTTATCCCCTTAGGATGTTTTGGGCCCTACGTTGGGCACCATTTGTAATGATTTTTATGTTTATTTGCGAACGCGGAACCGACCTCTCATCGGTTCTAGACGTTAAGTCTGACTAGTGCCAACGGATGGTACCAACCGGTCAACCAATCCGTGCACCGTAACCCATTCACGCGGTGGCTGCTTGTCGGCCAGCTAGATCGGAGAGGATTTCGGTCGCGGGTCTCCGAATGGGTTACGCTCATTTACAATATTCAGCCACCTATACACGCCCGTTTTCAAACGCGTTACAAAAACAAAACCATACGGAGAGGAAACCTATTCTACGTTACTCCGTATTTCTTCATTAACCAGTCAAAAGTACAAAATCTAATTTTTATTTCGCGTTCCAGAATTTCCGACGCGGTACCGAAAAGTACACTACGTTAACTCAACCCGACGAAAGCTACGTTAAAGAAAAATCAAAAACAACTAAGGTACCGCGTACCGCGCGCAACGCGAAACCGACTTCAGCGGATTTTCTCAATCCCTACCCTCGCGACGGCATACTTACCCTGCACCTCATTTCCCGCTGAAAAGCAGAACTACTGGAAAGGAAAGTCGTGTGTTAATTAGCAATTCATATTATATAAATGTTTATTCATTTTCGACATTTTGAACTTTCAATATTTTAAATTTAATAAAATCAGGATTTCATTTTAAATATTATTAGCTTCCAATTAAAAACAAAACTTCTTTAATTTAAAAAAAAAAATATGCATCGCAAAAGAAAATCATGGAAATATTTACATTGGATACTGATCCTTATCGGACTTGATTTTAGCTGTCTCATTATTAATTTTAAACTTCTTTGTATGAGTTCTTCTCTAAATGTTACACTTATGTCGTTTAATACAAGCGTGAATTCTTATCAAGAGGGTTATATAGGTTATACTCTATGAATTTTTAGCTTGTTTATCTATCCCTAAGTGTTCGTTTTACTCTAGGTGCTTATTTTAAATGGGTTTATAATTGTTGTGACAAAACGATCACGTCAGGCGATTTTGAACTTATTTCATAAAAATACTTCCACTTTTATATCTATGCATATCCTGTAAACTACTCTAGTTAGATATCCTATTTAGTCAGAATCTGTAGGAGAATGTCCTGCAATTTATCATTCAGGTTTACAATCAGGTTTAATGATTGTGGAAATACGGGTAATATCCATTTACTAATCGTTGTTCGAATTCTTTGAAATTGATTTTCTTCTTAGTAATTCAAAGCATGGAGCATATGGAACTAATGTAAAATAACTAAGCTATAGTGAAGTAAACTACGATAGTGCACGATCGTGTTGTGGTGGACTGATTTCAATTATATATAACGAAGAGAAAAAATCAATTTTAAAAAAAAGCTTAAACATGAGAACAGTAAAAGGCGACTAAGTATTAATTTCAAAAAAAAAAAATCCAGTAAACACCAAAATATCATTTAATTAAAAAGAAAGTTTGCTATCATTTACTTTATGGTAAATCTAATTTCCTCATGTTTTTCGATTTCACTCTATTATTCCATTTAAATATTTCATCTTCAAATTCACTTGATTTCATAAAAAAGTTAATAAATCGCAATGAAGAAGTACTACAGGAACACTGATATTCCCCTTCTTGTGAGGTGAAATCCGATTGGTGTTAGTGAAACACCATTTTAGTATTAGTGCGCTCAGTGAAGTGGTGAACAAGTTGTTTTTAGAAGGCGCAAATTTAGTGAATTTTCAAATTTGGCGGGAGTTTCATTATCAAGAGATGATTTTGTTGTAGATGTAAAAAAATTTGAATGAAGTAATTAAAACAAGATAAAGTATAGCCACTTAAATATTATATTTATATATATATATATATATATATATATATATATATATATATATATATACTATATATATCGAAGATGTATATAATAGCATAAGATTAAGCCTTGTTCCTATGTGCTCAATAACTGATGCATGTATCGACGCTTACTGAAAAGCAGACATGCAGTTTCTGATTCTTGGTGGTTATTAGTGATTCTGTACCACAGGGAGCTTAGAAAGTTGAACATCCGTTAATTGCATACTGAATGGTATAATTAAAAAAAGATTACAACAGGGACTCGAAGTCTTTCTCATCTGCAATAGTTTGAGACAAACATATAATTATTTCAGTTGAAGGAAAGTTTTTTAATTAGCATAACTTATCACATCATAATACTTCTAGTGAATCGTGTCTTAAAAATGATACCGAATTTAGTTCTGTTTTGCACCTTCAGCCATAGAAAATTCAAATTAATATAATCTATGTTTCCAGGGATCACCACGTGGAGGTAGGTGCAGGAAGTGCCTTAATATGAGTATAACATATACAAATATACCTGTTTTTATGAATTCTTATGAACACTTCCTTGATCCCCTTACAGCTTTCTTCTTCTTGAATGTTAGTACTTATTTTTGAATGATAAAATTTAATAGGATATAACTACGGGATTAAAGTTTACTTGCACTCGTTAAAAATAATCATTTTACTGTAAAATTGTCGCAGTGAAATTTTATCAGATTGTTTTTTGGCTAGAAAAAAATATCTTGTGTTGAGATATTTTTCAGTTATACATTTTATTAACAGGCTGTAATGATCGCTGGTCTTCATGTGGTCGTCTTGGTCTTCAAAAATATTTTTGTTGATAAAATGTTCTTGTACCGCAATAACAAGAGTTAATAAAATGTGCTTCCTTAATATGTTCTCATTTTGATTAAATTGTAATTTCAAACGTATAGACTTTCTGCTTTTTCACAAATCTTTACAACGCTGGGAGAAGGAATCTTCAAGAAGCCCTTAGATTTATAGTAAATAAGTGGTTTCGTTGTGTGGGTTCCTTCTAAAGCGGCCAGGCATTCGGTACAAATCAACGATTTATATAATTTAAAAACAACAAACCCAGATATATAACATACAACGTGATGCACATAATCAGACAACTTTGTAGGGTACATGACATAGTTATGTTCTTCCAAGAACTGCTGGTCCAAAATATCAGTATCTTCTACAACGTTTTCTTGATCTATCATGAGTGCCCTTTCTGTGGTTGCATTTATTTGCGATGAAGCTGTTTCACAAGAAGGCTGTTTTTGAAGGTTCAATATGGTGATTTTGTCTAAAGGGATACAATTCCCTATTCCTCCTTCTCTTATTTGGCATCGGATCAATAACTTTTTATAAGCAGCGATAAACTGTCTTACCGATGGGTTATTGTTATGGCCAAGATGCATCCGTATTGAAGCGAAGAACAATTCTAGATGGTCTTGATTCAATTTGTACATTGGTATGAATCGTAGCTGCTTTGATATTATATATTTATTATGTACAAATGCTACGTTTTTCAGTGCAGCAATAAGGCCAATGAAACCAGTTTTTCTTACGCTATTTACAAGTTGTTGCCCTGAACAGGTTCTCAGCTTCGACAAGTAGGCGATGCAATGTTCTGCATACGGTAGAACTTCGTTTGCATTCCTTTCGCAAAGCGCTCGTTTGAACGGGTCAAGAGCAGATAATTTGCGACTGTTCAATATATCGAAAGAATTGTTTATAACCCGTATAAATTCGGTTAGAGGCTTACTTCCTTCGAACTCTGCTAAATTGAGAACATCTGCACAAAAATCAAGAGCATCACCAACGGACTTACTAAATATTTGAGTGGCCAGTTTAACATTCATTTTTTTCTTAGCAAAATAAATATGGGCCTGTCGTAGCTTATTGCCCAAATGCAATTGCTCTTTTTCTTGTAGGATCACAAGTCTTTCGAGGTATATCCATTGAATATATTCTCCATCCTCGTTCAAAAAAGTTTTAAGGTCACCAAGGGTATTCCTTACCAACTTTACCATATGGCATGGATCAGGATGCACTATATATCGTTCGTTTGGAAGTTCGTGCGGCACTTGAGAAGGATCTGCGATATTTCGCAAATCACAGCCTAGGGATTTCATTGCACTAATGTTATTATAAGCTCCATCAAATGTTATGCCAATTATATCAGCGCCACAGGTGGTCAATTCGTCTAGCGCTAAACGAATAATGTTCGCCTTTTGGTCTCCAATGAGTGATGTTATGGGAAAAAAACCTATTGGTATTTTCCATGACCTGTTCAAAGCAACAGCCATTATCACTAGAATCTGCATTGCCAAAAACCCACTTATGCCACCATCTCCCATATCAACATAGCCATACGATTTCTCTCCATCCCAATCTACATGCTTTCGAATGTGAACTTCATCAAATACAATATTGATCACTAATTTTTCGCTCTTTTTATTTGCTTCATCACAGGCAGTTTTAATGGCATGAAGTGCTTCATTTGTAAAGCCAGGAGAGAAATTCAAAACCCGACACCATTGGGAAATAGTTCTGGGATGTGGAAGACAGTTGTCAAATATTTCTCGTACATACTCATACCCTTTGGGTAACAGGGAGTTGAGATTAAGAGCAAATAATCGAATATTTTCGTTATACTCTTTCTCCACCACTCCATGTTTTGATTTGCGTATATAACGTTAGAGAAAGTCTTTTGTTGGTCCGGCAATATCAATTAGCACGCTTTCTATTTCATTATCAATAACATTTTTAGTTTTGAGTTCCTGCAGTACAGTCTCAATTTGCGCGATTCGTTTGCGTTGTCGGGAAACTTTTTGTGTCAAGCGCTTTATTGATTTATCCCTACTCTGGATACACTTGCGCAGTTTTCGTAATTTAGCCTTCTTAATAATCACCTTTTCTGAAATTTCGCTTTCATCTTCACTTGAAGTCTCAAGGCATTCTTTCAGGCTCAGATTTTTTTCTATTTGATCCTAAACAGAGTTGAAGATTTCTGTTAAATATATTATTTATTTGTATTGAAACCTATCCTTTGCAACGGCACGACTACTAGGTTTGGTTAGTATGAAGTGGATATAATGGCACATATAAGGATCGAAAAACAAAGCATACAATTTTGTGTTTGCGTAAATGAAACCAAAGCAATATATGAGAATAGAGGAAAAACTTACAACAGAAATTTTCACATTACTTTTGAAAAATGGTGGTTCAGGCATAATATGAACATTGTTCTGAAAATGAGTTAAAGAATATAAAAATGATGAAACCAGAAAGGAAAGAAATCAACCAACACAAAAGAGTGAAATCATTTTATTTTATTTTGGATCAAAAGTACGTGGATGAAGGAGTTTAGTATGAGTGACTATAATGATAACTAAATTAATTCCCGTACGCTTAGTTTAAGGCGCAGGCCCGAGCAAAACTGCCATTTTGAGTAAACTAAACAGCCGTCCATCTCAGAAACCTTAAAAATATTTGCAAATATTTTTTAAGTAAAAATTAGAATTAACCTTTGGCTATTGAATCAGTTCATTACATACTGCAAAAAGTTTGTTGGGAAAATTACTAAATTCAAACAAAATAGCATGTTTTCTTTAAAAAATGTAGTAAATCTCAGAAACTACTTAACGTACCGTGTTGATTTAAGCTATGTTTGTTAGATCTAAATTATTTACATTAAATTAACTCATCAAAAATTGAAAAATGTTTTTGCCATAAATTTCCTACAACAAAATGTGGAAATTTGATACAAATTAATGTACATGCATGATATTTGTTCAGTGTGTGCAAATTACACATTTTGTTCTAGGAAATTTTTCTGCAAAATTTTTGTTTAAATTTTTGATGATTTAATTCAATACAAATAATGTAGATCTAATAAACATAGCTTAAAGAGAGAGAGAGTTACTACATTTTCTAAGGAAAACTTGCTATTTTGTTTGAATTTTGTAATTTTCGCAACAAACTTTTTGCAATATGTAATGAACTGATTCAATAGCCAAAAGTTCATTCTAATTTTTACTTAAACAAATTTTCCAAACATTTGAAAGGTTTTCGAGATGGACGGCTGTAAAGTTTAAAAAAATTTGCAGTTTTACTGGGGGCTGCGCCTTAATATTGTACTTTCATTCTAGAACGAAAATGGGTTAGATTATAGTGCATTCATAGGAGCTAATATTTGTAAATATATTATGGAAACCCAACCATCATCCAATATCAATAAAAATAAATTCGATGTTCACAAGCTAAAATGTACCCTAAGAATTGTGGCAGTATAAATGACCGCTATGACCACCTCTTGACTGTAACCAAAAATTCATATTGTTTGCATACGTTTCCATTTTTAAACTGTACAACCAATTCCAAAATGAAACTGAATAATTTCAATTTGGCATATACAATTTCATATTGTTGATTAAGATTTACAAATTGGAATTTCATTGCTAATCTATGATTTCAAAATTATTCATCTAACTTTCACTTGAAAAATTACAAGATTTTATGTTTACTTTACTTTATACTTCTATTGTATTCTTCTGAATTTACTTATTACGAGGGTTAAGTAACATATTTCTCGGTAACATCAGTTTTACTGAACAATAAGTCACGTAATCCCCAAAATATACACAAAATGTACAACAAAATTATGTAGTTGATTTAAAACCTTTTAATTTCTTTAATTTAAACTTGATTGTTTGAGAAAATTTAAAATAGAATAAATATTAGTGCTTACGTGAGCGGTAGAAGTTGATGCAATTACTTTTGATGAACTTGACGATTCCATTAAAGTCTGGAATAGGATACTTTATTAAAATTTATGAATTGTTTTACTCTAACCACCTTTACCTCATCTATGTTCTCCATATGATGCAGTATTCCATAAGGATCAGGCGTGACAACTGCTTCACAATTCTTATCGCTTCCCTAAAACAATATATGTATTTTTTTCGTTATTGAATTAGATGAAATGGTATATGAGATATATGCATATTAAGAATTTCTCAAAAAATTTTAACTGTATAAGGAGTAATATTTTTAACAACTAATTACATTGCCAAATTCTAACCAAAAGTATTAATTTACACTTATAATACATTAAAACTTCAATCAAATAAGAGTCACTTTTTCCAATGTGTTTTAATTAAGGTAAGTAAAATAATTTTTTGTCCTCTTTTAACATTCATGCATAATATGAACATTGTATAGTAGTCGAAAACGCGTTCTATACTAAATAAATATTTATCCAAGGCAAAAAAGGGAAAAAATTTATTTTACTTACCTTAACATTATAACTTACTCGTATTTAAAAATGTTTAAGACTTACATGAGGCCAACTTTGCTGATAAATATTGCATTGGACACTGTTGGGTTCACAGCATGATTCCATTGTACTCTGAAATAACATACTTTATTTCAATTTATAAATTATTTAACTATAAACACCTTTACCTCATTCATGATTTCCATATGATGCATTATTTTATCAGCCTCTGTGGTGGAAGCTACTTCACAAGTATTACTCGTATCTTTTACCTAAAACAATTCATATATTTTTCCCTTTATTAAATTAAATATATGTAATAAATATACGTATTAATCATTAATCTAATGAATATAATAATATAAAGAATTATTTTTAAAAACTAATTACATTGCCAAGTTTTTTTTTCGAATGTTTGTTAATATATTAATGTTTGTTAATATATTTTAAAATTATAGCGTAAATAAATAAAATTAACAAAATAATTGACTACATTATAACGTAAATCACATTCCTACATCTTGTGGAAATGTAATTTATGTATCAACTTGTCTCTATTCATCGTTTGAATAATAATATTGAAAAATATTATGCATTTATTCGTCCATATAAAAAAGCAGTAAAAGAAATTATTAACTGTTTGTACTCACCAAAACTTCACCACATAGTTGTCCACTCATGCCGGCTTCATTTTGATCAAGTATTACGTTGGGCTGAAATACAAAGAAAAACTTTTAAAAACAGTATTAGTATTTTCGTACGACTTACAACATTAATTTTCGGTATCGCATTCTTGGCCAAGCTTCTCCTTACTCCAATATCAAGGATATCTTCTGGCACAAAGTGGTCGGAACACACAACCGATTGCTTCCGTGTGTCAGCTTCAGGACGTCCTATAGACAACAACCACTTCCTACGCATTTCCACGTCATTGGGGATCCTTAAAAAAATATATTTTAATTAGTATCGCACAAACAATAAATCTTATCATGAAAATATTTCAAAAACTTTCCCAGCCCCCGTCATTGTAAATAGTTTATAGTGACACCACTGAACTAAATCCCCTGGGCTTATCACACTTGACAAGTCCCATGGCATTTGCTATGAAACATAAACAAAAACTAGCTAACTTTATTTCAACTTAAAACGATTAATCCCGCTAGGTTTAACATTGCACAAATTTCATAGCAAACCAATTAATATATGTTAATTTAATTATAAAACGAAAATAAACACCTGAAAAATGATTTCCCTTTAATATGGGATGAATTGTTTCTACAGTTTTTCACCAAGCACTTCATTTTTCACTTTTCACTTTTAATTCGAGTTAAGACCGCACACGATAAATCAAAAGTACATCCGTATCGCACGCGAATGTTTTCCGAAACCGGGATGAAATAGTTCAACGAAAAATTATTAAAAGAACGTCGCTGATTTTACCGCTTCGTATCGGTTTGTAAATTTGTTATGACAGTTCTCAGTGGAACCGTCAGTGAATGACAATTAAATCCCTTTCATCTCTTTCTTCCTCATAGAGGGTATCTCTTTTCAACTATTTCTCCTGCGGGGGATTTCACTTCACTCATGTACACTGTACGTGTGCCATATCGCTGTTCCTGTAGTACTTCTTCAATGATAAATCGGTACATTTCCCTCCAGCATTATCTCTAATTATTTAAAGCACACAGTTAAGGTGAAAGAGACTTGTAGAAACAAATAAAGCTTCCTATTCTTAACTGAAATTGTTGCGGCATCTATGATACCCAGAGATGATTTGAATCTTAAGTTAAGGGCGTAACGAGCACATGGAATGTTTAAAGGCATTTATTTTTAAAAGCTTGGTTAATAACTGAAAAGCCGGCGTAATTGTCGACATACTGGACAGTTTATGTGTAACCTGTACAATATTTATATATATAAAAAAAACGGATTATGGACCCTCTATATTCCAGTGGAATTATTTAGGAAATTTACATGGAAAGAAATTTTAGCTAGATTACCCTAATTTTAAATGTATTTTAAAATACGTCTGAATATATCTGCAAACGAACTGTAGCGTTTTTGCTATTCATTCGTTGGTAAAAAAACTAAATTAAATGCTGTTCTATTGATCACAGCATGAGATAACGTTTATGATATAGGTTCCAACACAAATCTTGTGCCAATTTACATTGGTCTTGGATAAGAAACGAGTAATCTTAAACCTAGTCTTAACACATCATTACAGGTGTAACTACCTTCGTGCTATATCGCGGCGTTTTATCATTGTTATGCGAAGCTTCTGAATCGGAGTTATTTAAGTCATTTGAATCCAAAAGTGGAATACTTGGAGCAGTATTGTTGCGAAATTTTACACTTGTTGATACACTGTTCGAAGCTGATTCGTTGTTTATGGTAAATACTTCTTCATTCTTCAATCGTGAATAAACTGCATATTTATGAGCAATATGGCAGCAAATACCACCTAGGCAAAGTGTTAAGCCTAAAATATTGACTGTGCTTAACTGATCACCAACTACTTCTACGGCAAGTACGAGTTGGCATATATCCTTAAATATTCCACTCATCGAAAGTGTTAAACTTGATGTGTGCGACAGAACCATGAATTCGCTTATTTCCATAAGAAATGCTATTATTGCTCCGACCGTTATTTTCATGAATATTAGGGAGAAGTCTTTAAATAGTACTGCATTTAAATTTTCGTACGAAATTACTCGCGAGATTGTATGCAAACCATATCTCGCTCCAGGACTTATTCCGTTACCTCAATGATGTGGGCACTGTCGATATTTCCTCATAACACTTACTTGGTACCTTCCAACAGTTGTCGCTGCCTTTGGGGGCTCAACCGGGATATCCTCCTGGGTGGCAGCCACTACTTCCCATCCATGCAGCTTGCGACGATGGCGACTGTGGTGGATGCATTTGTTTAGATTATATAGTTGAATCGAACTGAACATCATACCTTTGTGTTTCAGTTGGGAAGCGAAGAATTTAACATTTTGCAAATTCGTGAACTTCGTTCCTTGCGTAAATGAATGCGCAAGGAAATATTTTGAAAAAGATAGATTTATCAATCCGCTCTAACACAACACTAGTGGACTATATTCAACTTGTTGGAAACACGAACACGTTAGTCAAGAGAAACGATAAGGGTGTCTTAAAAGTAAAACAATTTATTTTAAATAAAAGCGACTGTTACAGAGATGAGGTACAATACAATGCACGAACGCTTAGGTAGAACTCACTCACAACCACACTCTGCCGCCATGTGGCTGTCAATTTCCTTTTGACATCCCACGACAAAATTGACGTGGGATGTGCAACTGTCCCAACCGACATGAGATGCCAAGCCACTCGGTGGCAAGGTGTGTTAGTGAGTCGCCAGTGGCGTCACAAGATTCATTACAGTAATTAACTGTGTTTTTAAGTAAAAGTTCGTAATTATCAAAGTGCAAATTGCATGTGAAATAGATGTTCTGCGCAAATGTTGGAGTTTTGTCGGCTCCGTCCATAATGGTGTTGAGATTAAATTGTTGAAAATAACTCGTTTTGTTGTTGCGAAGGTGCTTGTAAAAGTTTCATGTATCGGAGTAAACGTTTTAATTGAAAAAATTTGAGGGTTTTCTAAAATACGAGATCTCGTATCAGTGCAGTGCATCTACAATATGGGAGCTGTTTTATTAATTTCGAGAACTGGTCGGTTGAATTTAAAAATGTTTTTCTAGGTTTCTGGAGTCGTGGTAATGGGACTGAAATTGTTGTTGAAAATCGTGCCAATTAATGCAGAAATGTATGCGTGGCGGTTTAATTTGAAAATTTTTGTTTATTTACTGGAAAACGAAGAAAACTGACTTCAAAGTGCCCTACAAAGGATGAAGTGAATTTTATGGAGCTGCTATTAAATCACCATGTAATATCACTAATATAGCACCGCTTTTAAAAAATTTTATTCATCTTTCTTACTTTGGAGTCGGTTTTTTTCTTTTTTAATTTTACGTTAATTTCTCAAGAGAAATTTACCTATTGCGTAGAGTACTTTATTCATATATTTGTGTATATATATTTATATATATATATATATATATATATATATATATATATATATATATATATGTATATATATATATATATATATATATATATATATATATATATATATATATATATATATATATATATATATATACATATATATGTATATATATATATATATATATATATATATATATATATATATATATATATTTATTTATATATATATATATATATATATATATATATATATATATATATATATGTATATATATATATATATATATATATATATATATATATATATATATATATGATATATATGATATATCGAAAATCGTGGCTATGCTAGAGGTCACAATTTCGCTCCAATTTTCACAAAATTTTTAGGAAAGGCGTATTGGGTAAATATCTCAGTTAAGTTGTTTAACTAGCTAAATCGGTCGAGGGAAAACAAAATGGCGGCCATTTTATAAAAGCATTCGTGATTTCATTTCTGATCAAACCACGGCTCCTATTTGGATGAAATTTGGTACAGATGTTTGTTGAAGTATGCGATGAATTTCACAATAAAATATCCAAGGTCGAACCGTTTGAAACAAAATGGTGGCCGCTCAGATGTTGAAAAGCGTGTAAGCATTGGATGTTGTTGTTCTGACCAAACTTTTCAACCGATGTTGATGTAATTCGGTTCTTTGATAAAGACTGTAAATGTCTAAAGAATTATGTAAAAAAACTAGAGATCAGGTCTCCAAAAACAAAATGACAGCTAGTTGAAGCTTGAAATTTCAAAAGCTTCCGAAAGACCCAACAATTAGATCTAAACATTTTGCTATTTTGGTGCACATACACTCGCGCTCAATATTAAGTATACGGCGCCGTACACTTGCTATATATTCGTATTTATTTAAAATTACTTTTGTTTTCCAGGAATTTTATACTTTATTTGTTACGACGTAATACAAAGAGAATCTGCATATTTGAATGATGCAATAGTTAGTATCTATTGTGCCGTCAGCTTGCTCAAGTGTTATTTTCGTAACAGTGTAAGCATTCACAATTAAGTATACGGGTAAATTGTGCACATCTTATTCAAAACTAATTGGAGTTTTTTAATAATTTCTTAATATAAAAGCTGTGTTTTTGTATTGTGAACAAATTTTATATAAAAATATTATATTTTTAGCTTTGTAATTGTGATTTGTATTGCTTTATACAGGGTGGTGCAAAAAAAATGTTCCATAAAACAGAACTAGTAAGAGCGGCAATCGTAACCGACCGGCAAAATGGTATGTCGTATCGTGAGTTGGCAGAGAAGTATAATATATCGAAAATGGGTGCAAAAAAAGTTTTTGACAAATTTATTGCAACGAATTCAGTTAAACAACGATCAGGGCAGGGCAGAAAAAGTTCAACAGCACCTAAAGAAGATGCTCGAATTGTACGAGAAGCTGTTAAAAATGCATCAGTAACCGCAGCAGATATTAAGGATGCACTAGACTTGAATGTTTCTACGTCCACAATAAAACGGCGCTTGAATAAGGCTGGATTAAAAAACTATTTGGCCAAGAAAAAACCACTGATCACCAAGAAAAACAAGACTAAGTGCTTAGCTTTTGCAAAAAAGTATGTGTCCATGCCTCTGGAGTTTTGGAAGAAGGTCATTTGGTCAGATGAAAGTAAATTTGAATTGATTGGCAAAAAGAAACGGAAAAAAGTGTGGAGAAAGGCACATGAAGGTCTAGAGGACCGATTTCTCCAGCACACAGTTAAGCATGGAGGTGGCTCAATTATGGTATGGGGATGCTTTAGCTGGGCTGGAATAGGAAATTTGTTTCACGTCAAGGGGAGGATGACTGGCGTAGACTATGTTCAAATTTTAAAAGAAAATTTAAAATCTTCTGCTAAGAAAATTGGAGTCAGGGACTTTATTTTCCAGCAAGACAATGACCCTAAGCACACCTCACGTGTTGCAAACCAATATTTTCTAGAAGAAAACATCGGAAAACTTGAATGGCCGCCCCAGTCTCCTGATTTAAACCCCATAGAACATCTTTGGACAATTTTGGATACCAATGTGCCTAGAAGTAAAAGACTAAATTTACAAAGTTTCTTTCCGGAGCTTAAAAACGAATCGGACAAAATAGACCGACAAAAACTGAAAAATTTGGTGGAAAGTATGCCGAAAAGATTGGAGGCGGTGATAAACAGTAAAAGGGGCGCCACAAAGTACTGAATTTAAAAAAAAAATTAAATTAAAACAATATTTTTTTATTTATATTTTTTTTTATATGAACTGATATTTGTTTTGAGACGTTGTTTTTTTTTTCTTTATTTATATAACATGTATTTTTAAAACCGTTGAATTGACTATGAATATATAATAAAGCAGCTTAATATCAAAATAAATATCAAAATGTCTTCAATTTACTATTTTAGCTCGATTTATAACTAATTTTATTGGAAAATGGTAACCGTATACTTAATTTTGAGCGCGAGTGTACATGCTCAAGTTTCAAAATAGCGGCGATTCAAATATGCGATTTTTTCAGATTTTTATGGCCCTCTAGTGGCCAAATTTTCCAATGGATTTTAATAAAACTTTAGATTATGGATAATTGTACTAAGTCCTTGTACTAAGCAAAAATTATGAAAATCTGTTGAAAAATAAAGAAGTCGAAAATTTAAAACCTAATATTTTTCGCTGCCATTTTCATTAAAAATTTAATACTTTTGCCCTGTCTAGAGGGAAACTGATTTGAATGAGATTGGGCAAATTGACTGATGAGACTCTAAGATTGAAATATTTTTAAAAATCCAAAAAAAATGCATGCATTCAAAATGATGGCCCCCAAAAATCAGAAGGTAAATGCAATTCGCTATTTTAGTAGCAACTAAAGTAATGAATATTTATCATGGAAACATTTTTAATGGCGTAACTTGTAAGTTTTTATACAACAGACCATTTTAGGGGATTGTAAAATATTTTTAACAATGCCCTATTAAAATCGCGATCTGTCTTTTCGTCCGCCTGTCCATCCGTCCGTGCGTCACAGCAAGTTTTCTCGCAAACCACACAAGCTAGAATGATGAAATTTGCTACGTAGGTCAAAAGTGGTACCCTCTCAAGCGTTTGCAAGAAAATCCCATCAGAATAATAATATCAGCACATATGACAATTTTTTGGCTTTCTTTTTGTAGTAAACAATTAATTTTCAAACGCTGCATTCTTATAAAGTTTATCGCCAAGAGTATGATACACCTTATAATATGATGAACGAAATTTCGACCCCAATAATGAAATTAGCTTCGGGCCTATGCGAGTTATCACAGTAGCAAAGGCAAAAGTTCGTGGCTTCATGAATTTGATCTTTCGCCGTCTCCTGTATGTACCTCTATGGCAGAGCATATCTACTAAATAGCAGCTGCAATTAAAACAAATTTTATTTCTTACGATACTTATGGAGTAGAGAGAATTAGACTAAAAGTGCGTATGTATGGTAAACAAAAACTTGATACAAGGTAAACTTTAATCCATCTTTTACACGTTTATTTGCCTCTCTTTTCATTTTGACAGCTCCTCGATTGCAGATGGTAGTTAGTATATATGCTCTGTCTATGGTACACACCAATTTTTGAAAGTTTTGGGCCTTCACGAATGAGCATTAGCATGATCGTCCAAACTCCACCACTGTTCGAAATTAATTTCGAAATAGCAAAAAAAGTTTACTATTTTCTACTTTGTTTAGAATAGTCATATAGTAATTGAAATACTAGACAATGTTTCCAAATATCATTGATCAAACTTCATTCCTCTTCATAAAATTGATAATCAAAATGCAAAATGCGCCGTGTTTAAAAAGTTCTCGATCGAAATTATCACCTGTGAATAGCTTGCACACCCCTGAATTCGAATATGATCTTCAGCTGATGAGAAACTGACAGTTGTCAATTCAGCAATTTGAATGACAACAAATTCATAGTGAGTGGTAAATTGTGAGAAATTAATAAAAGAAATTACCAGTTTTTTATGTTTTCCAGTAAAAAATAGCATAATGAAGTGTCTAATCTGCAAGTGTGGGCAGCAACGCGGGAGCAATATGCCGTATTTTTCATTATTTAGGTACAGTGAATAAATAAGTGCAGTGAATAAATAAATTTGGTGTCCGGGTGTAATTTACGTGGTTTTCTTTGTTTTCGGTATGTTATAAGAATTAACTCATTATTTTGAATGGTCGCGAATCTTTTCAAGTGAGAACAAAGTGTGTAACGTACGAGTTAAAAAATTTTCACGGGTGAAATAGTTTTGATGCCGGTTTTAACATTCGGATGACACGCGGATGAAATTTGTTCATCATGTAAGTGTTCGTGCGTTTTCTGTTTCGATTTTTCTTTCCAAATGCCAAAACAAAACTTATTATTTGTTAAAACTCCATTTCGGACGATTTAGATTGTTTTTATGTGAGAACCCATGCTATTTAAAGTCCCGGTTATGTACAAAGCAGACTTTCCGCACATAAATTTAAGTTAGCGGGTTCGTCTAAAATTGTGTTAAGAACAAGTGAATGTGAATAGTTTTTTTATTAATCCGAAGGGGGTTGTAAACGTTTCTAATATTGAAGCTTTCGGTTTTATTGATAAAATTAAAAAGTAAACTTATATTCGGTGTAATGATCTCGGTGCAGTGCACCTTCAATATGGGGGCTATTTTATTAACTTCGAAAATTGGACGGTTTAGTTTAAAAATATTTTTGTTTTTCTAGGTTTCCAAAACCGTGGCGGATGGAACGCACATGGGCCGGAGTTATTCGGAAAGGAGTTGGATGCTCCATAAATTCGAAAATTGATAGAGTCTGTGAGTGCCATTTCAAGGAAGGCGGTATTTATTGGAGTCAATCAAGGTTCAAGCTATCCTAAACCGCTGTGCCCGTGATTGGAAAGGTGAGTTAGAGTTAATATTTTTAAGAATTTGCTAAAAAAAAAATTTCAGGAGTGTCAGAAATCGCATGTTTCGGCGGATAATCTGCAACTGATAAATGAAGTAAGTATGCATTCATCGAGGAAAACTTTATGCTTACAAATGTTAAATGATTAATTTATGTTTCAAAATTAAATTATTATACGTATCATAAAGGCTTATTGAGAATCGTCTTTTTCAGGAAGTTGGCAGTTTTCAAGATTTGAGAACAGAACAAGGATCAGCTCGATTGAATGAAGTGAGTTCTTTTTGTAAATATTAATTCAATATTAAAAATTTTTCGTTTTTCAGATTTTCAATTCAACTAACATCGAGGACAACCTAGGAGTGCAAACTGAGGCTTCAATGCGGTTAATTCAAGTAAGTTTTAATACTTCTTTTAAGGAATTTTTCAAAAATATGTCAGTTCTTCTTCTTCTTAGCACTGCAGCCCCTTTCGGGCCTTCGCTTCCTCCAAACAGTGCCTCCAACTGTCTCGGTCTGTTGACCGCGTCTTCCAATTCCGAAATCCGAGCAGCAATGAACTGTCTTCGTCGACTGAGTCAGACCAGCGTTTCCTCGGTTTCCCCACTGGCCACCGGCCTTCAGTTCTCCCTACGAATACCTTCTTGGATATCCGTTGTTCATCCATACGATTCATGTGTCCAGCCCATTGCATCTTCCGCAATCTAACAATCCTTGAGACCTCCGGTTCGTCGAAAATTTCATACAGCTCATGGTTGTATCGAATACGCCATTAGTCCCCATCTAGCTTCGCTCCGATTATTCGCCTCAGGATCTGGATGCTTGGGTTAGAGTCCGTGTTTCACAACCATAGCATAACACAGGTCTTATCGCAGATTTGTGTACTTGGAGCTTTGTTTTTCTGTCCATGCAGCGGGTCTTCAAGATCGTTAATACTAAATAAAATATTTTATTTGCGAGCTGTATTCTTTGGCGTATTTCGTCTTTTTCATTGCCCTTTTTCGTTATTTTGGCGCCTAAATACACAAATTCGCTAACATTCTCGATACTGTATCCGCCAAGTGTGATATGTTGTGTATTTGGGGTATTTTTCCTCGACTGCGTCATGAGCATTGTTTTATGTTCGTTGATTTGTAGCCCTACTAGTTTTGCTTCGCTGTCGAGTTTCAGGAACGGTTCTTTGGCAGTTGTTAGTGACCGTGACAGAATGTTGATGTCATCCGCATAGGCTACTACTTGGCTCGACTTGTATAGTAATGTACCTCGTGTATCGACAGGTAGCTTCCTTATGACGCACTCCAGAGCTAAATTGAATAGCAATGGAGCCAGCCCATCTCCCTGCTTTAGTCCGATATTTGGTACAGTACGTTACGATCAATACTGCCGTATACTTGCTTGAAGTCAACGAAAATTTGGTGTACGTCTATATTGAACTCCCAGAACTTTTCAGGTACCTGCTTGACTGTGAACAGTTGGTCTGTTGTTGATCTACCTGCCCTAAAACCACCTTGATACTCCCCAATAATACTGTTGGCGTATGATCCGATTTTATTTTCTAAGATTTCAGAAAATATGTTATACGCCGTACAAAACAGCGATATGCCTCTATAATTTTCGCACTGTAGCTTGTCACCTTTTTTGTGGATAGGGAATATAATTGATTGGCTCCACTTGTTCGGCATATGTTCTTGTTGCCAAATGTACTGGATGACTTTGTGAATAGCTTGGTGAACACTACTGCCACCATATTTGATAAGCTCCACTGTAATCTCATCAATGCCCGGCGCTTTATTATTCTTTTGGGCTTTGATGATGGAACAAACTTCATCCAGAGGTGATGGGGCCAATGGAAGCTCTCCGCAGAAAATATGTCTGTTAGTATTTTATATTTATTTACTTTCATTTATTGATTAAAGTAGTACGCCTTTATTTGTTGATTTTGTATTAAAAAAAGCTATATATTTCGGGGATAAGTTGCACCCTTCTTAAGTATCAGAGAGAAAATAGTTAACACTGAAGAAGGGAGCAACTTTTTTTTTTAAATTTTTGCATAATGCCATATTTTTGTCTTCATGTATATTTTAGTTTGTAATTTTTTCTGAATTGTTTTCTAACAATGTTTTAATATAATTTAAAGTTAAATACAATCATTCCCTTTTGACGTTGGATTTTTTATTCTTTCAATGGTATAACAGCGTTTTCGGCTGTTATTAACAGTCTTCTTCAGTAAACTGTACAGAAGAAAATTGTAGTAATCGAGCAGTTAGTTAAATTTACTATGTTTTTTTTCTTTAAATTATTTGATAAATTCACATAGAATTCAAATTTTATTTATGTCAATTTATAGATTTTTTTTTTTATTTTTTTTTTGTATATTCCGCACAACTAAAACTGTTCGATTATTCGGCGCCGGCAAAGGGTCAAAAGAAATTCATGCATAATATGTCCCAGATCAATTAATCAAACTAAAAACCAGCTGCTTTGTACAAATTGTATGGGACATCAATTTCCCCCCAATTTCATCACAACGAACGCAGCCCATGAAGATTGATCTGGTACAATTTGGGAATTGGACAGGCGCGGGCTCATGTGGTCGTATCCGTGGAGATTGTCACTTGGCCCGTCTTAAAAACCACAATAAACAAATCTTGTGAAAGGTTATAAGTGCGGGTTTCCCATGTATTATTTTTGCGAACGTTTCAAACCTTTGTGGACAAGAATATCTCTTTGAATAAAACCCGTTGGGTGGCCGGAAAGCCGTCGGAATATATGCGATCAAAAAGTCTGGTTGACGTCCCGTGTGTGCGTGTGTGTCGTCACCCTTAAAAAAGCATCAACCCGTAACCCGCCATTGAATATATTTTAGGATTTGTCAGTATTTCCTAATTTGAGATAGTCGAAGTTCGTGTGATAAGATAAGAAGTCGCGACCTAAGCAGTGCACGCCATTCACATATTCTCTCGGTGAATCTTCAGAGGTTTTAGCAGAAAGTATCTGTAAGATCTGCAGCAGTGAAACCTGATCACAAATTTCAGTACCGCATAATTCGCAATTGTAACGTAAATAACAGTGAATTTGGTGCATAAACATAGTTGCTCCGGTCATCTCACGATAAATTTTCTCTCGTTCCCATTCAATTTCCCATCGACGAAAATCACTTTTCCGTGTGGGCAGCAAAGTGCGAGATATCGAGTTTGGAAGCGTGCATCTATTCGCCTATGTATCTTTCGTATCATCCTCTAGTCCTCGACAAATCGGAAAAAGCATTGAGACAAATTCATGCAAATTTCGAAAGCAAATCAAGTATCGGAAACCAAATCGGTGCAAAGCGGGGTTTGGAACAGCAAACAGATACTTTTCATTCAACCTTAATTGTAGCTCACGTAGAACACTGTAACTAATTGTTGTCTTAATCCTACGTAAAACGTGTCGGAGAAGATTTGTTGACCGCAGCACGAGTTAATAGAGACCGTGAAAATTTGACCACTTAAGCTAAAAGATAATACTCTTAAGCGTGGTGGGTATCATACTGAAAAGGTATCCTGATTGCTCCCTGCATTAACATTTTAGTATGGAATCGGTTACTGGAGATTTAAAGTATCTGAAAAAGCGTCCGTTTCCATAATCTGAAGTAGAAACTGTGTCGAAGATAGCTTTCTCCGTCAATAAGGAATTCGATAACTCGGTGTGACAGCGATTGAGTAGGAGGAAAACTGGATAAAACTCGAGGAAACGGGATTACAGTGAGGGAACATCCGTAAAATTTCATGCAAGGCTTCCAAGTGAACTTGATGGCCCTAGTGAAAGGCAAATCTTCGAATCAGCAATAACGGCACTTAATGATCATTTATGCTGCAGCAGAGAAAGGATTTGGCAGCACATACTGCGAAGTATTTTGGGCTTGTTTAGCAGCTTGTTTAGTTCATATGTGCACTGAAACTCACCATCTTCGAAAGATATTTAAAATTATTGCATCCCAAAGTGAAAAGGGAAATTTTGTATTTGAACATAATGAAATTATTCACACTTAAACAAAACTGCATAAAATTTAATAATTGCCTTGGCAGGGTGCATAGTTTCAATAAGGGCCCCTGCGTCGTCAACGAGCGCTCGTCGTTGGACAAAGGATGTAAGTACCTTTTTGTTTTTGTATTTTTTTCCCAAATTTGCCTTTTATATTAAAAGTATTATTATAATAATATAACAATATTCTTTTCGATTTTAGTATATTTATATATTGATTTCATTTATTAAAAAAAAAGTTGGTTAAATTTATATATCGATATCATTTTTAAAAGGTTAGTTAAATTTATATATTGATTTCATTTATTAAAAAAAGTTGGTTAAATTTATATATCGATATCATTTTTAAAAGGTTAGTTAAATTTATATATTGATTTCATTTATTAAAAAAAAACTTGGTTAAATTTTTATATCGATATTATTTTTAAAAGTTAGCTAAATTTATACATATTGATTTCATTTTTATAAAAAAAGAAATAAAAGTTGGTTAAATTATAAATTACGTACAGAAAAATAAAAAAATGAATTAATACCCCATACCCTTCGGTCTTTCCATTACGTTGGTTCTGACCGGGTATAGGACTCGGTACGGTGGCAGGCTTTCCCCATAAAACATGAGCCAGCCTCCGGGTACGTAATAATCTTTCTTTGTTTCATGGTACTTCGCGGGTTGAGTGGCCCAAGCAGAGTGCCTCTTTATGACATAGAGTTAGGTAATCGAATTGCATAATTCTATGGCACAAATTGGTCACCGGGGTACTTCTCTTCTGATGGGAAGGCTTATGCAAGTTAAGTTGTATGAGTTTTCCACTCATAAGAGGAATACCTGGCCACTGCAACAATCATGGATTTTAATCCGGTTGGGTGGGTGCGCGGGGGCTCCATCACCACCCGGTTGCCCCCCTCTCATTTGTGGGCCATGAGCCTCTCCGGGTAAGGACGAGGTCACCCTGCTTCTGCTTCTTTTTACTAGTTTCTCTTGTTCCATGAACAAGTCAGTTGCCCCTGGTATAGTTACCTACACTTTTTGCGACTTCGGTCGCCGTGCTTTTGTTCGACCCCAGAGATTCATGAATGCGAAATTCTTTGTAGTGGGTCCTTGTGCTGGGGGAATGAACCCGCCCCACGACACCGCAATGCTAGCCTGCCAGCGCATTCACGCGTCCCCAGACAAGGGCATTCTCGGCAGATACTGACACCTTCTTCTGCCGAGGCAGCTGACCATCGCTGCAGTCCTTTACGGACTTTTCGAACTTACCTTATTCACTACAAAATTATAAAAAATAGTCGAAAAGGACGTTATACCATTAAAAGAATAACAAAATCCAATGTATTTGACTATAAACCAATGTATTTGACTATAAACAATTTTTACTATCGGGAAGGTGGTTTCGAGATGCAGCTATATTCTTATCAGGTATTAATTTATGGGACTTTAATATAATTTGTGGTTGCAAAAACTAATTGAATATGTATGAAATCAAAATTGGAAAAACATTCTACAATTTCCCGTGCTCCTATCAGTTGACGCCAAACCCATAAGCTAATACCAAATGAGAATACGGGAGCATCTCGAAACCGCCTTCCTATTAATAAAAAAAAAATTAATTTAGCATTCATAATTAAAAAAATTTCGAGTCATTGAAATAGTTCTTTGAACTTGCGACTTGTCTCATATAGGAATAGTACTCTAGTGTCCGTTTGAAATGACTATAATTGTATTTAGAACGCAAATAAGGTAACCTTTCCAA
>OZ017738.1:307006068-307078568 GCA_963969285.1 Odontomyia ornata
TAACATGCCCTTGGGGATATGTAGTTCAGTGTAAGAGCGAATTTTTTAAAATTATGTGAATATGAAAGCGGTACAAAGCTGCCATGAATTTTTTTATGAACCCTCTCAAACAACTCAACACTAACGTTGGAAGCTTTCAACAGCTCTAAGTCATCAATAGAAGTTCAATTTTTTTTAATAGCTGATCCATCAATTGATCTAAATTTCTTACCTTTCACTTAAGTCGTCAGACTTTTTGCTGTAGAGTCTTCTTCTCCTTCTGTTGTCACTTCACAACTCCTTTCAACACTGATAAACGGCACTTCAACTTCGCTGCATGCGGTGTTGGAGGATCTCTAATCGAGGGTGATGACTCCAATATCTTATAAAGTGGAGTCGTATTTTTCCAAAAAAACAAAATTAATAAATACCTTTGAAAATTTAATAAAGAATTATTATACATTTTCCTATGTTTTACGTTCAGGACTTCCAAGGTATTCCAGTGTTTCCCAAAAACTACAAGATTGCATGTTCCGGTAATTCTGACAATTTAACGTAGAATAGTTTCTTAAAGAAAATAATGACAGACCAAAAAAACTTAAATAAAATAATAAACGAAACAGATGTATACAACAATATCACTACACGTACTTCAGAAGTGCCAATCAATTTCAATCCAATAGAACGGATAAAGGCCTCACTCTCCAAACCAAACAAGTTGGGTGGACAGAAGTACGCGTATGTCAACAGGGTTTTGTACGCAACCTACAATATGTGTATGTATAGAATGATTTAATTCAAGAGAAACTTTTATGACATGCACAACGAATATATTCTTGCTTTAAAAGAACTCCGTTTTAACCAGCCAACATTTTGTTCCAATATTACTAAAATAATTGACTGACCTGAATCTAAAATGTAGTTTCGTTGCTCATTCTATCTGAAAACTTGGAGAAGTTTTAATCGAAAGTGTAGTGTCTGGTTCGATGGGAAACCCATGTAGTAGAAAAATCGTATATGATTGTTGTAATAGGAGGAAATTCAAATGGCTATAACGTCGGTAAAATTATTGAAACATAGAATAAAATGATATTTTGAAGAACTACTTAAATGGTTCATGTCATATGATTTAATGATGCTGATACAGTTTTATTGACAAAATGTTAAATCCTACTACTTTTAGCAAAGTTCAACGAATTTGAGTCAAAAAGTTATTTGTTATTGGATCTAGCTCCATAACTTTTAGGGCTTTCTGAAATAAACTTCATAAAAACCTACTAGTTTCACGTCCTATCTATCCATCTATCCGTGCGTCACAAGAAATTTCTTGCAAAACTATAGAAGCAAAAAAGCTCTAAAGTTGTGGAAAGGTCAGAGATGGTGGTCTCTCAAAAGCTTATGTCTTATCAAATATATCAAAATTTTTTTAAGGGAGCCCCCCTTACAACGATGTGTCCCTTAATAAATTTGTTCATTAAATGTAGTCGAAGAGGGTATCAAATGAAACGTCTTAGCACTTTAAGAATCAGAAAAATAAGTCATTTCTTGCATTAAAAGTCTGGGGGTGAGGGCAAAATGCACCAATGGACACCTTTGAGCCACAAATCCAAAAAAATCACTATGGTAGGTCTTTATGAGTCCAAGGGCAACAAGTACCTCAGAAATCAAAATTTACTCAACTTGGTTAATAATGGTATGATTTGTAAATTTTAGATTTTACCCCAAAAAAAGAAACGATGCCCTTAAACTTCTAATTTCAAAATTAATTTCGACGAATATTGATGTTTTCACATTCCTGACACAGCTGTTTGCTGCAATGAGGAAAAGCTTTCGAAATTGGTCGTGTACGTATACAATTAATATATTAATATGTATTAAGTGGTTACATCGCTTTCTATGCAAAATGAAAGCTCGCCGCCTCCTGTATATACCTCAATGGATAAAACGCAGAGCCCACGAAGATGTAACAAACCCTCCAGTCGAATTTTGTGTTTGTGTAGTTACCAAAGCTCACGATAGACAGGAAGCCATATGGCAGCAGCGCTTCCCACCCTACGCATGACCACTAGTAGGCCGACTTGCTCGCTAACTTACATGGCGATATATCATAGAGGTACATACAGGAGACGGCGAAAGATCAAATTCATGAAGCCACGAGCTTTTGCCTTTGCTATTGTAATAACTTGCATAGGCTCGAAGCAAATTTCGAAATTGGGGTCGCAATTTCGTTCATCATATTATAAGGTGTATCATACTCTTGGCGATAAACTTTATGAGAGTGCAGCGTTTGAAAATTAATTGTTTACTACAAAAAGAAAGCCAAAAAATTGTCATATATGCTGATATTATTCTGGTGGAATTATCTTGCAAACGCTAGAGAGGGTACCACTTTTGACCTACGTAGAAAATTTCATGATTCTAGCTTGTGTGGTTGGCGAGAAAACTTGCTGTGACGCACGGACGGGTGGACAGGCGGACGAAAAGACAGATCGCGATTTTAATAGGACATTGTAAAAATATTTTACAATCCCCTAAAATGGTCTGTTGTATAAAAACTTACAAGTTACGCCATTAAAAATGTTTCCATGATAAACATTCATTACTTCAGTTGCTACTAAAATAACGAATTGCGCTTACCTTCTGACCTTTGTGGGCCGCCATTTTGAATGAATGCATTTTATTTTGGATTTTTCAAAATATTTCAATCCGAGAGTCTCATCAGTCAATTTGCCCAATCTAATTTAAATCAGCTTCCCTCTAGACAGGGCAAAAGTATTAAATTTTTAATGAAAATGGCAGCGAAAAATATTAGGTTTTAAATTTTCGACTTCGTTATTTTTCATCCGATTTTGATTATTTTTTGCTTAGTACAAGGACGTAGTACAATTATCCATAATCTCAAGTTTCATTAAAATCCTTTGGAAAATTTAGCCATTAGAGGGCCTCAAAAATCTGAAAAAATCGCTTATTTCAATCGCTGCCATTTTGAAACTTGAGCATGTATATGCACCAAAATAGCAAAATGTTTAGATCTAATTGTTTTCTATCTTGGAAATAAATTTCATTTACATCGAGTCAAAATTGGGTCTTTCAGAAGCCTTTGAAATTTCTAGCTTCAACTAGCCGCCATTTTGTTTTTGGAGACCTGATCTCTAGTTTTTTTACATAATTCTTTAGACATTTACAGTTTTTATCAAAAAACCGAATTTCATTAACATCAGTTGAAAAGTTTGGTCACAACAACAACATCCAATGCTTACACGCTTTTCGACGTCTGAGCGGCCACCATTTTGTTTAAAACGGTTCGACTTTGGATTTTTTATTGTGAAATTCATCGCATACTTCAACAAACCTCTGTACCAAATTTCATCCAAATAGAAGCCATGGTTTGGTCAGAAATGAAATCACGAATGTTTGTCTAAAATGGCCGTCATTTTGTTTTCCCTCGACCGATTTAGCTGGTTAAACAACTTAACTGAGATATTCACGCAATACGCCTTTCCTAAAAGTTTTGTGAAAATTGGAGCGAAATTGTGACCTCTAGCATAGTCACGATTTTCGATATATCATATATATCATATATATATATATATATATATATATATATATATATATATATATATATATATATATATATATATATACACATGTATGTATATATGTTTATATATATATATATATATATATATATATATATATATATATGTATATATATATATATATATATATATATATATATAAAATTGTATTTATATTATTACATATATATATATATATATATATATATATATATATATATATATATATATATATATATATACATATATATATGTATATATATATATATATATATATATATATATATATATATATATATATATATACATATATATATATATATATATATATATATAATTATATACATAAATATATATAAAGTACTCTACGCAATAGGTAAATTTCTCTTGAGAAATTCATCTAAAATAAAAAAAAACCCGACTCCAAAGTTAGAAAGACGAATAAAATTTTTTAAAAGCGGTGCTATATTAGTGATATTACATGGTGATTTAATATCACCTCCATAAAATTCATTTCATCCTTTCATTTCCACTTTGAGGTCGGTTTTCTTCGTTCTCCGGTAAATAAACAAATATTTTCAAATTAAACCGCCATGCATGCATTTCTGCATTAATTGGCTCGATTTTCAACAACAATTTCAGTCCCATCACCATGACTTCAGAAACATAGAAAAACATTTTTAAATTCAACCGACCAGTTTTCGAAATTAATAAAACAGCTCCCATATTGTAGGTGCACTGCATTGATACGAGATCTCGTATTTTAGAAAACTTTCAAAGTTTTTCAATTAAAACGTTTACTCCGATACATGAAACTTTTACAAGCACCTTCGCAACAACAAAACTAATTATTTTCAACAATTTAATCTTGACACCATTATGGACGGAGCCGACAAAACTTCAACATTTGCGCGGAACATCTATTTCACATGCAATTTGCACTTTGATAATTACGAACTTTTACTTAAAAACACAATTAATTACTTCAACACGAAGTTGTAAGAATAACTTAGGCTCATTTAAATCCGTAAGAATAAAAATCAGAAAAAAAATCGCGAAAAGACTTAAGATGCAAGCGAGTTTAAGTTGCATGTTATCGGAATGCTATGACCGGCATCAAATCTGTTTCAACCGAGAAAATCTTTAAATTCGCGTCTCCCATATACCGCTTATAGCAGGAACGATTCACACAACATTCGAAATTATGTTTTCATTCACAAAACGCACCGAAAACGTGGACGGACACAGAAAACATCACGTAAATTATACCCGGACACATAATTGTTTCCTTGACTGCACTTTACTTACCTAAATAATGAAAAATACTCGATAACGCTTTCACATTTTTACTCACGTTTCCACATTGAACACGTTATTTTCGAAATCTTTTATACAATCCACCCGAAACAAGCGTTTTCATTGAAAATTTTTAAAAATTACGAATTTTGATGGAATTTTCGCAAGAATTGTCAGCTGACTGTTTTCCATCAGCTGAAACATTATTTCCGGAATCAGGGGTGTCACAATTGTTGATTTCGATCGAAAACGATTTAAATGTGGCGCACTTCGTAGTTTGTTAGTACATTTTATGGAAAAGAAAGAAGTTTGTTGAACAATATTTCGAGGCATTGTTTACAATTGTAAATGCTGTATGATCATTAGAGAGAAAACTAAAAATAATGAACTTTTTTAGCTATTTCGAAAATAATTTCGAACAATGATAGAATTTGGACAATCATACGTAAGCTCATTCGTGAAAGTCTAAAAGCTTTCGAAAATTGGAGTATACGTACGTGAAATGTTTGTTCGTATTGAGCATGTATTAAGAGACTTCAATATTTTATATGGGAAATGAAAGCTCGCCGTCTCCAGTGTATACCTCTATGCGATATATGAAGAATTGTCAAAGTGCCAACGAAAATTCGAGGAATTGTTTGGTTTCGAGACGGATTTCCTCAGTTAAATCCAAATGGTCTACGGAGAACACAATAACGGTCCTAGTGAAGTGAAAATTATGTCACTTCTTATACCCGTTTAATCTTTATCGCCTTCCAAAGTGAATGAATAGAAGTTTGTTTACTTCTCAAAGCTTAGCTATAAGTGGAAGGTGCGAAACATGTGCTTCATTTCCTCGTCTTGAAAAATGTATGAGTAGAGTGGACAGTGCAAGCTGAGTTTTAAGCATGCATGGAATGCATTTCGTACGTTTTCATTCGGAAAATGGAGTATATTACACGATACAAGCATTTGCGGGTCAACGGCACTTTCCTGGCATTGGCACTACGTTTTGGGGGCGTAGATTCTGTGTACAAATCAGATCGTTTTAATTCTTAGTAATTTGTCTACCCCGAAAATCGACGTGAAAACTGCAGAAGATAGTTAATTTTAAGCTTGAAGTCTTTTTAAGCTAGAAAAAAGAGGTAAAATGTTTGCGCTGTGGGCCTTGTGTGGCACCTGCAGCAGCTGTTTCTCTCATTCCTTTTGGTACAACCCTTCGCCGCCATTCAATTTTATTCAAATTTCGTATGAAGCAGATTGCAAGCTTAAACTAACTATCTTCCGCGTGTTTTCGCGTCGATTTTCAGGGCAAATAAAATACTAAGAATTAATGTGAACAGATTTGCACGTAGAGTCTGCGCCCGGGACGTGCCAGGAAAGTGCCGTCACCCCGCATTTTCTTATGCCGCAGTTGGCTGACAGCTCACGAAAGCTTGTCCAATAGTAGGCCGACGAATTCATAAGCAATTGCTACAATATGGCTCCCTACCATGCGTGAGCTTTAGTCACAAGCAAAGCCCTACAAGAGCATCCATATATACTAACCTTTGAGGAACAAGATAAAACCGGAGTGGACAACCATGTGTACACGTTGTCGCAACTACCCCTGCGACCGCCTGCCTAACTACGTGCCTTTTTGCACCTACCCCTGCGACCGTGATTCTAAAGCTAGTTAAGGGGAACCCAATGGGTTGTCACAAGAAAGTAAACAAACGCTTATGCACTCGTAAATATGGTTTTATTGCAAATAACACTTCACAGAACAAGAAAATAGCATTGAATACAAATAAAGCATTACGGCCACTTAGGATAGAAAACACTGTCGTATCGATAACCCATCGTTTTCTAGCAATAACGCACATTACACTTTTAATTGAGTTCCTCGCTCCGATTTACAATGTCACTCCGTAAAATGTTGTTATCCCTAAACCAGGTGTAAAATTACTTTCATTACAGTCAATATGTACCTCCGGACACGTTCTCGAACTGAAAAAATGACTAAATTCCGAATCGTATCTCACGCGCCAGGTAAATTTCGCGTCCATGTTTAGTCGTCAAACTGACAATCTGGCTCTCGAGAGGAGAAATTGTGGAAATTATTGGAAATGAAATGACAATCATGCTCAGAAGGTGGTCGCATCATTTTCTATGGAGCTTATATGAGCATAGCCACTCCATTTGTTCCGTTCCTCAAAGATACTAACTAGCGCCTGCAATTGAGGAGCTGTCAAAATGGAAAGAGATGCAAATAAACGTGTAAAAGATGGATTAAAGTTTACCATGTGTTGGTTCTATTGTTTGCAAATTCAAGTTTTTGTTCACCATATATATGCACTTTTAGTCCAATTCTTTTAACTCTATTTGTACCGTTAGAAATAAATTTTTTCCACTTGCAGCTGCTATTTAGTAGATATGCTCTGGCCTTACCACCAAAGCCTAGCTACAGCTTAACAAGCCATGTACCAGAACGCCCTACTACGAGTACTCCATACATGACCACATGTAGGCTGACATTGCTTGCTAGTTTATATCAAGGTATATGGGGAAATCTGGAAGTACCGACGAAAATTCGAGGTTTTGTATGGTTTTGAGACGGATTTCAATTGTGAAATCCAGATGGTCCACGGAGAACATCGTAGCGCTCCTTCTGAAGTACTCGTAAATTTTGTTTCAGCTCATACATCCGTTTATGTTTTATTTATCTTCAAAGTTAAAAGAATAGGGATTTGTTTACTTCATCAAGCGAGCTGTCAGTGAAAGGAGTTGAAGGTGTGTTTGATTTGGTAGTTCTAAATGGTGTAGGTGTACAGTGGACAGTGCAAGGTGAATTTTTAGCATGGAATAAATGTGATTTTACCTTTTTCATGAGAAATATCGAATATATCACGCCGTACAATCATTTGCATCCTGCCGAAGTGGGCTGACTACTACTAATGCAAATTTTTACTGAAATGTTTGTTACCGAACCTTACTACAGCTTAACAATCTAAGAAAGGAGAGAAACCCTGTATGTGAATTCCGTAATTTTGCTTCAAATGGTAATTTTTGTGAGGCAAGGGGAAAATCGTTCCAAACGTCAAAATTTTGTTTACATCTTCGCATATTCATTGTGGCCAAAGTGCGGAAATTTTCATTATCTCAGGATTTTCTTGAAAATGGTTGTGAATATTGAAGTGATGAACATAATACACACTTTTTCAGTTAGTCTGCCGTGATACATAGTAAAATTTTATTAAATCGAGTGACTTAAACATTAAAAAACAATAATCGGTACCGTGTTGTCCAAATTTCAACAGAGGCTCAAGCGGAAAGTCCTACTTTCGGTGAAAATTAATGGTTTCATGGATTTAAAATCATGAGAAAGTTCGGTTTTAATAATTTCAATATGTGAATCAACAGAAAACTGCTAAGAAATATTTGCAATGTTATGTTTTGATTGCTTTATATTTTGCCGCAAACCCAGTGGCTTAAAGCAGAAACGACACAAAATCGTGGCATTTTTTAAGGGGTTTGAATTCATTGTAACTTTTTATCGTTTGAGAATTCCGAATTCATTGTAACTTTTTATCGTTTGAGAATTCCGAATAATAATAATGCAAAAAAGGAATGGTGCTGAATTTTTGGAATAAATTCCGAAATAAAACATTGGCGAATTTGTGAAGATCATTTCAAGGATGACGACATAATATATTTGAATGAAAGGGTACGATTATCACATGATGCAGAGCCGCAGCATACTTTTGCAACATGTTACAATTAATATTTTCACAAAATTCAAGTTTCTTATGTTTTTGGAATCAACGTAGAATTGAAGGTATTAACACCGTGACATATACTTTTGGACATGTAAGTATATTTCATAATTGATTAAAATACTAATTTCATATTTTTTTATTTTAGATTGCAACTACCAATAGGACAATTTTTGTTCAAATTTTGAATTTAATTCAGGATGTGTAAGTTTACATGTACTTGCCCTTTCCGTTGCTAAGCATCTAATTTTAGTGCGATAATCAAATGTCTTGGAAATGTGAGGAAGTTATAATAATTAGGGTATCTTGATTGTTTAGTAAAATGAACTTTATTAAAATAATATCGAAAATTTTACAACGATTTGAGAATACGCAACAATATATAATTAGTCTATATACGACACGACGGTTCTTCTTCTAAGAAGACTCTTAATTTGACTGACAAGTGTCAACAAGTATAGAGATTGCTACGCGGATACAATTTTATTCCCGTTTGGACATCACAATAATATTGTTGTGTCTCTTATCACATACACACACAAGTGCGTATTGCTGCGCGGAAATAAGCGTTAATATTTCCAACAAAATGATACCTTTGGTTTTGGCGAATAAGTCAATTGTTCTGGAATGTGTAAATGTCATTTCTCTACCCGAACATTACATTTTGTAATAACTTAGCCCTACGCCACTGACACGATCAGCTGATCTATGTATCCTACGCTATTGACGTCGGCGGTTCAGGAGCCACCTTTTAACTACTCGCTGCCACTGAACCGTTATTTGACAGGCGTCAAAAGGAATAAGGGATGATGTCCGGTTTGCACGGGATTGTGTGGTTCCACGTTGCAAGACTTCAGCGGTGGCGATACCGGCCAAACAGGAAAAAAAGAAACGTGAGTGTCCGTGGTAGCCACCTCGAGTAATTATGCTCCCCGGACATCATCCCGGATGGCGGATGACTGCGCCTCCACCTACACCATCTGCAGTTTCCCACGACCAGCGAGCTTTTTTTAACGTTGCAACGTCAGTGGCGTGGAGCTCCCACCAACGGTGACTCCCCAACGAGAAGCAACCGCAGCGGCTGCCGCCGGCATTGCACTGTCAGGACGGTTTTGTGACATTCAATAGACGCCCATGTTTATTTACTACAGCAGGTTGCAAGCGATTAAGAAAAATAGTATACGAGTATTATACTCCTTTTCTCTTGAACCTTTTGTATTATCGCAATTAAATAATGACCGTAATCATATCAAAAATAAGGTGGCTTGACTTTTTATCTTTAAGTTGGTCATTCTAAATGAAATCTACTATACAATTATTTGCAAAATTTAAAAATTATATTCTATTGGGAATATTTACGCTGAATTTATCGCGTGCAGCTTATGAAAAAAGAAAACGACAAAAGTTTTCTGAAAAATAATGAAAATAACATGATCGATTTTGTACTATCGCAATTAAATAATGACCGTAATCATATCAAAAATAAGGTGGCTTGACTTTTTATCTTTAAGTTGGTCATTCTAAATGAAATCTACTATACAATTATTTGCAAAATTTAAAAATTATATTCTATTGGGAGTATTTACGCTGAATTTATCGCGTGCAGCTTATGAAAAAAGAAAACGACAAAAGTTTTCTGAAAAATAATGAAAATAACATGATCGATAGTTTCCTGCTTAGTCTGTATGAAAAAGGGAAATGGAACCGAACTATTCGGAACTAGTTATATTTAATATTATGGTTCCTGTAATTTTTATGTTGCCACTTCCAGCTGAAATTCGTTCAAATATAATTTTTTGGGCTTATACCGTTTAAACTGGGAAAATACAATCGGGACATTGAAAATGCACACAACTTTTTGTTATAAGATTATTATTTCTCAAAAAGTTGACTGAAATCAGCTTAAAGAGCACCGGTGAAACATTTATCAAGATACCGCATAATTTTTTTAAGCAAAATTTCCAAATTTGTGATACAAATTTAGGATACTTCTTCAACCAGTTATGCCTCATTTTAATTAATAAATAAATTGATTGATTTGATCAGTCATAGTTATATGATATGTAGTGGAAACATAAATCAAAGAGGAACTGTAAACAGAAGAAACGAAGTACAGTTGAGATATTATTTAATAACGTTTCAGTGAATGAGGAGAAATAATAAAATTAATTTATGTATCGTAATGTAATACACCTTAGTTTAAACATCCCTCTTCTTTTTTAAAGAAAGATAAAAATATTTGAAGACAAAGGGCTAAGTTAAACGTTTTAACAAAATCGTTTTAAATCCAAATATTACAAATGGGAAACCAACCAAAAAAATATGTCGACATTAAATTATATTATAAACATAGAGTATTTATCAAAAAAAAAAATGTGGTCGATATTTACTATTATAATTATAAAGATGATATCACCTTTTTTTTATTATTTCGAACATTTTGTAACATAAATGATTTGTAAATTAGAAGCATTAATATTAAGATTGTAACTATTTAAAAATGCATGTAATATGAGATGGTTTGATATAAAAGGTTCAAGGCCTGATTTCATAAAACCTCAAGTTGTAATTATATGCTTAGCCGTTATGAAGCAAGGGTTACTGAATTATTTTGTAATTTCGATTTAGTTCGCTTTAAGGTCTTAAGGTGTGAAAATCAGTCAGGTAAGTTTTCCCCCAGTTATTCCGTCAAAATTGTTTTTGAGCATTAAAATGTTCAAAAGCATCCAAATAAAAATATGAATTGCTAGGCTAAATAAGTCTTTCCTTTTCAGCTAAATCGTTCTTTTTCAGCGTGAGAATGTTTGCGAACGGTGAGAATGCCGGTAAAAGAGTAGGATTCGTGCAATCCGTGAAAGAGCCGTTTTCGCGTTGCGGTCGGTACGCGGTACCATAGTTTGTTTTGATGTTTTTTTATTAGAGTGGGATATTTTGAAATTTGTTTTAGAGTAGTATACTTTTCGGTACCGCGTCGGGAAGAAAAACAAGAAATTTCGGGAACGCGGAATTAAATCAAGTTTTTTTTGTTGATGTTTTACTGAATCGAAGGTAAATACGGAATAAAGTAGGGATAGGTTTCTTTTCCGTATGGTTGTATTCAAGCGCGTTTAAAACGAGCATATAATGGTGGCTGAATTAATGTAATCGAGCGTAATCCATTTAAAAGACCTGCGACTGACAAGCAACCACCGCGAAATTTATTACGAGTGCACGGACTGATTGGGTACCATTCATTACCACGACTCAGACTTCATGTCTAGAACCGATGAAAGGTCGGTTCAGATTTCCTTCGGGAAATCTCGAGGTTCGTGTACAAAGCAAAATCCTTACAATTTAGCACGCTCAATTTCAAGACTCTTGGACCAGATACGATGAAATTGCAAACATTAGCCATCCGAATAATTTACTGGGCTCTAAATCGGGTTTGGAGGAAATATCAATTTTTTGACATTAAATTTAAATGAATTTTTAATTTTCTGCATAATATTGTCATTGTTAATTCTACAATTATAGATTTATGTTGATTCAAGCCCTTCATCTACAGCGATGTGTAGGAGAGGCTTGGAGAGGATAATTTTTAATATATGGTATGCAACATCGGGAAAGGAGTACTTCACAGCATTTGGTGTGCCCCTTATACCGGTGTTTTAGCATTGCCTGGAGGCATACGTAGAAATTGACGACGTGTGAATTGCAGATTGCACGAGCGTTGTGCGGCGATGAAAAAGTGAAGGAGAGAGTGGTAGGGAATGGAGGTATTTAAAAAAATATCATACAATTTTTTGTTAAGGCCAAATCGAACAAATCAACGAGGGACAACTCGTACAGCTTGCAGTATTGATGTGATGCCAGATTCAGGCGATGTATGTTATGGCTCCATGAAAATTTTCAGCATATTTTGTATGAATATTTGATTTCAGGATTTGTGTACAGTAAATACCGTTCACGCAGCTATTGATGACTCGTCAAATTACATGGCTTTAAAGCCAGATTTAAAATGCAGGTATTTTTTGTATATTATTTTGATAACTATGAACATCGTGGTTTTTAGGACTTGTTCAAAATGGACTTAGCGACTGAAAAATAAAGAAGCAATATCTGAATCCAATATGAAAAAAATATAAGATTTGAGTTCGACTTTTGAATTTAATTATATTTGAAAATTTTTGCAGTACAACGCCAATGAAAATTTGACAACGGCTCCATTGCTTACGGACAATTTCGAGAGCGTAAATTTCCATTGTATTTGATGCTTCGTTGATTTTAGCATTTTATTGTTTCAGTTTTTAGCTTTATTGAAGTATGATGATGACAGTAAAGCCGAATTGAGGGTGTGTAAGTCTCTCCTGCATTATATTTGAATACCAATTTTATCATTTTCGTTCTAGATTTCCATTGAAACAAACTGCGCAATCGTAATTTTCGGCATAGTAAACTATTTTTTTTAGACTTTATTTCAAAGTGCTGTCGTAGTTTTATGTTAGTATTAGCATTTATGCGTATTATTACATCAATAGTTTTGTTCTCAAATCGTTTTGAGAACAAATCTTTTTTCTTCCAAATTTCTTCCTTCAAATATTATATTAATCGAAATTAGAACATAATAAGCAAAAATAAAGAAATTAGAAGTACCATTTTGTCTTTCATTCTTTTGATCCTGTTATATGCAAAACAATATAAGTAATTGAATCGAAATGATCAAAGAAGAATTTTATCTGATATAGTTATTATTATACATCCGCTCATATTTTGTTGATGTTCAAAGTTAAAAGAATTTTTTTTTGTGGTAGGGAGATGAATACTCATTTACCCACAGAGTGGTGGACTCCCATGCTCGCAAGAAGGCGACTAGAGTACCCACTAAATACCTCCCCTGTCAATCTGAGAACCTAGCCTGGAACCGTTTGACACATTACTTTGGGCCAGGTCTGGTTTTGTTACGCCGTGAGCCAGACAAGCGGCCCCCAGCCCAAACCCCCCCAGCTGCTGTGAGTCCCTTTTAGGGCTGCCCCAACATATTGTGCCACCTGGTTCTATTTGTCAATTGATTCGAGCATCACCGCGACTAGATTCTCCTGAGTGAGCTCTTCCATCTCCCTGTAGAGGTCTCTTCCTAGCCTGTCCCATTTTATGCACGCTTAAAATGTGTGGTAGGCATTGTTTTCCTCTCCTGGGCAATAACGACAATCGGGGGACCATGACACCAATCTTGTGCAGGTAAGACTGAAAACACCCATGCCCGCACAAAAGCTGGGTCAGGCAGAAATCAGTCTCACCATGCCTTCGATTTAGCCCCGGGCTCACATCCGGGATGAGGCACGTAGTCTACCTTCCCTTCGTGCAATGCACCCAAGACTGCTGCCAATCGTTGAGTGAGCGCAGGTTAGTAGAGTGGCGCTCTCAAGCAAGGAGGCCGACAGGTATCACGACTGAAATGACTTGCATCACCGAATCAGAGACTGCCGGATACGAAGATGCTGTCCTCAGCACTCCTCTTCTCTGTACCTGTGCCAGGCGTTTTCGGTAAACGTTCTTACTGAGAGCATCGCCCCATACCTCTGCCCCGTACAGAAGCACTGACCCTACAGCACTCATCAAGAGGCATCTTCTTGGTGGGCTGGCTCCCCCTACGTTGGCCGTAAGTCGGCTCAGAGCCAATACTCCCGAAGAAGCCTTCTCAGTCATCGCCCTGATTTGCTCAGAGAAACTCATCTGCGAATCGATCATTAGCCCCAGGTACTTCACCGCTGGTTTCGATTCGATTTGTATGTCTCCAATACTGATCATCCTTACTCTAGGGATTCTCTTTTTTGTCAAAATGTCCACTTCCGTTTTCTCCAGTGCTAAACTGAGCCCGCTAGCAGCCATCCAGCCTCTCACTCGGCGTATTAGCAGACCAAGCCTAAGTTGCACTTGTCCAACGGTGCGTCCAGCCACCAGAGCCGCAACATCATCCGCACAGCTGACCAAGCGCGACTCATCTGGCATCTCCAGTCTCAGTAGCTCATCGTAAGACATGTTCCACAGGTCCGGACCAAGGATAGACCCCTGGGCAATACCCGATGTAATTTCCATCCTTCGTTGGCCCTGTGTCGTGTCAAGAGCCGCATTAGATATTCTGTAACTTGAAAAGGGTTTTCCGGCGCATCCTGAATATCCACTCATCTAGTGGAGTTGAAGGCGTTCCTGACGTCTAGCGTCATCGACAGGACGATCCGTTGCTTGGTGTGACTATGTGCCTCTGCCTTTTGGACCATGCTCACCACCTCTGCAACTGCATCAACAAAAGAACGTCCTGCTCTTAAGCCGTACTGCCGAGGAGATAGGTCCCCAGCAGCACGAATCGCGTCAGTGAGTCTTCCCTTGATGAGTTTCTCTAGCACTTTCCCAGCCATATCTAGCATTCATAACGGGCGGTATGCAGAGGGTGATTCGGGATTTCCCTTCTCCTTGCTGATCAGCACGAGCCTTGCCACCTTCCATTGTACCGGGAAAACCCCGTCCCGCAGGCAAGCGTTGAATATGCTGAGCAGAAAGTCAGGACAATAGTAGGAGTAGTTTGCCAGCTCTGGCTCACTTTTTTCATACAAATTGTGTGTGTCTTGGGTGTGTGGGTGCGTGTATTAGGGTGGTATAGGTAGGTGCCTGAGATAAGAAGGTATGAGTCCAGGATAGGTATGGGTATCTTGGGTAATTGCCAGGGGAGGGTGTGGATCTTAGGTATATGGGTGTATGTATTGAATTAGCATAGGTGGGTGCCAGGGATGAGAAGGTATGGGTCTTAGGTAAATAAACATCTATGGCTTGGTTAAGCAGGTAAGTATTCCGGGTCTTAGTAGCCTCTGATGGTAAATAGTGGAACTAGTCTTGATGATTGTGTACTTTAAATACTAGATGCACATCCTTAGCCTTTACAGCCTGTGATGGTAAATAGTAAAACTAGAAAATTGATTCCTGTCTAGGATAGTCCCATATGTCCAATTAATAGATTAAAGACCTAGATTTCTCAGCGTGTTTATATAGGGTCAATATAAATGTTTAAGCCTTTGACGCTTTTAGCGATAGATAATTATACTATTCATAGTTGTTATTTCTGTATAGTGGAAGGATTTTTCATATATTCATTGCTTCTAGTCTTTGAGTAGTTTTGTTATTCATAGTTGTTATAATCTTTAGTGGAAGTGCTTCTTGGGTCTTTAACGCTTCTAGTGGTAGATAGTTTTTTACCCATGACTACTTTAATGTATATGTTAGGAGATCCACGTCTAGAGTTGATAGCTTGAAGTATTAGGGTTACTAATCCATTGGGGAAGTCCTATTGATAGGCGGCGCTCTGGGCGATAGGTTTACTGCTTATAGGGCTTGAGAATTTCTAGCGTATCTCACTACTGAGAGGCTTCCGGGTCGAACGATTTACTTTATCACAATAGGCGTACTGGACGTTTTTTATGGTGTGATTGGCTGCGTGATGACGGAGGGCGCTTGTATAGACGGATGACTGCGATACTGATGGATGATGGACGCGCCCGTCAGCGCGTATTCTAAGCCGTGGGAATTTACTTCATGAGCGCTTGGATAAGGAACGCGTTGCAGTGATTGGTGTCTTTGGCTAAGGATAGACGGCCGCGTGTGGAAATGGCCGATTTGCTTGATCATGCTAGCCGTGCCGGAAGTTTTTATGATGCGAGTAGTTGTGTGGTATGAAGGGCGCTGCTATAGACGGATGGCTTTGCATTATGGATGGGCGACGGGCTTGCCTTTCGATGGGTACTCTAAGGCATGAGAATTTACTTAGTGGGCGCTTGCTTCAGGTACATTTTTGCTCCTCGTTTGATGTCTGTGGTTAAAGATGGACGGTATTGTAGATGTGATGCGCGTCGCTTGTTGGAGGAAGTAATTTGAGGTGTACGTTTCAACCAAGGCGGATGTTATGAGCCGTAGAAATTTGTCTCGGGAGCGTTTGGTTAAGTTTCCGCGTTGCTCATCAAAGGGTGCCTGTCTTTAAGTATGGACGACCTTGTAGGCAATTCGGAATGATTTGCGTCGCTTGTCAGAGGATCGTGATTGTGGTGTAGATTTGCTCGGCGGCGAGTTCAGTTAAGCATGGAAATTGACCTCGGGGGATGCGTGGCATGTGCAAGTGATTTTGCTTGTTAAGAGTAGTGTTTCGTAGGCATAGACTTTCCTGTCGGCGAGAGTTTTGGGGCATGGGAATCTACAGCGTGGAAGAGAAGTGGCATGGCGTACATTGCCTTGCAATATGGTTTTGCTTGATGGAGGCGGTTTTTCTTGTTGTGTTGGCCGTGGGCAGCGGGTAACGTGATGCGCGGCATTGAGACGTGTTTTCATAAATGTCCATTCACTGATGCGCCTGTTCTAGTTTGCTGATTATTATTTACATTGATCGTTTTCAGTTTCTTTTTGCTTGGATACGTCGTTTCTTTGTTTTGTGACTCATTGCTCTTGTATATTATTGCTTTTATCGGTTTCATGTCAATAGTACTTTGAGAATCGTCCACAATGTATTTTGTTCGGTTAGACTACTATGTTGGTTGCTCAAATCTATAGATGCAGTGAAAGAGATAATGCGTTCTTGATATTTAGTATAGTATTAAATTTTAGTTTGCTTGTAGCAGCATTTTGTTTGTCTTCATCATCATCACTTATTTCTTAAAGCAGTTTCCATACTTCATTCTCTGATTTCACTATTATGTAGAAGCATGGCACTACATTCATTTTTTTCTTTACTATAGGATGCTCATTGGTTTTGTTCAAAAATTCTAATAATTTCTTCCAAGACGAGTTATTTTTTCAAATTAATGATCTTGTAGTGCATGGGATGGTGATAATTTTGTTCGTAAATCATATGATTTGCCCCTTTTGATAAGCGCATGGTAACGATGCGTTATTTTTTAGATCACTATGTTGACATGTATGTTTTGGGTATCTGTTCCCAATTTCAGATTATTTATGGATGTTGTCTGGGAAAGATTTTACGATTTATGGCTTCTGGAATGCTACTTTTTTATGGAGTTTATGTATGATGGATGTAGAAATCATCGCGGTGGTCCTAATGAGCGGGAATATTTACGCATTTTCATTGATAAATTTTTGGTACGCACTGAAAGGAAGACGATAATATAGAAAAAAGAGAATGCGGTAGGTCATTGACATTAGGAATTTGTTGGTATTATGTTATTATTCTTTGGTTATGTCCATAATGCATGAAAAATTATTTTTAGTCCTATATGATGGCATTATATGCATGCACTAGATTAAATGAATTTTTATATTTACTTTGAATCACGAGTTGTTATTGTGGGTCTGTATTATTTAGTTTAGGTTGTTTCATGAGTGTCGGTATAATATAGAGAAGAAGTATTATTTTATGCTTGTCTCACATTCTTCACAGTATGTATGATTTTTCGACATTTCCGGATCTCATTGGCCATATCTGCATTAGGAACTTGATGATGTTTTGAGTATGAGAATTTTTAATTTGTTATCTCCTTAGGAATGCTTGCATGCATGGATGATACCATTTAGCTGATACTTTTCGGATGCATATTATCGCTTTTAGTGCCTATATGATTACATGAGAATTTACAAACCTCATACTTTGTGTGCTTGTATTAAGCGTAAAGTCACTTCAGCTATATTCATATACATTTTCAATATTTGAGCATTGTAAAATACCTGTTTCCTACATTTTAAATATGCTAGGTTTATCATCATAGGGATTGTCGGGTATGCTCATTGACATATTCAAGTATTATTTTCACATAAGTAAAATATATTCCTGTTGAGTTTTTTCTTATCAGAATTTTTTTCTGCTGGATGCTTGGTTGATTTTTTATAGGTTTGAAGAAGATCTAATTAGTTTTCAACATAAAGGGTATGTTTTGGGTTGGCGCACTGCTACTATAGTTCACTTAGGCTAATGTTTATGTAAGATAGTTCGGTATAGATAACGATGTGTGGTAGCATATGAGTTTATGTTAGGCTATTTTTAGATCGATCTCATCGCGTCTTGTATAGACAAGTAGCATATGCTATGAAGTGTTCTTGATAAGGATGGTCGCGAGTCATTGTAGGATGTTAAGAGATGATCATTACTTTCAGGAGGTGTTTGTCTGCTGGTAATTTGATGAACAGATGTACACTTGAGTTGAATGAACTCATGCGGGTTTTTTTGTCCATCGTTAGATATTTTTGAATGGTAGAGTTAAGTGTTTGATAATTGAGAGTATCAGATATGCTAGGAATGTTTAGGTTTCTTTTTGGTTTGTTGTTTGAGGTATTTGTTTACTTGAGCAGTGTTAAATTAGTTGTTAAAATAAAAAGATTGCGTTTCTTTCTAATAGAAATAATTTATTGAGTAATGCTTTTTTTTGTTATATATAAATAAATTTTCATACAATTTACAGGACATCTAATATATGGGTTGATATATTTATGAATTCTATAGCATATTGAACAATTTTCAAGTTCACTTAACCTAGGTTTATTCAGCTGCACTATTTCTGCATGAGGACCATACAAATGTATAGTAAGTCCTCTCACATCTTTTTTAATGTTTATTATACAATTTATATAGGAATTCAATATCCTCAACATATCATTGTAGCTTATGTCCCCTTCACTCTAGTGCAAACTGTTGATGTTTCAATTCCAATATCGTTTTTGTTGTATGTTATGAGAATAGTATGTTCCTTAATGAATTACTGATGAGGATTTCCCGATACAAATTGAATATCAATTATAAACTTTTTCATTCTAATAGCACAGACCACTAGTTGGTTCTGGTCTTGTTTGGACTGTTTATACTACCCGGTGCTATGAATTATTACTTTGTCGTATGTACTCGGGACTGCAGGATTATATAATGTTTTATGAGTGTAAAAATATTTCTTGTCTCTTGATCATATGAATGACAAATGCATGTATCAGTGCCTGATGTCGTATTAGAGTTGGACCAGTCACATATTTGGTAGTGTATTCCATGTTTATTAGATACTTTCTCACCCATATTACCATATTTAAGCACATAATTCTCGATGCGTATCCGATGTTCAAGAAAAATGTCATGGTACTCTTCCATGAAGTATAGGATGACCATTGTAACACATCTCATCGCGTTGAAAGTGTATTAACCTCTGACGTATTAGTTTTCTTGGCGTTTTTTGGATGGTTGGATTTAGGACCACATTTTTGATGAATTTTAAAAACCTCATATGATCCGTAGAATAATATATAGTCTAGTGTTGGAAAAAAGATGTGCTAGCTTGAAGTTAACATACATTGATGTTCTAGTTTGTACAGTACAGCCAAGATAAGGGTCAGTTCCTCAATATTAAACTTCAGTATTTCATAGACTCAAAAGATTATACTTGATTTCAAAGCCTTTCACAATAGTTTGTAGTTTACCAAGTCTCAATTTACAATTTCCTAATGAATAATTCCTTTTAGTGAAGTAAAACATTGTTTATAGGGTTTTTAATATTTTATTTCCTCACATGGAAAATTAGATCGTTACATAGTACTGGTATTTCATAAAAAAGCCTAGAGTAGTTTATATTCACAAATGATGTTTGAGTTGGAGTGAAAAAATCGTTGATATCCAGTTTAAGTACGCTTTTTTCTCTGCATCTTGCACAATATTGGTCATAGTATTCCTTCACACAATCGGTAAGCAAATTGTTGTATTGCATGACAACGTTGAAAAAATCCATCAAGACGAAAAGCGTGAAGAGCTCGGGATGTTTAAGTATTAGTCTCTTGCCTCCAATAGGTATGTAGAAGAGTTCAAGAAGTCCAAGCTGATTTGCAGGGAATTCATTTACTCTATCCTTGAGATCAATGAGGTATTGGCGAAGTGAAGTCCATTGACTGTTATCTAACTCCAACTGATTTTGTCCACTGCATCGGAAGATTATTTCTGCTTGAAATGTCAGCGGGTCAAATCCAAGTATTACTTTGCTTTTGTGGAAGCCTTCATCAAGATACTCGTAGTATGTATAGTTCAGCAAGAGGTTTTTCTCATAGATTCGCTGTTTCTCTCGATTCTTTTTTAGTTTCTTCTCTTTCTTGTTCATTCATCATGCATTATGACGCGTCATAACGCATGCTGACCTGTCATCACGTCTGCGTGGCATGGGGTAGGCTGGGTCAAAAGTTATCCTGCATCTCTGTGAGGCCCTTCGGCACCTTCCGCCCATCAGTCAACTCAGGTAGTAGGTGTGAAAGAGAAAGCCGCCTTGTTTGCCAGGCGATTGGGTTAATAAGTGAAAAAGAGAAAACATATTGGTGGGAAGTTGATCATTGTTCAGCTGCTGAACAGACCACTCATGACCCTACCAGACGGTTCAACTGATCGGTGATTGTGGATAACCCTCTTTGTATGATAAAGAGACCTGTTGATCATATGATACTAACACATTGACGCTTGATAGCTATTATAATATACATGCCTAGAGACATTTACCCATGATGTTTCATCATTTCACAAGTTGTGAGTAATGATGCAGCATTAAGTCATCAAAAACTTTCAAAACTCTTCTGAAAACGGATCAATGACAGATTTTTAGTCAGTTGGAGGGACCAAAATTTTACTCAATTGTTCTTCAATGATAGGGAAAAATCGTTCCGGTCATAACATACTGATCTTTCTGCATATCCCGGATAATGCAAAAGGGTTGATCATACATGAGGAAACCAAGATGATTCAATATGCTTAATAAGTTCCACTATAAGCCCTTAATACATCGACTAAACAACAGGCTAATATAACTCATGTTAAGACCCTAGCAATGGTTTGCATGATGTAGAGATTTCTCAACAAGTTTGTGCTTTACAAAATGGTTTAAATGGCTGATCCAAGGGATCTTACGATTTGTGAGCATTTTGGATAAGTTCATAAGTATAGCAGCATGATTTCAATGCAACGGAACATCAATGTGGGCGGTAAGAGTCTCAAGCATTATTTACTTAAAAAATAATGACGGACCGCAAGTCCTATGAAGACAAGTAAAGATTGGAAAAGTGAATTCAAATTGCTGTCAAAAGGGGTTCCTACAGATAAGATGGACAGGGGTCAGGAGAAAAACTGATGCATATGAAAAAAGAAGTGTGTATTGCCTCAATCTTATGAAGAGTATATCAGCATGAAATAGGATCAATTAATTCTCGAGCAACTAACAATGGCTTCCTCCTACTCAAGATTTGTTTACCAGAACAGCAACATAGATGTGAATATTCTTGTTTGACCCATGTATGTCTACGAATAACTTGAAAGATGATCAACATGCAGTCTTTGTAACCAATAGGCCTAACGTAAATCGCGATGAACATATGACATTTAAAGTAAGGTGTAAAAAAAGCTGACTGCAACTGTATGGAAAGTAAGAATTTTTTTATGGATAAATAATTACCAACAAACAAATAAATTTACCAAATGGAAGATAGCACGTTAGGTCAAACGCTCAAATTATCAACTAAAGATAGCTATACAGACAGCTCAAGAGATAGCATATCAACTAAGCAGATAGGGCATCAGCTAAAAAGATAGCTACATAGACCACTTACCAGCTAAACAGACGAGTTTATCAGCTAAACGGTTAGCTCAGCAGACAGCATAACAACTAAACAGACAGGGCAACAGCTAAATAGACAGCTGCATAGACAGCATTATACATAAAATAGACAGCTCATCAGCAAAAGCGACAGCTACACAGACAGCTCAAGAGGATAGCATATCAGCTAAACAAACAGGGAATCGGCTTAAAAGACAGTTACATAGACAGCATTACACATAAGATAGACAGCTCATCAGCAAAAGCGACAGCTAAACAGATGGTTTAACAGATAAAAAGACAGCTAATTAGCCTAGAAGCAATCTATTGTAGCCCAGCAGTACTCCTTAAAAATTCTAAAGAAAATACGGAGCAAAGTGTCATTTCCTGTTCCTAACTCCTACTCCTGTTAGCTTTGTGGTACAAATCTTAACTCCATAGCACTTTCTTATCTTTGAATTTAATCATGAGGGTAAGCAACATTACAGCATCCAAGGGCTAAACATGTTTACTTATGCAATAGAATTATCAACATATATTGGTATTGACCCCTCCTCCATCCATAAATTCAGAAAAGTGAATATATATGCTGGTGTAATAAATATACATATTTAGTTTTACTACGAGAAGCAGTCATTTAAAATGATTGGAGCAGATCCAGTAACTTCGTCAGTTAGTCAGCAGCATGGAAAGGCCAGCCAGACTGGTAAGGCTACTTCAGCCAGAAAAGTGAACAAGAAAGAGAAGAAACTAAAAAAGAATCGAGAGAAACAGCGAATCTATGAGAAAAACCTCTTGCTGAACTATACATACTACGAGTATCTTGATGAAGGCTTCCACAAAAGCAAAGTAATACTTGGATTTGACCCGCTGACATTTCAAGCAGAAATAATCTTCCGATGCAGTGGACAAAATCAGTTGGAGTTAGATAACAGTCAATGAACTTCACTTCGCCAATACCTCATTGATCTCAAGGATAGAGTAGATGAATTCCCTGCAAATCAGCTTGGACTTCTTGAACTCTTCTACATACCTATTGGAGGCAAGAGACTAATACTTAAACATCCCGAGCTCTTCACGCTTTTCGTCTTGATGAATTTTTTCAACGTTGTCATGCAATACAACAATTTGCTTACCGATTGTGTGAAGGAATACTATGACCAATATTGTGCAAGATGCAGAGAAAAAAGCGTACTTAAACTGGATATCAACGATTTTTTCACTCCAACTCAAACATCATTTGTGAATATAAACTACTCTAGGCTTTTTTATGAAATACCAGTACTATGTAACGATCTAATTTTCCATGTGAGGAAATAAAATATTAAAAACCCTATAAACAATGTTTTACTTCACTAAAAGGAATTATTCATTAGGAAATTGTAAATTGAGACTTGGTAAACTACAAACTATTGTGAAAGGCTTTGAAATCAAGTATAATCTTTTGAGTCTATGAAATACTGAAGTTTAATATTGAGGAACTGACCCTTATCTTGGCTGTACTGTACAAACTAGAACATCAATGTATGTTAACTTCAAGCTAGCACATCTTTTTTCCAACACTAGACTACATATTATTCTACGGATCATATGAGGTTTTTAAAATTCATCAAAAATGTGGTCCTAAATCCAACCATCCAAAAAACGCCAAGAAAACTAATACGTCAGAGGTTAATACACTTTCAACGCGATGAGATGTGTTACAATGGTCATCCTATACTTCATGGAAGAGTACCATGACATTTTTCTTGAACATCGGATACGCATCGAGAATTATGTGCTTAAATATGGTAATATGGGTGAGAAAGTATCTAATAAACATGGAATACACTACCAAATATGTGACTGGTCCAACTCTAATACGACATCAGGCACTGATACATGCATTTGTCATTCATATGATCAAGAGACAAGAAATATTTTTACACTCATAAAACATTATATAATCCTGCAGTCCCGAGTACATACGACAAAGTAATAATTCATAGCACCGGGTAGTATAAACAGTCCAAACAAGACCAGAACCAACTAGTGGTCTGTGCTATTAGAATGAAAAAGTTTATAATTGATATTCAATTTGTATCGGGAAATCCTCATCAGTAATTCATTAAGGAACATACTATTCTCATAACATACAACAAAAACGATATTGGAATTGAAACATCAACAGTTTGCACTAGAGTGAAGGGGACATAAGCTACAATGATATGTTGAGGATATTGAATTCCTATATAAATTGTATAATAAACATTAAAAAAGATGTGAGAGGACTTACTATACATTTGTATGGTCCTCATGCAGAAATAGTGCAGCTGAATAAACCTAGGTTAAGTGAACTTGAAAATTGTTCAATATGCTATAGAATTCATAAATATATCAACCCATATATTAGATGTCCTGTAAATTGTATGAAAATTTATTTATATATAACAAAAAAAAGCATTACTCAATAAATTATTTCTATTAGAAAGAAACGCAATCTTTTTATTTTAACAACTAATTTAACACTGCTCAAGTAAACAAATACCTCAAACAACAAACCAAAAAGAAACCTAAACATTCCTAGCATATCTGATACTCTCAATTATCAAACACTTAACTCTACCATTCAAAAATATCTAACGATGGACAAAAAAACCCGCATGAGTTCATTCAACTCAAGTGTACATCTGTTCATCAAATTACCAGCAGACAAACACCTCCTGAAAGTAATGATCATCTCTTAACATCCTACAATGACTCGCGACCATCCTTATCAAGAACACTTCATAGCATATGCTACTTGTCTATACAAGACGCGATGAGATCGATCTAAAAATAGCCTAACATAAACTCATATGCTACCACACATCGTTATCTATACCGAACTATCTTACATAAACATTAGCCTAAGTGAACTATAGTAGCAGTGCGCCAACCCAAAACATACCCTTTATGTTGAAAACTAATTAGATCTTCTTCAAACCTATAAAAAATCAACCAAGCATCCAGCAGAAAAAAATTCTGATAAGAAAAAACTCAACAGGAATATATTTTACTTATGTGAAAATAATACTTGAATATGTCAATGAGCATACCCGACAATCCCTATGATGATAAACCTAGCATATTTAAAATGTAGGAAACAGGTATTTTACAATGCTCAAATATTGAAAATGTATATGAATATAGCTGAAGTGACTTTACGCTTAATACAAGCACACAAAGTATGAGGTTTGTAAATTCTCATGTAATCATATAGGCACTAAAAGCGATAATATGCATCCGAAAAGTATCAGCTAAATGGTATCATCCATGCATGCAAGCATTCCTAAGGAGATAACAAATTAAAAATTCTCATACTCAAAACATCATCAAGTTCCTAATGCAGATATGGCCAATGAGATCCGGAAATGTCGAAAAATCATACATACTGTGAAGAATGTGAGACAAGCATAAAATAATACTTCTTCTCTATATTATACCGACACTCATGAAACAACCTAAACTAAATAATACAGACCCACAATAACAACTCGTGATTCAAAGTAAATATAAAAATTCATTTAATCTAGTGCATGCATATAATGCCATCATATAGGACTAAAAATAATTTTTCATGCATTATGGACATAACCAAAGAATAATAACATAATACCAACAAACTCCTAATGTCAATGACCTACCGCATTCTCTTTTTTCTATATTATCGTCTTCCTTTCAGTGCGTACCAAAAATTTATCAATGAAAATGCGTAAATATTCCCGCTCATTAGGACCACCGCGATGATTTCTACATCCATCATACATAAACTCCATAAAAAAGTAGCATTCCAGAAGCCATAAATCGTAAAATCTTTCCCAGACAACATCCATAAATAATCTGAAATTGGGAACAGATACCCAAAACATACATGTCAACATAGTGATCTAAAAAATAACGCATCTTTACCATGCGCTTATCAAAAGGGGCAAATCATATGATTTACGAACAAAATTATCACCATCCCATGCACTACAAGATCATTAATTTGAAAAAATAACTCGTCTTGGAAGAAATTATTAGAATTTTTGAACAAAACCAATGAGCATCCTATAGTAAAGAAAAAAATGAATGTAGTGCCATGCTTCTACATAATAGTGAAATCAGAGAATGAAGTATGGAAACTGCTTTAAGAAATAAGTGATGATGATGGAGACAAACAAAATGCTGCTACAAGCAAACTAAAATTTAATACTATACTAAATATCAAGAACGCATTATCTCTTTCACTGCATCCATAGATTTGAGCAACCAACATAGTAGTCTAACCGAACAAAATACATTGTGGACGATTCTCAAAGTACTATTGACATGAAACCGATAAAAGCAATAATATACAAGAGCAATGAGTCACAAAACAAAGAAACGACGTATCCAAGCAAAAAGAAACTGAAAACGATCAATGTAAATAATAATCAGCAAACTAGAACAGGCGCATCAGTGAATGGACATTTATGAAAACACGTCTCAATGCCGCGCATCACGTTACCCGCTGCCCACGGCCAACACAACAAGAAAAACCGCCTCCATCAAGCAAAACATATTGCAAGGCAATGTACGCCATGCCACTTCTCTTCCACGCTGTAGATTCCCATGCCCCAAAACTCCCGCCGACAGGAAAGTCTATGCCTACGAAACACTACTCTTAACAAGCAAAATCACTTGCACATGCCACGCATCCCCCGAGGTCAATTTCCATGCTTAACCGAACTCGCCGCCGAGCAAATCTACACCACAATCACGATCCTCTGACAAGTGACGCAAATCATTCCGAATTGCCTACAAGGTCGTCCATACTTAAAGACAGGCACCCTTTGATGAGCAACGCGGAAACTTAACCAAACGCTCCCGAGACAAATTTCTACGGCTCATAACATCCGCCTTGGTTGAAACGTACACCTCAAATTACTTCCTCCAACAAGCGACGCGCATCACATCTACAATACCGTCCATCTTTAACCACAGACATCAAACGAGGAGCAAAAATGTACCTTAAGCAAGCGTCCACTAAGTAAATTCTCATGCCTTAGAGTACCCATTGAAAGGCCAGCCCGTCGCCCATCCATAATGCAAAGCCACCCATCTATAGCAGCGCCCTTCATACCACACAACTACTCGCATCATAAAAACTTCCGGCACGGCTAGCATGATCAAGCAAATCGGCCATTTCCACACGCGGCCGTCTATCCTTAGCCAAAGACACCAATCGCTGCAACGCGTTCCTTATCCAAGCGCCCATGAAGTAAATTCCCACGGTTTAGAATACGCGCTGACGGGCGCGTCCAACATCCATCAGTATCGCAGTCATCCGTCTATACAAGCGCCCTCCGTCATCACGCAGCCAATCACACCATAAAAAACGTCCAGTACGCCTATTGTGATAAAGTAAATCGTTCGACCCGGAAGCCTCTCAGTAGTGAGATACGCTAGAAATTCTCAAGCCCTATAAGCAGTAAACCTATCGCCCAGAGCGCCGCCTATCAATAGAACTTCCCCAATGGATTAGTAACCCTAATACTTCAAGCTATCAACTCTAGACGTGGATCTCCTAACATATACATTAAAGTAGTCATGGGTAAAAAACTATCTACCACTAGAAGCGTTAAAGACCCAAGAAGCACTTCCACTAAAGATTATAACAACTATGAATAACAAAACTACTCAAAGACTAGAAGCAATGAATATATGAAAAATCCTTCCACTATACAGAAATAACAACTATGAATAGTATAATTATCTATCGCTAAAAGCGTCAAAGGCTTAAACATTTATATTGACCCTATATAAACACGCTGAGAAATCTAGGTCTTTAATCTATTAATTGGACATATGGGACTATCCTAGACAGGAATCAATTTTCTAGTTTTACTATTTACCATCACAGGCTGTAAAGGCTAAGGATGTGCATCTAGTATTTAAAGTACACAATCATCAAGACTAGTTCCACTATTTACCATCAGAGGCTACTAAGACCCGGAATACTTACCTGCTTAACCAAGCCATAGATGTTTATTTACCTAAGACCCATACCTTCTCATCCCTGGCACCCACCTATGCTAATTCAATACATACACCCATATACCTAAGATCCACACCCTCCCCTGGCAATTACCCAAGATACCCATACCTATCCCGGACTCATACCTTCTTATCTCAGGCACCTACCTATACCACCCTAATACACGCACCCACACACCCAAGACACACACCCTCGACAACATTTGAAATTTGTATGAAAAAAGTGAGCCAGAACTGGCAAACTACCCCTACTGACAATGGTGATAGACAAGCTGCAACACCTCAGCCGGAACACCATCTGGACCTGGACCCTTCCTCACTTTCAATGATAGGAGTGCCTCCTTCAGTTTCGGCTGTGTAAAGAGAGAGACACTCGACTGCTGTTTCACCATGGACAGTGTCAACATGGATGGGATGGGTGGGGAAGAGTGCCCGCACTATCTCGTCCATCTTTTCCACATCATGTATGCAAGGCTTCCGTAGGGTGCCAAGCTTCCACATAACTGGCTTGTAGTCAAGGCCCAAGTGCAGCAAGCAGTCGTGATGATGCTCATAGTTGAGTTCACCACGGCTTGAGCTGCCAATTCTTCTGTCCCCTCCGAAACTCCCTGCAGCGGCTCACCTGCACGAACCTCTCGACGTCCATCCTTCCGATGTTTCATCCAGTTGTAGAAAGCTGAGAGCACGGACGTCGGGAGACAACACTGATCTCAAGCAGAATGCACTGATGATCACTGGCTGAGTAGTCATCTAATACTTTCCAATTGTGTATCCTCCATACTAAGGACTCCGAGGTAAATATCACGTCCATTATGGTTCACTTACAGCCAATACGGCGAAAAGTCGGCGTATTTCCGGTGTTTAGTACGGAGAGCGCCGTCCTGACCACCATTTCAAGGACTCGTTTCCCCCGCGGATCTGTTTGAGGCATGCCCCATTCGATAGCTTTAGCGTTGAAGTCTCCCCCAATGAGCATGTTACCCTCTGCGTTCGAAACTGCGCCCTCCAGAGCGTGAAGCTTGGAAAGATGATATCGATTCCTTCAGCGTTAAGGTACACACTAAACAAGGTGGTCGCTGAACACCGAACCCACATGAAAACATCCCTTCATCCACAACTCTCCACTCGGAAATCACTATTCCGAACCCAGATGTCGGCAGTACCAGTTTCGTCAGGATACCATAATGTAGAACTTCTATCATGGTGTTGCTCACTCAGCAGCAAGAAGTCAGCTTTCATGTCCTTCGCAAACTGCTCACGCAGAATTTGGGCGATTGAACTGTGGTGTAGGTTTAGCTGCAGGATGCGGGTTATCGGAGTTCTGATTTTGGCTTGGCTAGTGCTTCCTGGCAAACCCGGCACTTTTCTGATCCCAACATGCGTCCAAAATAAGGCCTTGGATCAGCATCCTTGCAAAGAATACAGTGTGCCTCCTTAGTACACTCTTTTCTTTTATGTCCCATTTCACCGAATTTGTAACATAGGAAACTCCTATCGGGTCCTTTGCATACTTGTGGGGTGTGACCATAGCCAAAGCATTTGAAACATTAAGGAAGCGTTGCTCTTCGCCGTATCCTACAGACAACCCACCCTATTCTTACTTTGCCCCTGTTCAGAAATTGTTCGGCGTCCCCTATGGTTTTCTGGTCTCAGTCTTTCTTTGATTCTTCCTACGCTAGAGAACTCCCTTTTGATGGCCTCTTCTACCTCAGCCAGATCCGTGACGCAGTCAATGTCTCTTATTTCGATCACTACCATCGGCTCGAGTGAGGCTATAGCTGCGCTTTTGCTGAGGACTTTCTTTGCTGCGTCGCAGAATGCTTCCTTATTGTCGGCCTCCGCTCCGAATTCAACCAGTATGTAGCCCGACCACGTTGGTCGTACTGCTTTAATGACAGTGTTGGTGTCTTCGGGCCTTACATTCCCCCTGATGTTCCGCAGCCCCTCTGCGTAGGATCGGCTATCTTGGGGTTTTACCAGCAGTGCCTGCTGCCGAGGTCTTCGCCGGGGCTTCTATCGCTCCTGTTTTGCATCAGGTATTTTTTCTTGTTGGGCATTCGCATGAACTTTAAGATTGTGGCTGCAACTGCTGATTGCGTCTTCGTTGTTATTATTTTTAGTTTCTTTTTTGGGTTGTTTTTTTCTTATCTTTGCAGAGCAAAGAGGCCATGCGAGGGTTGGCACAGGCCCTTATGGGGACAAGTGCTCAGAGCCAGACCAGCGCCAATCGGGAGTCCGTCTCAACCGAACCTACACCACCATTCCAATGGTGCGAACTTCGGACGTACTCCGATGCCTGCCAAGGTTTTACCAGGATGGAGACGGTATGATAGTTGAATTGGAGCCGTACACACATGAGTGTCACCTGGGCGCTACCGTGCAAAGCAACTAGGTCCAAACCAGCACATCCGCCAACCCAAAGCATCAGTTCCAGTTTGTTGTACAAAGCGTAGTTCTGATCCAATCAGGTTCGTTACCTATTATCCCAAGAGGGAACCTCACGGCGCCCTCCATTTCCTCGGGTCCGTGGGGGCGGCGCTCCCCAATGAATGCTAGTCTCCAAGAGTGCTCCTGTCGGCCAGCATTCCCCCTGCGTAAAAAAGTTAAAAGAATGGGAATTTATTTACTTCCTCAAGCTAGCTGTTAGTGCAGTTGAATGTGTGTTTGATATGGTTGTTCCAAATGGTGTAAGTGCATAGTGCAAGGTGAATTTTTGGTATGCGCGGAAAGTGACTTGTGCCTCTTTCATGTAATGCATCGAATATATTACGCCGTATAAGCATATGTATTTTGCCGAAGTAGGCTGACACCTCCGGCAGAGCATATCCATTAAATAGCAAGAGAATCGGGCTAAAATTGTATATGCATAGGAAATAAAAATTTACAAACAATTGAACCATTACATAGTAAACTTTAGTCCATCTTTTACATGTTTATTTGTCTCTCTTTTCATTTTGACAGCATCTCGATTGAAGGTGCTAATTAGTACTCAGGTGAATAAGAACTCGAAGGGCTAAGCTCATATAAAACGCATAGGAGAGCATGCGACCGGTTTCTGCTATCTTCCAAGGGATTTCCTCTCCGCTTGCCTCTTGGTGCTCACTTTCTTACTCTAGAAGTTCACTGGATTGGATCTGTTTGTAAAGTTGACTGCTCCAAATTGCAAGTTTCGTCGCGAATTTTGTCCGATATTAAAACTGTGAAAAGTGTTCGTGATTTGAATTCATTCCAAATGTTTGAACATTTTATTGTGCTTTGTGATTCGAACAACTTTAACGTGTGACAGTGTGAAATTAATTTACAATTTCAAAGTGAAATTTGTAGTGCCTTCGTATAAAAATTATAGTCGAAAAGGATCTGTAGGTGTTTCCTTTCACAGATAAGTAGTTAATATGTTAATGTTTTGCATGTTTTCCTCATAATGCTGAAGGTTTTTCAAATAGAAAACAAATTTTTAGTATTATATGAAAAGTTGTTTTTATTGAGTAGCAGCCATGTTCGCTTGTGAAATTTCTCTCTATGGTAGGTTGTAAACAAGTGCATATCAGTAGGAAAAGTGGTCACAGGGGTTGCTGCGACCACATGGTCACGTGGCTGTCCATTCCAGTATTATTTAATTACGAAATGAATTAGTATATATGCTCTGGCTCAGGCCAGCTGGGTAAAGTAAGTGTAGTAATCGAGCAGTTAGTTAAATTTAATATCTTTTCTTTTCTTTAAATTATTTGATAAATTCACATTCAAATTTTATTTATGTCAACTTATAGATTTTTTTTTATCTTTCCGCACAACTAAAACTGCTCGATTATTCGGCACCAGCAAAGGGTTAAAAGAAATTTCTACATAATATGTCCCAGATCAACGAACCAAACTGAAAACCAGTTGCTTTGTACAAATTGTATGGGACATCAATTTCCCTCCAATTTCATCAGAACGAACGCAGCCCATTAAGAGGAGCTGGTACGATTCGAGAATTTGACAGGGCGGGGTCACGTGGGGGTATCCGCGGAGAATGGACTTGGTCGGTCTTAAAAACAACCGTAACGTTTTAAAAACGGAATTAAAGTGTGAATTTTTGATAGTGGCGCGTAGAATTTGGGTTTCCTTTGTAATTTGCTTGCTTGCAAGGATTGATAGTTGATAGCGACGCGAACGGAGCGAGAGCGGTTCTTGTGTGGGTGAATCACGTGCATGGTGCGTAGAAGGTCAACTGCAAGTGCCAGTCGCAAATACTTCAATTAATAAATTTAATGAGACCTCAGTGTGCAAGCGCCATAGTTTGTTTACTTGTTCGTTGCGCAGCGATCAGAACGAGTTGGCCCAGCGTGTGTCTGAGATAGTTTTGCGCGAGTGGAGTTCAGATTCCCGCTGCCTTTTGTAAACGGGAAATTAGAAAAGCGTCTTGTGGAGTAGCGCTAGCGCAGGACTATATATATATGGTAAAAATCGGAAACATTGTTTTACACATACGATGATGGAACATAGCTTCACGTTTGCTTCAACTAGGCTTGTGTCATGATTCTACCTAGCTACAGGACATATTCACACTACACGTGTGCTAAGATATTTCAAGGAGATGGATCGTTCAAATTATAGAAAATGATACAGCGATGACAAATATGCTAGTGGAGTCAGGACGGGTCAATCAATGCATAAATCATATTTATATCGTAGTTTTCTTACCTTGGCTGCGGTTCGATGGAAATGAAAAGAAAATAATTCATTGATTGCCACAAATGGTTGATTGATTACCACAGACAATTCATAAACAGAGTATAATGTTGATAAATATTGAGAGAGATTTGTTAATTAACTCATAAAGGATATCCAGGCCGTCCAGTAAGCCTTTGCAGACAATCAGTATTTAGAGGATTCTTTTTTTGCAAATGATATAAAATTAGTTTATTGCCTTCTCGCAGATTTCAGTTTGAAGCATCAGTAATAGAACCTCTGATTTTCCCAAGCCAAAGCAGAAGAAAAATATTTTCAACTTAATAATTTTCAAAATAAGTTTATAACTATCAAATGAAGATATTGTTATTTCAGGTAAACATTTTTTTTCCGTGTTTGGACTTAATGCCTTACATTTCAATAGTGGTAGGTCTCAGTAATACCTCGATCACTTATTATTTGATATTGTGGATTCGAGTAGACTACATATATTTTGCAGTGGTCAGAAACAGAATACTTCATAAATACTGAACGGATACGCTATTGACATCATCTCTTCGTGAAACTTGATTTGCACGACATAGTACTGTTTCCTTCAATAAAAATAGAAATGTTTTTCCTTTAGGTATCGGGATGTATGTTTGCTAATCGTAAAGTGGGTGGGAAATAACTGTTTTATTTTAACTTGGTATTCGTTGGAAAAATTGACACCTAAGAGACTGTTTATAGTCCTCTGTAGAACTGATTTATGAAATGCAGGGCGTTCATTTATTCGAATAATAAGCTGCAAATTATTTTATCCCAGCCTTCGTTATTGAGACTTTTAAATTTTATGGGTGTTTTGAATTTCTTTGATTGTATTAGGAGTTTGAAAGACCCACTCATATCGAAACCGCTGTTTTCCAACTTTCTTTTGATTACAAAGCATGGATGATTGTTTGTTTCACAAATTCCGAACTCTGGCAGATTTCATGTCTGCGATAGATCCTTACTGACTCTATTTTGCGAATCAATTGTGGTCTTTGGTTGTAATATTTGTACTATTTGAATCTTATAAAAGGTGTATGAAGGTTACACTTTTCCTTCTTTTATAGTACAATGCATAAGTTGTAAATGTTATAATTACCCCAATAAAGTGGCACCTTATTCTTGTTCTGAATCGCCATCTGTTGAGCAGGTATTGAACGACCAGTATATTTCTCTTATTCAAATAACTGATTTCATTGATTTCTCAGTTAAGAAGTTGAGCCCTCAAATTGTTTATAGCCATTCAGTTTAGCTGTTCCTGATATGTTTGTATTTTATCCATGGGAAGTAATTAAATTCTAGGTGCGTGCTCCCCAAATAGCGGTAGTGGAATCTGTTGATGTAATTTAATTTAAATATGTAGCTTAAACAATACTATTCACTATTCAATGAAAACATGAATAACCTCTAGCCTTCTAATGAAAAACAAACCCAATCACTAAGTCGTTTATTTGCGTTATTCTCATGTCCAAAATTCTTTTATTGTTCGAAACAGATCGACGCGTACTTTTTTTGGGTATCCAATGAAATCAGTTTAAAATTATATACTGTGAATTTCATACCAGTTGATTAGAATGCTCCGTGTTTCGTTTTCAGATATGATCTCTGTTAGTTTTAGAGCACATAATATAAAGTAAACTTTTCATGGTGGAAAACTAGAGATCTTATGAGTGCACGAACAAAAAGGTTTGCGGGCAATAATTTGACTTAACGTAAAAAAAGGTTACATTATATTTCAATAAATTTAATGTCAGATTAGTTTTGTATATTATAAATAGTTCGGGTCGAATTGCGAAAAATTGTACTTTTTCTTGTAATTCCAAATTCGTTTCAAGTTAGTAAATAAAAAAAAAACAATGTTGCATTAAAAGTCTAACTTTGGTCTTTTCATTTCTTTTCTTTGGACCGGGTATAGGATCCGGTACGGGGGCAGGCTCGATCACCACCCGGTTGCCCCTCTCTCATTTGTGGGCCATGAGCCTCTCCGGGTAAGGACGAGGTCACCCTGCTTCCACTTCTTTTTACTTGTTACTCTTGTTCCAAGAACAAGTCAGTTGCCCTTTGTAGAGTTACCTACACTTTTTGCGACTTCGGTCGCCTTGTTTATGTTTGACCACAAGAAATTCGTGAATGCGAAATTCTTTGTAGTGGGTCTTTGTGCTGGGGGAATGAACCCGCCCCACAACACCGCAATGCTTGGCTGCCAGCGCATTCACGCGTCCCCAGACAAGGGCATTCTCGGCCGATATCTTCATCTTCTTCTGCCGAGGCAGCAGACCATTGCTGCAGTCGTTCACGGACATTTTGAAATACCTATTCACTACATAAGGCTGACTCAAAACTGACGTAAGATAGGAAGCAATATGGTAGCAATTTGCGTATATTCTAGTCGGCCTACTATGGGCAAGCTTCCGTGAGCTTATATTGGGTAATATATACTGTTGAGGACATCAAATAACCATTGTCAGACATAAATTCATTTAAGTCAAGTATAAATAATCTAAATTCAAAGTTTCCATTTCATTACATACGTTTCATTCGTATTTTAGTTCATTTTACCTGTCCACATGTAACACGATTATTTTCTTCAAATGCAATTCAGCCAGACCTAGCGTCAGCAAAATTTCATTGCATATGTGGGAAACATTTTTTGTGGTAATTCGACTATCTGTTGTGTATAGGAAAATCATCGTGCAGTAAAGAATGCTTAGTTGTTATTTTTTGATTAATTTTAGAATTTTGTTGTTAGAGTATATAAAGAAATGATATGATGAATAAAGTTGAGCTGTTAATCAGAACTCGTGGTAGTAATAACTCGTAGCCTAGTTTTAAAGTGGTAGAGTATCCTGCCAACTTTTTTTGGGATTGGTTTTTGCAGCCTATTGAAGTAGAGTATTCATGCTATCGATAGTGCTCAGCTGAACATTTTTTGGTGACCTGAGTCAGAACACAAGTTTGGTTCATTTAAAAAAAAAGAAAATTTTTTTAAATTGAATTGAAATTAAATTGAATTTGGTTAAATACCAATCTCTCAACAAGAGAAAATAGAACTATGGTATCCTGCTTGCTATTTAAAATCAATACGCAAAACTTGCAAAGTAGAGAATCCTACTTTTGCTAGTGCAGAACCGAAAAATTTTTTGAGGAAATATAGACTTCAATAGATGCGCTAGCCGCTGAACCAGCTCGTCTCGGAAAGGAGATTGCGAAAATAATTATAAACTATAATGACCAATCTCCAGATAAGAAAACGATTTCATATCTGGAAGAGTAACTAACGGTGATCGAAAACCTTTGGGAAATGTTTGAAAAGAACGACGATAAAATCAGAGAAATTTCTGATGTGCCGCTTGACCATCCGTATTTTGTGAAAGATTATCACAAAACGGTAAAGATAGCCGTAGAAAAATTTCGTTCTGACGTGACATTTTTGCTGGAATATGTAAAGACACAATCATTCGAAGAAAATCAGGATAGTTCGAATGATGAACTTCAAACAACAAAAAAAGCAGTGAAAACGGTTAGCCCAGAATTTATTCGGCTGTTGAAAAAACTACAAGCATAAACAGCTACATTCAGGCACCCAATTAACAGCACGACTGTGACTGATCATCCCATTGAATATCTATTGTTCAAAAAATATAAAATTATCAGCATTTGGTCTGATATTGAAAACACACATTATTTAATTTGGGAATCAGCAGATGATATTGAAACTTCAGCTTATAATGTTAACGAATATTTTCGATTACAAAATCAATGTGAAACATTGATAACCAAGATAAATAGTTGCCTGAAAAAAGCAGAGAGCAAGTTGGAATTGTCGCAGTTGAAATTGCCAAAGATCAAGCTCCCGAAATTCGATGGGAAATACATTAAATGGCCCCAATTTGCAGACCTATTCAAGCAAATGGTTCATGACCAGCCTATTGGTAACTGCCAAAAATTCTGGTATTTAAAAATGAGCTTGACAGGAGAGGCAGCTAGACTCGTAAAGCATTTACCTATCTAGAACAGCAACTATATCGTTGCTTGGGATATGCTCAACAACAGATATGCAAATAAGTGTTTACTAGTGAATGCATTACTAGACAAATTAATGGCACAAACAGCAATTACCATTGAGTCGGCATCGACACTCAGATCGTTGCATGATACGACAAAAGAATGCCTATTCACCCTACAGACAATAGAAATATCAGCAAAAGAGCATTGGAACCCAATAATTGTGCATACGGTCCTAAAAAAATTAAATAAGACATCGTATACATTGTACGAACAAACACCAAAATCACCAAGGGAGCTAACATTATTAGATGAGCTATTGAAGTTCATTGAGTTGAGATTCCAAACATTAGAAACCTTAAGTTAAAGAACATGTTCATCAAAACAATCGAGCAAGCCATCGAAACAATTTTCGTTGGTAGGCCACAAAACCATACCAGAATGTAGGCTCTGCAAAACGGCTCATGCAATTTACCATTGTGACGAATTACTAAAATTGAATCCCACAAAAAGATTTGAAAAGAGATGAGAATTAGACATTTGCACAAATTGCCTGAAAAAAGTCACCTATACAAAAGGTGTTTGTCAAGAGGCTGCCAAAAGTGTGGTAAAAAACTTAACACACTATTACACAACGAAGTAGGCACTACGAAACCAATAGAGCCACAAAAAACAAATTTAGCCGCGCAATACAATGAAGGAGATGGCTATGTTTTCTTGGGAATAGCGATCACCGAAGTTATTACCAACTAAGGAAAACCCTTAAAAGCATGGGTGTTACTTGATTCCGGCTCACAATTAAACTTCATAACCGACAAACTACGCAAAAAATTAGAATTCAGTACAAGTGATCCAACTATTAGCATCTCTGGAATGGGAAATACAAGGGTGAAAGCTAGTGATAAGATCAACATTACCCTGAAATCGACCTGTAAAGAATTTATAACTGTCTTAGAAGTCTTCGCAATTAAAGAAATCACAAACAACCAACCCCAGCAATACATTAATACAGATGACTGGAATATGCCCGAAAACATTCCATTGGCTGACCCATCATTTAATACACCAGGCAGAATAGACATTCTTTTGGGGGCGGAGGTCTATGGAGAAATTATTAGAAATGGTCAAATACGGTTGTTGGATAATCTGCCAATTCTACAAAATACTACACTAGGCTGGGTAGTTTTTCGAACTGCACCCCATTCTGTGGAATAGCTAACATAAATCTAGAACGTCAACTACAGAAATTTCGGGAGTTAGAGTAGTGCTCTGGACCAGTCATTTTATCCAGCACAGATAAAAAATGCGAAGAGTATTTCGAAGCTACAACTACTCGAGATCCAACTGGCCGATTTATAGTGAACTTGCCATCATTAGGTAATGCCTCGATTTTAGGTGATTCACATTCATTGGCGCATAAAAGAATGTTATCAATGGAAAGAAAACTTTCTAAACAACCTTTACTTAAACGGCAGTATAATCAATATCTGCAAGAGTACTTGGACTTAGGATACATGACGAAAATCCAAAAGGTAGAAATTAATGGGCCACATTATTTCATACTACATCATTACGTATTAAAATGCGAGAGTACTACCACAAAATTGAAAGTAATTTTTGACGCCTCTGCAAAAACCAGAAACAATTGTCACTCAACAATTTATTACTCAAAGGACCCAAAGTGCAGGAAGACATTAGTACAATCATCTCCAGATTCCATTTGAAATGTTGTGTTTTCAGTGCAGATGTTACAAAGATGTATTGCCAAATACTCGTAGCAGAAGAAGAAGAACATCTGCAACTGATAATGTGGGGGCAAAATGATCTTGACGATGTAAAATATTTTAAACTTTCGACTGTCACATACGGTACAAAATCAGCACCATACTTAGCGATCAAATGTTTAAAGAAATTTCCTGAAGAAGAAGCGTGCCAGTTCCCACTTGGGACTGCAGCGATCCAGGATTTCTACGTTGACGATGTCTTAACAGGAAGTGACCATTTGGATGGAACAGTAGCAAAACGGGATGAGCTATGTTTACTATTGGCATCAGCAGGATTCAAATGGTGCGCTAATCATCCAAAATTAGTGCAGGGCATTGCGAATCAGCATTTTGATATTGAACTTGACTTCATAAGACTGGATAGCGAACATGTAAAAACGTTAGGAATGATATGGCAGACCAGCATAGATATGTTCACGCTCGTTACTGGTTTAAAGGAGCATAAAATTACGACCAAGAGAAGCATACTCGCGGATATTTCTCAAATTTTTGATCCCTTGGGACTTGTGAACCCAGTGATTGTAACCGGAATATTAATCATGCAAAATCTATGGATGGCAAAGGTTGATTGGGATGAGCCAATTCCAGAAGAGCTTCAATCGATATGGTTAAAATACAGGGAAGAGCTACAAATGTTGAATGAAATACTCATACCTACTCCAAGATATATGTTCAGCGAATAAGAAACAATTGACATGCAAATCCACGCCTTTGCGGACGCAAGTGAAAAGGCGTACGGTACTGCTGTTTACATATGGTCAAAATACAAACGAGGTCAGGTAACAGTCAAGCTGCTTTGTGTGAAATCCAGATTAGTTCCTATTAAACTGACCACAATCCCTAGACTCGAGTTGTGTGCAGCCAAGCTGGCAGCACACTTGGTGAAACAAGTAACATCATCAGCTGATATAAAGGCAAATACATTTTTTTAACTGGTCTGATTCACTCATTGTCATCAACTGGATACGAGGAGACTCATCCATTTGCAAAAAATTTGTCGCAAATAGGGTCGCACCAATTCTAGAAATGACCTCAACAAAGGAGTGGAAATATGTGTGCACAAAGGATAACCCTGCCAATCTGGTTGCCCGTGGACTCTTCCCAGAACAGTTGAAACAATCGAAAATATGGTTCAATGGTCCAACCTTTTCAAGAATGCCAAAACGTGAATGGCCAACTAAATTCAATTCAAGTAACATTGCAGACGAAGCAATAAAGAACATCAAGGTCTCTGTCGTTACTTCGAGTGAATTGAATACACACCTATTGTACTCAATTGATCATGGAAACTCGTTTTTAAAGTTGGTATGGGTAATGGCTTGCATAAACAATGATACGGGTAATGGCTTACATTTCAAAGTAAACGTGGCAATGTCAACACCAAGCATGTATCAACTCGAGAACTAGATGTAGCCCTTAAAGCTATCATCAGAGAAATACAGCGTAGCAGTTTTCATGAAGAAATTAAAAAACTGTTAAAAGATGGGGAAATTAAAAAATCCAGTAAACTTCGATTGTTGACACCTGATAACATTCTGAGAGTCGGAGGAAGATTACAACTAGCTGACATCGAAGATGGCATAAAGCACCCTATTGTTCTACCAGGAGACCATTTCTTTTCAAGACTGCTCCTCGATCATCTGCATAGGGAGAATCTACATGCAGGGCCTCAAGCTTTGCATAACATTGCAAGACAAAAATATTGGATTCTGAATGGGAGAAATATTGCCAGAACCATTGTGACAAATTGCGTTTTATGAACCAAATTCCGACCACGCTTGCTCAGTTAACAAATGGGCAACTTACCAAAACATTGCCTCCAGTTGATGCGACCATTCCTCAACAGCGGTGTCGATTTCTGTGGACCAATATATACGCATTTTAAAATTCGAGGTAAACGACCTCAAAAATCATATATTGCAGTATTTGTGTGTTTCGCAACAAAAGCAATACACCTGGAGGTCGTCTCCGACTTAACCACTGATGGGTTTCTAGGTGTATTTAAACGATTCGAATCCAGACGAGGAAAATCTGTAAATTTATACTGCGACAATGCCCGTAATTATGTTGGTGCAAATAACCAACTAAAGGAGCTACAAGAACTATTGACGGATGAACGCTCAGTTGAACAAATAGTAAACAATTGCTCTAGTGGCAATATTCAGTTTCACATCATTCCTCCTCGATCACCGCATTTCGGTGGCCTCTGGGAGGCAGCGGTAAAGTCTACTAAGCTTCTACTGCTACGAACATTTGTATCAGCTTCCTTAACGTACGAAGAATTATGCACGATAGCTACTGAAGTGGAGGCAATTCTTAACTCAAGGCTACTCACGCCTTTTTCTTCAGATCTCAATGACCTAACACCATTAACGTCGGCGCATTTTTTGTTTGGTGAACCGCTTGTGGGTGCCAATAGCTCCTCAAATGAGACAACGAGAATGTCCTTAGCATCCAGATGGCTATTAACAAATCGTCTTAAAAACGAGTTCTGGAAGCGATGGCACACGGAATACTTGGGGGAATTACAAAAGCGTACGAACTGGACATCTAAGCAGACAAAAATTAAAACAGGAACACTAGTTACGATCAAAGATGACAACCTGCCACCTTTCAAATGGAAACTAGGACGGATTGTTGAGACCTTTCCAGGAGCAGATGGCTATGTTCGTGTTGCTGACGTACAGACTAGCACGGGCATTATTCAAAGATCGATTCATTAGTTGGCACCATTACCAATTCACTACGATGGTGAAGAATTTACTGATTCTTACGAAACTTTCGAAGCCGGAGATGAGCCAATGGAGACAACAAATATTGACGAGACTACTCACCAAAATTACAGGAAACGAAAACGCTCTCCTTCAAAATTTAGCTCACTAAAAGCTTGCCTATTAACGTTGCTGGTTTTACCACTGGCCTCTTGGAACATGTCATCTGTAGCTAAATTGCCGATTGAATTTGCGAGCATTGAAAATAACGCCGGTATTTACTTCGAAAATATTGGCTGTGGACAGCTAACTCCAAACACATGGAAACTTATAACCTTTTATGATTTAAAAGGTCATTGGGAAGTTTTCCGAGCTATAGAAAATGGCGTAAATCAACTAGAGCGGCTCAAGGAGAATATTACTAAAAACATATATCATGACGCTGTTGTATCACAATACCGTCATCGATTGCAACTCATAAGTCAAGACAATCTTATCCTGCAAGAGCCTACCCAAAGAAGAGCGAAAAGGTCCCCGTTTGATATAATTGGCTCCTTAGCCAACAAACTTTGGGATTTTAGACAATGATTATGAAAAATCAATGAGCAAAACCATCGTAACATTCAAAATAATGAAAACAACCTGAATGAGTTGCTAAAGCGACATACTTCAATTTTGGAAACAACTTTTAACATCATCGCAAAAAGTGAAGCAGAAAGAGTAAATCAGACGAAGCAAATCAGCAAGGCATTTGACGCTATTTACGAGAAAATAAAATTTTTCAACTCCGAGGTCAAGCAGCAGAGGATAGCTGACGCATTCAATACTCTTTCAATACTCATTATATCGCTGATCACTGAGTGTCAGGATATGCAACGCTCATTGATGGAAGTGATAATCGACGCACACCATGAAACGATAAATCCAAACGTCATATCACCTCACCAAATCAAGACCCAGAACGCACTTATTAAGGACAATCTGCCTCAAGGCTTAGAACTTCCAGCCATCGGAAACCAAATCAGCATTTCACAAATTGCCTTAGCCCAATATTTTAATGAAGGGAATTATTTGATATTCGCCTTGACTATCCCCATGTTGCTGACAACTAAGTTTCAAATATTTCGACTATTACCATTATCAACCGTGATTAACAACAGTTTTTTGTATTTGTCATCTGCTCCGGAGCTCATAATGTCAAATATTTTCAATGATCAGTTTTATTTTCTTGGAAATACTGAATTTATGCGATGCAAAAACCAAGATTTCGACTACTTCATATGTGAACAGTATCGACCAGTAGTCCATAAAACCAATTGCAACATTGATCGCATCAGCAATATCATGGCCAGCAACAAACTACTACCTAGTTGTGAATTCAAACAAGAGCACCGATGCAAAATTTGGCACCAATTGCGAACCCCTAATCACTGGCTCTATTCGTTAAATAACATTTACGACCTTACTTCCGTTTGCCATAACTACTTGCTTCATCAACGTCTTCAGTGGAAAGGGACTTTGAAGATGCAACCCGGGTGCATGTTAAAGGACGACAAATTCATTCTCAAGGCATTTGATTCACGATACTCTTCGCTAAAAACATCAATATTTCCTGCAATTAATGTAACCATTTCAGATTTTGAAATGTAGTAGAGCCACTTCGATCAATAACGCTACCCAATATAAGTATTCACCCGGCACATATTGAAAATCTGAAACAAAAACTTGATGAACTGTCAACAAGTCAAGCCGAGCTTTACCGTCACCAACCCAATCCAACTCATACAATAACAGTGAGCTACATTGCCTTACTATCCTTCTTTTTCAGTATAGGGTGGCTGGTTTATCAACACATAAGGACCTCACGAGCGGCAAAATGCAACAGGAAACCAGTTCCAGCTCCACGACAATCAGTACTAGACCTGCAATATAACTTTGAAGTTTGAAACTTCAACCAGCGGCAGTATGTCGGGGACATCAAATAACCGGAATTAGCAAATGCTTATATTGGGTAATATATACTGTTAAGGACATCAAATAACCATCGTCAGACATAAATTCATTTAAGTCAAGTAAAAATAATCTAAATTCAAAGTTTCCATTACATACATTTCATTCACATGTAACACGATTATTTTCTTCAAATGCACTTCAGCCAGAACTAGCGTCAGCAAAATTTCATTGCACATGTGGGAAACATTTGTTGTGGCAATTTGAGTTGTGCATGGGAAAATCATCATGTAGTAAAGAATGCTTAGTTGTTATTTTTTGATTAATTTTAGAATTTTGTTGTTAGAGTATATAAAGATATGATATGACGAATAAAGTTGAGTTGTTAATCAGAACTCATGGTACTAATAACTCGTAGCCTAATTTAAAAGTGGTAGAGTATCCTACCAACTTTTTTTGGAATTAGTTTTTGCAGCCTATTGAAGTAGAGTATTCATGCTATCGATAGTGCTCAGCTGAACATATATTATTTTCCGAATGAAAACGTACGAAACGCATTCCGCGCATGCTATAAATTCACCTTGACTCGTCCACTGTACTCCTACACTTTTTAAGATGAGCAAATGAAGCACATGTTTTGCACCTTCCACTAATAGATAAGCTTTGAGAAGTAAACACACTCTTGTTCATTTACTTTGGAAGGCGATACAAACTAAACGGGTATAAGAACTGAAATATTGTAATTTTCACTTCACTTGGAGCAATATTATGTTTTCCTTGGACCATTTGAATTTCACGGTAGAAATCCGTCTCGCAACCATACAAAACCTCGAATTTCCGTTGGCACTTAGACAAATGCTTGTACGGCGTATTATATTCGATGTTTCATATGAAAAAGGTTCAAATTATATTCCGTGCATGCTAAAAATTCACCTTGCACCGTCCACTGTACACTTACACCATTTGGAACAACTGAATCAAACACACGTTCAACTCCTTCCACTGTCAGCTAGCTTGAGGAAGTAAACAAATCCCTATTCTTTTAACTTTGAACATAAATAAATCATGAACGGATGTATGAGCTGAAACGAAATTCACGTCAGCAGGAGCGCTATGATATTCTCCGTTTCACAATTGAAATCCGTCTCGAAACCGTACGAAAACTCGAATTTTCGTCGGCACTTCCAGATTTCTCCATATACCTCCATATAAACTAGCAAGCAATGTCAGCCTACATGTGGTCATGTATGGAGTAGTAGGACTTTTTGGTACGTGGCTTGTTAAGCAATGGTAAGGCTTTGGTCATAAGCAAAGCTGACTTAAGATAGGAAGCCATATGGCAGCAGCGTTTACCACCCCACACACGACCGCTGGTAGGCCGACTTTACTGGCTAAATTACATGGCGGTATATGAAGAATTGAGGAGGTGTCAATGTAAATTCGAGGTTTTGTACGGTTTCAAGACGGATTGTTGCTGTTAAATCCAGAAGGCCCATGGATAAATTAAATTATTTCAGTTCTTGTAACCGTTTAGTTTGTATCGCCTTACAAAGTTAATGAACAGGAATTTCTTTACATCTCAGCGCTGAGTGGCAGGTGCAAAATATATGCTTCATTTGCTCGTCTTGAAAAGTTTAGGAGTACAGTGGACAGTGCAAGGTGAATTTATAGCACACACGGAATGCATTTTGCCCGTTTTCATCCGGAAAATAGTAAATATTATCTGATATAAGCATTTGCGTATGCCACAGTTGGTTGAAAGTTCGGGGGAGCATACCCAATAGTACAACTAATGCATATGCAAACTGCTACCATATGGCTTCCTATTCTACGTCAGTTTTGGCTTAGCCCATCCTATTCTTATTCATCTGAGAGCACACCATAGAGATATACGATAGAGACGGCGAGCTTTCATTTCCCATATGAAATATTGAAGTCTCTTAATGCATGCTCAATACGATCAAACATTTCATGTACGTATACTCCAATTTTCGAAAGCTTTTGGACTTTCACGAATGAGCTTACGTATGATTGTCCAAATCAAAACTGACGTTATATAGGAAGCCATATGGCAGCAGCGCTTACTACCACACATATGACCATTAGTAGGCCGACTTTGCTGGCTAACTTGCATGGCGGTATATGAAGAATTATGGAGGTGCCAACGAAAGTTCGAAGTTTTGTACGGTTTCGAGGAAGATTACTACAGTGAAATCCTGATGGGACGCGGATAACACAATAGCGCTCTTAGGGAAGTTAAAATTATTTCAGTTCTTATACCCGTTTAGTTTTTATCGCGTTCCAAAGTGAATTTATAGGAGTTTGTTTACATCTCAACGCTGAGCTATCAGTCGAAGGTGCAAAACGTGTGCTTCATTGGTTCGTCTTGAAAAGTTTAGGAGTACAGTGGGCTATACACGGTGAATTTATAGCATGTACGGATTGCGTTCCGCACTTTTCTTATTCGGCAAATAGTATATATAAGGAAATATAAGCATTTGCTAATGCTGCGGTTGGGTGACCAACTGTTGTGTATCTGTTTCCTATACACAACAGATAGTCGAATTACCACAAAAAATGTTTCCCACATATGCAATGAAATTTTGCTGACGCTAGGTCTGGCTGAATTGCATTTGAAGAAAATAATCGTGTTACATGTGGACAGGTAAAATGAACTAAAATACGAATGAAACGTATGTAATGAAATGGAAACTTCGAATTTAGATTATTTATACTTGACTTAAATGAATTTATGTCTGACAATGGTTATTTGATGTCCTCAACAGTATATATTACCCAATATAAGCTCACGGAAGCTTGTCCATAGTCGGCCGACTAATACATATGCAAATTGCTACCATATGGCTTCCTATCTGACGTCAGTTTTGGTCCAAATGCTATCATTGTTCGAAATTAATTTCGAAATAGTTAAAAAACTTCATTATTTTTAGTTATATTTATTGCCAACAATGCCTGCAAATATTGTTCAACAAACTTCTTTCTTTTCCATATAATGTACGAACAAACTACGAAGTGCGCCACATTTAAATCGTTTTCGACCGAAACCAACAATTGTGACATCCCTGATTTTGGACATCATGTTTCAGCTGATGGAAAACAGTCAGTTGATGATTCTTGCGGAAATTTCATCAAAGATTGGAATTTTTTAAAATTTTCAATGAAATGGCTTGTTTCGGGTAGATTGTACAAATATAAGTGATTTCGAAAAAAAAGTGTTCAAAGTGTAGTCGTGAGTAAAAATGTGGAAGCGTCATCGAGTATTTTCCATTATTTAGGTAAGTAAAGTGCAGTCAAGGAAAGAATTATGTGTCCGGGTATAATTTACGTTATGTGTTCTGTGTCTGCCCAGGCTTTCGGTGTGTTTCATGAATGAAAACGTAATTTCGAATGTTGTGTGAATCGTGCCTGCTATAAACGGTATATGGGAGACGCGAATTTAAAGAATTTCTCGGTTGAAACAGATTTGACGCCGGCCATAGAATTCCGATAACATGCAACTGCAACTCACTTGCATTGTAAGTATTAACACGCTTTTTTCTGATTTTTACTCCTACGGATTTATACGAGCCTAAGTTATCCTTAAAGCTTCGTTTTGAAGTTATTTAATTGTGTTTTTAAGTAAAAGTTCGTGATTATCAAAGTGCAAATTGCATGTGAAATAGATGTTCCGCGCAAAAGTTGAAGTTTTGTCGGCTCCGTCTATAATGGTGTTAAGATTAAATTGTGGGAAATAATTCGTTTTGTTGTTGCGAAGGTGCTTGTAAAAGTTTCATGTATCGGAGTAAACGTTTTAATTGAAAAACATTGAAAGTTTTCTAAAATACGAGATCTCGTATCAGTGCAGTGCATCTACAATATGGGGAATGTTTTATTAATTTCGAAAACTGGTCGGTTCAATTTCAAAAATTTTTTTTTACGTTTCTGGTACCGTGGTGATGGGACTGGAATTGATGTCGAAAATCGAGTGAATTATTTCAGAAACTATGTGTTAATATTTAAATGAAATTACTAAAATGTCTTTTTTTTCAGGAGCTCAAGTGACCAACTGAGGTGACAGTTTTGTGCATTGAATTATTGTAGTGAGTAATCGTAAATTATCAAATTTAAAATAGTAAAATACAAGGATATACATACGCATATATATATATATATATATATATATATATATATATATATATATAAATATATATATATATATAAATATATATATATATATATATGTATATACATATATATATATATATATATATATATACATATATATATATATATATAGTGTATGTATATATATATATATATATATATATATATATATATATATATATATATATATATATATATATATATATATATATATATATAATATATATATATATATATATATATATATATATATATATATATGTATATATATATACATATCTATTCAATAATTTTGTTCTCGTTTCTCCTTAAAAGCCGTCGGGCCTTGTTATGTTGGATGAGCAGAAACATTTCGACTGTTTCGAATCATCTTCACTGAAGACGACTCGAAGTAGTCGACACGCGTCTTCTCATACAACAAAGCAAGGCCCGGCGGCTTTTAAGAAAAAAAATGTATATACGAGTACATATATATATATATATATATATATATATATATATATATATATATATATATATATATATATATATGTATATATATATATATATATATATATAATTATATATATATATATATATATATATATATATATATATATATGTATATATATATATATATATATATATATATATATATATATATATATATATATATATATATATATATATATATATATATGTATATTGTAATGAATCATGCGACGCCGCTGGCACCAGTACCAACACACCTTGCTGCTATGTGGCTTGTCATCTCATGTTGGTTGTGACGGATGCATATCCCACGTCAATTTTGTCGTGGGATGTCAAGGTGAATTGACAGCCACATGGCAGTGGAGTGTGTAGGTAATGGCCGCCACCCAAGAAGAGTCGGCTGTCACTTTTTGAAGGAGTTGTCGAAGCCTTGCGTGTGTTCCGCAGTTTCGGTCACAAATTTGTGTGAATGTCGATACCTCGCAACTTAGCCAGTGGGACTGGGAGATACTATCAGCGCTCAGCTAAAATCATACGTTTCGCCCGTCATGGATGCACGAATAGGCCATTTTTCCATACCGTCATGATGGAGTTTAGGTAAGATCAATTAAAAAATTGTTGGCCAAAGTTCAAGCCCTGTATCACCAATAGCTTCATCATCATCTACCGCATCAACTGCAAGTACAGCCCCAATCTCATCAACGGCACCCACTGCAACAACAACAACGAAGAAGGGAAAATTTGGCGGGCTTCTGCCAAACAGTTGCATCCTTCCAAGGTTTAAGAATCAAAACAAGGACAAGAATAAGGAAAAAGAGAAGGACAAAGTCAAGGAGAAAAACTCATCCAATCATAGTTCAAACGACGAAGACTAGCAGGTCAGTGTTAAAATAATAAAACAGACAGTAAGTTTTGATTTTTATGATGGGGCACAAAAATTATCGAAGGGAAGAAATAGTTAATTGAAAAGGCTAAATAGTATGCCCACGAAATAATATTCAGAATTACACGAGCAATATATCAGACTGATTCAACTGAGTTTAATAAAAAAATAACAATATAGCAGGTGTAAAAGGTTTTTGTTTGTCGAGACGCGGCCATGAAAATGCAAAGCAAAGACTACACATCAAGTTAGAAAAACAACAGGGGAAAATAAATACAAAGTAAACATAAAATAAATTTTGCCATAAAGGTATTTAGTTGTGTTTTAAAAAGGTATTTAGTTGTGTTTTAAAGGGAATTTCGCTGGCAACAAAAGATTAGATTTGTCCATTTATATTATAGTTCTATAGCTACTCCAGTGAGCATTTAGATAACCAAAAAATCACAATCCAAATGTTAGGGACGCCTGAGTGAATCAATGGAATAAAATGAGCGATGCTTTCAAAAAGATATTTTGCCAATATTCCAAAACTTTCGCATTTTCGATTCACACTACATTTTTGGAAAGTCGCGAAAGATTCTACTCGTGAATGCATTGTGCCCACAACGCATAAATTTGATGATTGCCAATTGCATTTCATTCCAAATAATTGCCATTCATTGCAAATGTTTTTTTTTCTATGCTCGTTCTTACTAAATGTGTTTTTCTTTTATTTCGAAATATAAATCAAAATGAAATTTGTAAATAGTTGACACAATGTAGCTATAAATTATTTATTATTCTAGACACCACTACTATAAGAAGTATAAAGTTTAGAAATTTTCCCCGATTATTCTGTAAATATTCGTCGTATCATAATCATCATTGATGTAAAATTCAGAGAGCCTAAAGCATTCTAGAACACTTTTTGCTTTACACCATAATAGATACTATTGCCATTTCACAAGGTAGAAATGTATTCATTTCAGTAACGAATCATGTCAATTTATTTCATAGCATTTCCAATCTTATTGTAAATAATTTTGTAAAGTCAAAACTATTCGAAATAATTCTTTTTTATAATTGGGTAAATCCGCTTATCTTTAAAAATCAACACATGAGTGGTTATGAAAGCTGCTATTATTATTTGTTGCAACTTGTAATTTATTTAAGTGAAATAGCAGAAAAGAACTTAGAAGCCAGAATGAGTTCGTGAAGGTTAACGTTTCTGTTTTAAGTGCTAAAATTTCATTTTTACATTACGAAACTTGTAAGTGAAAATGGAAACAAAATATCATCAAAATTTGTTTTAGTATGAAAGAGAAGAATGATTTAACATTTGCAACATGTTTATACGATTTAAAATTGAAAAAGCAAATGAGAAAAATATTTCTGAAATATTGTGGAATTTTAGGGATGTCAGATTAAGAAATAATATGAATTGCTAAACCTTAACAACGACTTTCCTTTCCAGTGGTTCCTTCTTTCAGCGGGAAATAGAGTGCATGGTAAGTATGCCGTCGCGAGGGTAGGGTTTGAAAAACTCGCTGAGGTCGGTTTCGCGTCGCGCGCGGTACGCGGTACCTTAGTTGATTTTGATTTTTCTTTAGCGTAGTTTTTTCGGATTTACGTTAAATTAGTATATTTTTCGGTACCGTGTCGGTAAAATTCGGGAACGAGAAATAGAAATTAGATATGTTTGATACTTTGACTGGATGAATGAAGAAATACGGAGTAACGTAAAGTAGGTTTCTTCTCCGTATGATTGTGTTTTTGACGCGTTTGAAACGGGCGTTTAAGAGTGGCTGAAAATTGTAAATGAACGTAATCCATTTGGAGATCCGCGACCAAAATCCTCTCCGATCTAGCTGGCCGACAAGCAGCCACCGCGAAAATGGATTACGGTGCACGGATTGGTTGACCGGTTGGTACCATCCGTTGGCATTACTCAGACTTAACGTCTAGAACCGATGAGAGGTCGGTTCCTCGTTCGGACTTAGATTAAAAATCATTACAAATGGCACCCAACGTGGGGCCAAAACATCCTAAGATGGTAAAAGATTCGCATCTTCTGACGAGTTGGTCCTTTACGGAGGATGTAAGGTACCTTGGTACTCGAGCCTCACAAACAGGAGCAGTGGAGTTGTGTGATACACACTAGCAGTCGCTTCACGTGAGTTGTAGCTTCCGCTCTCCTTTGTTTGATTTTTTTTTTGCGACAGAATCCTTCCTATGTGTTGTCCCAGGGTAACCCCTGTAAGGACCTTCTATTTTCTTGATGGAACTGTCAACCAGATGGGTTTCTCCTATGGGCCTGGACTTTCAAGAAAATAGAAGGCTACCTTGCCTTTATGTCGCGGAAGGATTCTACTTATTTCGTATGCGTGATAGACGAGTGGTATCGGTTCAACGTTCGGTGGCGTATGCTGGAGTTGCGGAGCCCGGTAGCTCTACCACTTGTCTCGTCGAGTCATTTAACGTAGTTTAGAGACAGTTTAGAGACAGTTTAACGTAGTTTAGAGACAGTTTTGTATGTATGTGGGTTTGGGGATAATTTTTGTAAATCGGCCGAAAGCACCCTTTCTTCGGCAGACTACCACGCACTCTCATTTTCCTTTGGAGGAGTCAACTACTGAATAGGGAAGTGTGTATTAAATAATTTTTTTTATTTGCTCATATTAAATAGCTCGCCACTATTGGCCACTCAATTTCATAAGCTTGTATATATACATATAAATTAGAATATGCTTAGTTTACATTTTTTTTCTTCTCGTTTCTTTTTAGGCATATCTAGCACCAACCCATAGTTAACACGAAAATAGCAACGAAGCGGACCCTAGACAAATGTTGGACCCGATCCAAAACGGTCCAACCAGCTAACTGCGGGATCTGTTTTGAAGACGTATTGGAGGGTGTACACAGCGTGCGATTGGAGTGCGGACACCTTTTCCATCGTGCCTGTGTCCTACAGCTCCTACTGACGTCCAAGCTGTGTCCACTATGCCGGCGACCCATAGAGCGGAGTGGACCGCCGTAGACGTCCCCCTCGGAACGCACGTCCCGACGCGTGGAGCAGTGGCGAAAGGGGCCCCAGATGCCGAAACGCCCCAATCACTGGTGGACTTGCAAGGAGCCGTGGGCGGGGAAGTTCCTGCTGCAGTTGTCGCGGCCGAGGTTCCAACCGCGCCTTCCACCCACTCCATTGACACCCTCGTGGCTTTAATGCGAGATATGTCTGAGAGGATCGGAAACTTGGAGGGAAGACTCCAGAACCTCCCGATGAGCCAACCACCCAGCCGCGAGAGAACTCCGCTTGGCTGGGAGCCCAACCCCAGTGTGGCTATGCCCCACTCTCGACCGGCTGATCAATGGACCCTACCTCCAAGGAACTCGGGAATGGACCCCAGGGCTCCCGAGTATCGGCCACAAAACAGCACCGCACCTCCGTTGGTACCTCCAGTCCCCGAGGCAGCCCCTTACAGCAGGTCAATCGAAGATGCGATTCCCCCGGGAACGCATGGACACCTTTCCGAGACCCGACGCCTCGTATCATGGAGAGTTGGCGCCTTAGCTTGACGGGTTTCAACTCGACGATATCAGTGGACCGGTTCCTGTTCATGATTCAGGCGTTAGTATGCAGCACCCTGGGAGGTGACTTCTCGGCCTTCCTCCGGCATGCACACCTTCTGTTCAGCGGAGATGCTGCCGACTGGTACTGGAGTTTTAAGGAGTCGACGCCACGTCCCTCTTTCAATGAAGCCTTCCGCAATCGATTTGATGACGGCTTCACTGAAAGAGAACTAAGGGAACAGATAAAGAAACGGAAACAAGGCGCTCACGAACCGTTCGACCAGTACTACACCAGTATAGTGAGATTGAGCACTCGCTTGCGAAATACCATGCCCGAGGACGAACTGGTAGAAATTATCAGAGAGAACATGCGCTGGGATCTCCAGAACAGCCTTCTACATTTTCCCATCAACACCATACAGGGATTACGCCTCCATACCCGTAGGCAAGAACAGCTAGATGAGCGGCGAGGTACCTTCCGTCCACAACCTTGCATAACGGGACCAAATCCCCGAAATCATCACACCGCGGAGTTGATTGCAGCGGACCACCTACTTGCTGACCCAGTACTAGTACCAAGGAGCGGAGCACCCTTGGAGCTTGAGGGCCAAGCAATGATTGATCGACCATCCCTTGAAGCAATTACAAGTCCGACGGTCGGTTGGAACTGCCAACAAACGGGGCATCGGTTCTATGCATGTCCAGCGGAACCGACGATCTTCTGTTACCGATGCGGGAAGGCAGACACTTACGTACCTGATTGCGCAAACTGCAACTTGCGAAAAAACTTTCCAGTGAGTCCGTGACCACCAGTCGGCACTCCTAAACCCCGGACGAACCAATGCTGACCCCATCACTAGCTATGACCAAGCCCCAGACATGACTCCAATTCTGCTGACTCGCATCGCCAAACACAGTTCTCCCGAAGTTCCACAACCGACGCCATCCTTTGTCGAGGCGGACGCGCAGGGAAATGATAGCGAGGCGAAGGTTCCTTGGCATGTCAAGCCCTTCCATGTCAGACTGCGGAATTATTTGGCTACTCGACAGCGCATCTTCCATGAGGAGTTGGCTACAACTGTCCCACCGCGAAGCAAGCGAGCCACGCGTCGGATGCAGAGCTTCTGGAGAAGGGTCAGGCAGTCGAGGAAGGTGCTGAGGGAAATACACTTAGACGAATTATTGAGGGATGACGTTCGACCATATGCGTCAGTGCACCTCCTGCAAAAACGTTTGTCAGGTTTAGTCGATACGGGAGCCAGTGTGAATTGCATATCAGCCGATTTTGCAGGGGAGGTACTGGCAATGCACGCGGACCAAATCCACCATTTTACCACCTGGTTAAGCACGGCGGACGGAACTCGTCACTCTGTAGTGGGAAAAATTACGACGGATGTCACCTTTAAAGGAGTAACTACGCCTTTGGAATTTTACATCATACCTCAATTAACCCAGAATCTTTATCTAGGGGTAGATTTCATTCGAAAATTTAACTTGGCCCCGGCACTGTTTTCCGGCATGACCCTGGAGTCCGTCACCACTGTTCCTGACGAAACTCAAACCACTCACTTATTATGACATACACTGGATGTGAATCAACAACTGCGACTTGACTCGGCTATATCAGCTTTTCCATCGCATGAGAAGGAAGGTCTCGGGCGGACGGCACTGGTGTTACACACAATAGATGTGGGGGATGCTAAAACCATCAAACAGAGACATTTTGCCATATCTCCGGCGAAGGAAAAGTTGTTATATGCCGAAGTGGATCGAATGCTAGCATTAGGCGTGATCGAAGAATCGCAGGCGCGTGGGCTTCCCCAGTCACCTTAGTGGTCAAGCTGAACAAGGTCCGGCTATGCTTAGATGCCAGACGCTTGAACGCCGTCACTATCAAGGACGCATACCCTCTACCGTTGATTGAAGGCATTTTGAGTCGATTGCCTAAAGCCGACTTCATCACGAGCTTAGACCTCAAGGACACTTTCTGGCAAATTCCTTTAGACCCTGGCTCAAAGGAGAAAACAGCCTTCACAGTCCCAGGTCGGCCCCTGTATCAATTCGTGACCATGCCATTCGGATTGTGCAATGCCCCTCAGACATGACGCGCCTTATGGATAAGGTGATACCACCACATTTACGGCACCAAATTTTCGTATACTTGGACGATTTGCTGCTTATAACCGAGACCTTTGACGAACACATCGACCTGCTTTAGGAGGCGGCTTTGCACATCCGGAGGGCAGGGTTAACAATCAACATACAGAAGAGTCAGTTCGTGATGACGGAGGTGAAGTATTTGGGTCACATCATTGGGCATGGCAACATCAAGACCGATCCGGACAAGACTCAAGCGATTGACGCTTTTCTATTACCCAAGACCACCAAGCAGTTACGCCGATTCCTAGGCTTACTATGCCACCATTACCACTCCTTTGACCGACATGCTGCGTAAGGGACGTAAGTTCGTCTGGGAAGGGCCCAGCTTGCGAGCCCTTGAAGAGCTAAAGAAGAGTCTGACTACAGCCCCCGTACTGCACAGCCCGGACTTTGACAAACCGTTCTCAATCCATTGTGACGCGAGTCAACACGGGGTGGGAGCAGTCCTAGTCCAGGTTGCGCAAAACGGCAAGGAGAGGCCTATAGCCTTTATGTCCCACAAGCTGAACAGGTCCAGCGGAATTACACGGTCTCGGTGCAACAATGCCTAGTGGCTGTGCTGGCAGTGAAACGCTTTCGAGCATATGTAGAGGGACATCCCTTTGAAATTGTCACTGATCATGCGTCACTGAAATGGCTGATGAGCCAAACTGATCTCCACGGCCGTTTGGCCAGATGGGCCTTGAAATTACAAGCGTTTGACTTCACGATAAGACACCGCAAGGGAAGTCAGCACGTGGTACCGGACACATTATCAAGGATGTTCGCCCCTGAAGGAGCCGAGTTGGCCCAGGAGGACGACAGCCCCCTATGGATCGACTTGGACCATCCCGCCTTCAAGTCAGCCTGTTATATCCAGCTGATGAATACGATTCACAACCAGTTACCGCAGCTGCCAGAACTACGGGTGACGGAGGGATTTATATACAAGCGGACGAGACACGCCTCCGGAGACCCCATCCAAGAAGAGGAACAGTGGAAGTTATGGGTGCCCGAAGAACTGACATGCGAATTGATTAAGTGGGCTCATGACCACCCATAGAGTGCACACGCCGGTTATGGTCGTACGCTTCGGCGGCTGAAGACTTACTTCTTTTGGCCTAAGATGGCGCAGCAAGTGAAAAAGTACGTAGCCGCTTGTGAGCTGTGCAAATGCACTAAAGCACCCAATTCTGTTCTTCGGCCCCCGATGGGAAAATTCGAACTACCGGAGCGGGTGTTCCAGCGCCTGTATATAGATCTCATCGGTCCGTACCCTCGCTCGACTTCGGGATACACGAGAGCTGTCGTGGTCCTGGACCACTTGTCCAAATTTCCGATGGTGGAACCACTTCGAAACCTGCACACCGGCCCCATAGTCAGTTTTCTGGAAAATCGTGTTTTCCATATATTTGGAGTACCGGAGAAGCTGGTCTCTGACAACGGAGTTCAGTTCACCTCGTCTAGATATCGGGAACTAATGGAAAAGTATGGCATTACGCATCAGCGGACTGCCGTTTATTCCCCGCAAGCCAATGCGTCCGAGCGGTTGAACCGCACCCTTATAGCCGCCATTCGGGCCTACGCCCAACCGGATCAGAAGGATTGGGACCGCAGGATTTCTGCCATCACCTGTGCCCTGCGTTCGTCTTATCACTCCACCACAGGCATCTCCCCATACTTTGCCGTGTTCGGCCAGCATATGATCTGCCACGGAAACTCGTACCGGCTATCGCGGCAGTTGAAAGGTTTGGAAGACCCAATAGTGGTGCTGGAGCCGCACAAGAAACTCCAAGCTCTATGAGAAATCCGGGAGAGGATTGAAGGCAGTAGACGGGTGGGGGAGGAGCGGTACAATCTGCGATCCCATCCTTCTGGCTTCAAGGCAGGCGACGAAATCTACCGACGGAATTTTAGACAAAGTGAAGCAGGTCGGCACTACACTGCCAAGCTAGATAAGAAGTTCGTGAAGTGTCGAGCCTTACAAGTTTTAAGTCCCACGCGGTACCTCATTGCGGACATGTCCGGAAAGGAGCTGGTAGTCTACCATGCCAAAGACCTACGACGGTGAAAAACGAAAAAAAACGTCATAGGGCCAAGCAGCGTTTCCTTCAGTCTCCCCATGCCTGGTAGGCATCGTGGACACCGCCCTGTAATGAATCATGTGACGCCGCTGGCGACCACTACCAACAAACCTTGCTGCTATGTGGCTTGTCATCTCATGTTGGTCGTGATGGATGCGCATCCCACGTCAATTTTGTCGTGGGATGTCAAGGTGAATCGACAGCCACATGGCAGTGGAGTGTGAAGGTAATGGCCGCCACCCAAGAAGAGTCGGCTGTCACTTTTTGAAGGGGTTGTCGAAGCCTTGCGTGTGTTCCGCAGTTTCGGTCACAAATTTGTATAAATATATATATATATATATATATATATATATATATATATATATATATATATATATATATATATATTTATATATATATATATACATATATATATATATATATATACACTTGCCAGAAAAAGTATCCGTACATGCAAGATAACAATGTTATTTTTGTATTAAAATGCAAATGTCCACTTAATTTGAATTTTTTCTTCTATAATATCATACAATCTACACTTTTGCATGATTCCCAGTATGCTTCATAATACTTACTATTTAAAAATTCTTGGAACACAAACAACATCAATTTAGGGCAACATAATAGAACAGAAAAAGTTTCCGTACAGAACAAACCGGGGGATTCCCAGTGTTACGCGACGACATATGCAGATGCATGTTAATGTTTTTCGGTCCGATAATAGTTCTACTTTCAGTTGTGAGAGGCTTAGATGTGAGTGCCTTTTTTTTAAATTTTTTCTGCACTAGAATACATGATGACGCTCAAAATTAGCAAAATCAGTACTGAGGCGAGGAAAATTATGCTGAAACTTAAGAATGGAGGGAACATTTACCACGAAATCGGTCAAATAGTAGCCAGAACTCACTCCTCTGTCCAACATGTGGTGAAAACATTTAATACAACTGGTTCAATTATGTCCAAGCTTCATTGTTGACTGAACGCGAAAAAAGAAACATTTTGCAGGCCGTTCAAAAAAATTCTCGAGTAACTGCTTCCCAAATTGTTGCAAATATAAAAGACTCTTTTGGCAAAGCTCTCCACGAACATAACATACGAAATATACTCAAGAGAGATGGATATCGCTCACGCATAGCACGTAAGAAGCCGTACATTTCGGAAGTGAACAGGTAGAAACTTTTAGATTTCACAAAAAAATATATTAACAAGCCACCAGAGTTTTGGGATCAGATCTTATTCTCTAACGAAAGCAAATTTTGCATATTTGGCATTAAAGGAAGAAAGTTAATGCGGCGGAAGAGCGGTAATGCTCTCGAAAATGAAAATCTCGTACCAACTGTGAAACATGGTGGAGGTGGTGTGGTGGTCTGGGGGTGTATGGTGGCAGAAGGAGTTGGCCAACTTGTGTTTATAGAATCAACTATGGATCAATATGACTGCCTTAATATTTTGAAGGCGAATTTGAAGCAAACCATTCAGCAGTTGAGGCTTGGTGACAATTTATGGTTCCAGCTAGATAATGATCCCAAGCACACAGCTCACAATGTGAAGCTCCGGTTGCTCTAGAGCACAAAACATGAACTGTGTACGCCACTCCAATCCCCAGACCTTAATCCCATTGAGTATTTGTGGGACTTGTTGGAGCGCAGGATTCGTCAGCACACCATAACCTCGAAGGAAATGCTGAAAAACGTCATCGTCGATGAATGGGGCAAAATTACCATTCAAGACACTCCATGCCAAATCGACTTAAGGAAGTTCTAAGAGGAGAGGTAATCCCAACAAGTTATTAAGCCCTGATATGTAATAAAATATTTGAATATTTCAAACTAATACTGTCATGTACGCATGGAGGTATATACAGGAGACGGCGAAAGATCAAATTCATGAAGCCACGAGCTTTTGCCTTTGCTATTGTGATAACTCGCATAGGCTCGAAGCTAATTTCGAAATTGGGGTCGAAATTTCGTTCATCATATGATAAGGTGTATCATACTCTTGACGATAAACTTTATGAGAATGCAGCGGTTGAAAATTAATTGTTTACTACAAAAAGAAAGCCATAAAATTATCATTTGTGCTGATATTATTATTCTGGTGGAATTTTCTTGAAAACGCTTGAGGGTAGCACTTTTGACCTACGAAGAAAATTTCATCATTCAAGTATGTGGTTTGCGAGAAAACTTGCTGTGACGCACGGACGGATGGACAGGCGGACGAAAAGACAGATCGCGATTTTAATAGGGGATTGTAAAAATATTTTACAATCCCCTAAAATGGTCTGTTTTATAAATACTTGCAAGTTACGCCATTAAAAATGTTTCCATGATAAACATTCATTACTTCAGTTGCTACTAAAAAAGCCAATTGCTTTCTGACCTTTGTGGGCCACCATTTTGAATGCATGCATTTGATTTTTGATTTTTAAAAATATTTCAATCTTAGAGTCTCATCAGTCAATTTGTCCAATCTCAGTCAAATCAGTTTCCCTCTAGACAGGGCAAAAGTATTAAATTTTTAATGAAAATGGCAGCGAAAAATATTAGGTTTTATATTTTCAACTTCTTTATTTTTCATCCGATTTTGATGATTTTTTGTTTAGTACAAGGACTTTGTACAATTATCCACAGTCTCAAGTTTCATTAAAATCAATTGGAAAATTCGGCCACGAGAGGGCCACAAAAATCTGAAAAAATCGCATATTTGAATCGCCGCCATTTTGAAACTTGAGCATGTCTGTACACCGAAATAGCAAAATGTTTAGATCTAATTGTTTCCTATCTTGAAAATAAATTTCATTCACATCGAATCAAAATTTGGTCTTTCAGAAGCCTTTGAAATCGCTAGCTTCAACTAGCCGCCATTTTGTTTTTGGAGACCTGATCTCTAGTTTTTTAACATGATTCTTTAGGCATTTACAGTAATTACCAAAGAACCGAATTTCATTAACATCGGTTGAAAAGTTTGGTCACAACTACAACATCCAATGTTTACACGCTTTTCGACGTCTGAGCGGCCACCATTTTGTATCAAACGGTTCGACTTTGGATTTTTCATTGTGAAATTCATCGCACACCTCAATTAACCTCTGTACCAATTTTCATCCAAATAGGAGCCACGGTTTGGTCAGAAATGAAATCACGAATGTTTGTCTAAAATGGCCGCCATTTTGTTTTCCCTCGACCGATTTGGCTGGTTAAACAACTTAACTGAGATATTCACCCAATACGCCTTTCCTAAAAATTTTGTGAAAATTGGAGCGAAACTGTGACCTCTAGCATAGTCACGATTTTCGTTATATATATATATATATATATATATATATATATATATATATATATATATACGCAAAAGGTAAATATCTCTTGGGGAATTCAGCTAAAAAAAAAACCGACTCCAAAGTAAGAAAGATGAATAAAATTTTTTGAAAGCGGTGCTATATTGCATGGTGCTTTAATATCACTTTCATAAAACTTATTTCATCCTTTGTAGGGCACTTTGAAGTCGGTTTTCTTCGTTTTCCGGTAGATAAACAAATATTTTCAAATTAAACCACCATGCATGCATTTCGGCATTAATTGGCCCGATTTTCAACAACAATTTCAGTCCCATCACCACAACTCCAGAAACCTAGAAAAACATTTTTAAATTCAACCGACCAGTTTTCGAAATTAACAAAACAGCTCCCATATTGTAGGTGCACTGCACTGGTACGAGATCACGTATTTTAGAAAAGATTCAAAGTTTTTCAATTAAAATGTTTACTCCGATACATGAAACTTTTACAAGCACCTTCGCAATAACAAAACGAATTATTTTCAACAATTTAACCTTAACACCATTATGGACGGAGCCAACAAAACTTCAACATTTGCGCGCAACATCTATTTCACATGCAATTTGCTCTTTGATAATTACGAATTTTGACTTAAAAACACAATTAATTACTTCAACACGAAGCTTTAAGGATAACTTAGGCCCATTTAAGTCCATAGGAATAAAAATTAGAAAAAAAGCGCGTAAATTGTTAAAATGCAAGCGAGTTTCAGTAGCATGTTATCGGAATTCTATGACCGGCGTCACATCTGTTTCAACCGAGAAAATCTTTAAACTCGCGTCTCCCATATACCGTTTCTAGGAGGCACGGTTCACACAACATTCGAAATTATGTTCTCATTCACGAATCGCACCGAAAACCTGGACGGACACAGAAAACATCACGTAAATTATACCCGGACACATAATTGTTTCCTTGACTGCACTTTACTTACCTAAATCATGAAAAATACTCGATAACGCGCTCACATTTTTGCTCACGTTTACACATTGAACACTTTATTTTCGAAACCACTTATAGAATCCACCCGAAACAAGCGTTTTCATTGAAAATTTTTAAAAATTACGATATTTGATAGAGTTTTCGCAGGAATTGTCAACTTCCTGTTTTCTATCAGCTGAAACATCATTTCCGAAATCAGGGGTGTCACAATTGTTGATTTCGATCGAAAACGATTTGAATGTGGCGCACTTCGTAGTTTGTTAGTATATTTTATGGAAAGGAAAGAAGTTTGTTGAACAATATTTGGAGGCATTGTTTACAATTGTAAATGCTGTATGATCATTAAAGAGAAAACTAAAAATAATGAACTTATTTAGCTATTTCGAAATTAATTTCGAACAATGATAGAGTTTGGACAATATACGTAAGCTCATTCGTGAAAGTCCAAAAGCTTTCGAAAATTGGAGTATACGGACATGAAATGTTTGTTCGTATTGAGCATGTATTAAGAGACTTCAATATTTTATATGGGAAATGAAAGCTCGCCGTCTCCAGTGTATACCTCTATGCATGTACGGATACTTTTCTGGTTCGTGTAGGTGAGGCTTTTTTGTTTTTATTTTGTAAAATCTAGTTTTTAATGGAATACGAAAGGGAAAATTTATAGAAAAGATAGTTTCATTAATGAATAAATTTTGTTGTTTAAATATTTACATGTAGCAGCCTCCCTTAGCATAAATTCTCTAATATATTGCTTTCTTTTGAAGTTGTACGGATAATTTTTCTGGCAAGTGTCTATATATACATATTATATATATATATATATATATATATATATATATATATATATATATATATATATATATATATAAAGATATATATATAATCTATACATACTATACATTTATATATATATATATATATATATATATATATATATATATATATATATATATATATATATATATATATATCTTTATATATATATATATATATATATATATATATATATATATATATATATATTTTTATAATCTATACATACTATATATTTATATATATATAAATATATATATAATATACGCATGTATATAAACATAACACATATATATATATATATATATATATATATATATATATATATATATATATATATATATATATATATAGATATATATATATATATGTATATATATATACATATATTATATACATTATATATATATATATACAATATATATGTTTATATATATATATATATACATATATATATATACATATATATAGAAATACTACTGTGACCAAAAAATAAGGTGACATTTGAATTTAAACTGCGATTCGACGCGCGCAGTTTGATTTGGAGGTTATTTTTCTTTAGGTTGGCAGCACTGTCAGTGACATCTACGTCAAATTTACATATCAAAATATTCATTTGTGTTTGAGATACGCGACGTTTCCGAGATGGCCTTCAGTTCCGTCTTCGCTGCGGCTTGAATCTCCTCTATCGTATCAAGACGGTGTCCCCGGAGTGGTCTTTTGAGCTTCCTGAACAGCCAGAAGTCACACGGCGCCAGATAAGGTGAATACGGTGGTTGCGGAACGATATGGGTTGAGCTTTTGGCGAAACGATCATGAATAACGAATGCAGTATGGGATGGTGCATTATCTTGGTGTAAAAACCAAGAATTGTCTTTCCACAATTCCGGCCTTTTAGGCAGATAGCGTTACGCAAACGACGCATAACGTTCAAATAATATTCCTTGTTGACTGTTTGGTCCGGCGGAAGGAATTCATAATGCACAACAAGACGATAATCGAAGAAGTGAAGAGGTTGATGGTCGCCCAGGACGCTCTTTGTCTTCGACACGTTCACGGCCAGCTTGGAACTCACTATACCACTTGCAAACATTTTTTTTAGACATAGTCTCAACACTAAAGGCTTTCTGTCCCATTCTCAACGTATCCGCAGCAGAAAATTGATTCCATAAACATAATTTAATGCAAATTCAACAAATTTCGACATCATCAAAAACTAAAACTCATTTTTAGCAGCTCACAAAACGACGCGTATCTCAAACACTGATGAATATTTTGACATGTAAATTTGACATAGGTGTCACTGACAGTACTACCAACCTAAAAAAAATTCTCCAAATCCTTCGACGCGCGCAGTTTAAATTCAAATGACACCTTATTTTTTGGACACATGTATGGGATACAACAAAATTTGTAGAGGTTGCATTTTCGCTCCAGTTATCTTCAAAATTGTTAGAGATGGTGTGATGGGTAAATATCTCGGTTGAGTTCTTTAACTTTCTAAATCGGCCGGGGAGAACAAAATGGCGGCCATTTTCGACGAAAAGCTGTGATTCCTGTTCTGATGGAACCATAGCTCCTATTTGTATGAAGTATGGTACAGAGGTTTATTGAGGTATGCGATGGATTTCGCAATAAAAAATCCAAAGCGGAACAGTTTGAAACAAAATAGCGGCCGCTCAGATGTCGAAAAACGTGTAAACATTGGATGTTGTAGTTGTGACCAAACCTTTCAACCGATGTTAATGTAATTCGATATGTTCGTAAAGACTATAATTGTCTTAAGAACTATATAAAAAAAATAGAGATCAGGTCTCCAAAAACAAAATGGCGACTAGTTGAAGCTTGAAATTTCAATGGCATCTCAAAGACCCAATATTGATTCATTGTAAATGAAATTTATTTACAAGATACAGAACAATTACATCTAAATGCTTTGCTATTTTGGTGCGCATAGATGCGCAAGTTTCAAAATGATGGCGAGTCAAATATGCAATTTTTTCAGATCTAGCGGCCACATTTTACATGGATTTTAATGAAACTTTAAGCTATGGATAATTGTACTAAGTTCTTGTACTAAACAAAAACATATCAAAATCGGATGAAAAATAAAGAAGTCGAAAATTTAAAACGTAATATTTTTAGTTGCCATTTTCCCTAAAAATTTTATACGTTTGCCCTGTCTAGAGGGAAATTACGATTTGAATGAGATTTGGCAGATTGACTGATGAGGTTCTAAGATAGAAATATTTTAAAAAATACAAAAAAATGCATGCATTCAAAATGATGGCCCCCAAAAATCAGAAGGTAAGTGCAATTCGTCATCTCAGTAGCAACTGAAGTAATGAATATTTTTCATGGAAACGCTTTTAATGGCTTAACCTGTAAGTATATATACAACAGACCATTTTAGGGGATTATAAAATATTTTTACAATACCCTGTTAAAATTGCGATTTGTCTTTTCGTCTTTCTGTCCGTCCGTCCGTGCGTCACAGCAAGTTTTCTCGCAAACCACACAAACTAGAGTGATGAAATTTTCTACGTAGGTCAAGGGTTGTACCCTCTCAAATGTTTGCAAGAAATTCCACCAGAATAATAATATCAGCACATATGACAATTTTTTGGCTATCTTTCTGTAGTAAACAATTAATATGCAAACGCTGCGTTCTCATAAATTTTATCATCGCCAAGAATATGATAAGCCTCATCATACGATGAACGAAATTTCGACCCCAATTTCGAAATTAACTTCGAGCCTATGCGAGTTACCACATCAGCAAAGGCAAAAGCTCGTGGCTTCATGAATTTGATCTTTCGCCATCTCCTGTATGTAACTCTATGGAGTACACCAACACGGTTAGTTAAACAATTGGTAACGTAAGAGGGAGTTGTTGGACAGCTGTCACTCCTAATCTGCCAAGTTTATTCACCAAAAGGTTGGTAGGAAGGCTGCCTATTTGCGTGTTTGGAACAAAGAATTTTGAAGAGTTTACTTAGTATTTCCAAGTATTGTGATATTGTGTAAATCGTAATCAAAGTTGCTTATCAATTATTTGTGGCATAGTTGTTCAGCATGTCGTATGCATATTTATTCAAATACATCATTATTGGAGACACGGGTAAAAATCGATTTGTGTAAAGCGAAGAAGATGCAGCAACATTCGATGCGTTATAGTTCTCCCAGGCAACTTTTTGTGCATTTCCAATTTACGGCATTGCAATTTCATTTTTTTAAATGGCGTAAGATCATTTTAAAAAGAATAAATTAAGTGGGACTATTGCGTATCTTGTAATATCTGCACCCGCAAGTGTCACTGGCTGGGCGGCGGTGACGTCTTTTTATTTAAGTAATTTTCGAAGTTTCTCTAAAGGCACAAAAATTAACACTTCATTTTTTGTTTGCAATACTCGAACAAAGCCGTCGAGATCGTCGCAATAGTTGTAATTTCACCGCACATGAAGAAATATGGTAACATATGGTACCGCGGAAAATTGCTGCGCTTCTCATAAGCAAATACTGGTGAAATCAATATTTTGATTGTTTACTTTCTCTTAAAAGGAGTTGGGAAGTCGTGTCTTTTGCTACAGTTCACGGATAAGCGATTTCAACCCGTCCATGATTTAACAATCGGAGTGGAGTTTGGTGCTCGCATGATAACAATTGATGGGAAACAAATAAAATTGCAAATTTGGGATACAGCAGGCCAGGAGGCATTCAGGTGAGTAATACCGTTTAACGATTCGAGTGTTGCCCGCGATATTTAAAAATTAATATGTTCATATGATGGATATGATCTAAAGTTCGATCCAAGAACATAACTTCTAGTAGAAGTTGCGCAGTATCGAATGAGTTGAGATGACATATTGTTTATCAAGCTAGCTAACTAATATATTTCGCATTGCTAGGATTATAAAAATGTATAGTGAACATATAGGAGATATTTCAATGATTAAGAACTGGAGTAAATTGAACGCCTAAAATTCTAAATTAGCTTGACCGATTATTCTGTTCAGCTCGAAAGATTTGAACACCCGGTAGCACTTCTTCCACAGATGCCCTAGAGGTTAGATCTTGCTGATACCACTTACAAGTTGTTTTTAAGCTCTTTTTCCGCAATTTTTACAATATTGGTTTTTAGGGATGGATCATAATAACCATGCCGCCGGAATGGAGGTTGGGCGACGGGCTAACTACCCGTCCCTGGAAAACCTTTAATTGTTTCGAAACTTGCAGATAGGCCTCGGAATGGATTGGACTCACGGCAACGACCTCACAAACGAAAAAAGGACTATGGCATTGGATCCTGGAATGTCAGATCACTCAATTCTCCTGGCGCTGTTAAGGACCTTGTACAACAGGCCAGCCAATATCCATTAAAAATACTGGCAGTCCAGGAAACGAATTGGAAACGACGTTCAAGACATGAGATCGCACACAATATTCAAAAGTGGGAAGCCTACTGGAAAACGAGATTCGGAGTGGCCTTCATTGTGGCTAGGGGTTCAAATCGCACGTTCTTGATTTTAAGGCAGTCAATGAACGGTTGTGTGCGATCCGTATAAAAGCGAAATCCTTCAAAATCTGGCTGATTAATGTTCACGCCCCGACCCAAAGAAAAGGACGAAGAAACGAAGGAATAATTTTACAATCACCTGGAAAGACTGATCGACTCATTGCCCACAAACGACACAAAAATTATTCTGGGTGATTTCAACGCTAAGGTTGGCAATGAGCTATCTCATCGGGGAACGACTGGAGGACGTAGCCTCCGCCATGAAACAAATGACAACGGCCAGCGCCTGATTGACTTTGCATGTAGCAGAAATCTAGTCATACCTTCGACTTGCTTCCCACATCGACGCATTCATAAAATGACCTGGGTATCACCGATTGCAACACACAAACCCAGATCGATCCATGTTCTGATCCAACAACGTTGGGCCTCGAGCATACTTGACGTCCGTTCATAGCGATTAACTCAGATCATTACTTGATCAAATTAACCTATCGATGTCGTATGTCAAAGGCATATTCAGCGAAGCCCAGCCCGCTACAGAAATTTGACATCGGAGGGCTCCAAACGGCGTCTGTGGCCGAAAATTTCACGGAGACCCTCAACAACCAGCTGGCTCCCATCTTATCAGACGCATCGTTAAAGACGAGCAACGAGCTCTGGATGGAAATGAAAGCGGCTATTAGGACCGTGGCAGAACAGACGATCGGACATCAAGCCCGGCGCAAGAGGAATGATTGGTTCGATGATGAGTGCCAGAATGCGTTAGATAAAAAGAATCAGGCGTACAAAGAATGCGTAAGTAGGAAAACCAGGACGAAGAGAGAACACTGAAAATCTCAGAAGAGTAGCGAATAAGATAATTAGGATTAAGAAAAGAAAATACTATGACGACCAATTGAGAAGTATAGATGTAAGTTATCGATCAGTAACACAAGACAAGCATACAAAGTAGTGAAAAGCCTGAAACGTGGTTATCAGCCCAAAACCACGCTCTTTCGTGATGATAGCGGCAACATTATCGCTGATGAAACCAAGATTATGGAAAGATGGGCATCATATTTCAAGCACCTCCTTAATCCTCTGCACAGCTCCAGAACATCGGAGCCTATAGATGTCTGCGGAGAGCTTCCATTGGCCCTACCAACTCTGGATGAAGTTTGTTCCATCATCAAAGCCCAAAGGAATAATAAAGCGCCGGGCATTGATGAGATTCCTGTGGAGCTCATCAAATAAGGTGGCAGTAGTGTTCATCAAGCTTTTCGCAAAGTCATCCAGTACATTTGGCGACAAGAACATATGCCGAAAGAGTGGAGTCAATCAATTATATTCCCTATCCGCAAAAAAGGTGGCAAGCTACAGTGCGAAAATTATAGAGGCATATCACTACTTTGTACGGCGTACAAAAAATTTTGTAAAATCTTAGAAAATAAAATCGAATCATACGCCCCATTGGTTTTGCAAACGATAAGGAATAATATTTACATCGATGACGTCATGGCGGGAGCTAACAGTCTAACGGAAGCCTTCGCAGTACAAAGGCAACTAAACGAATTGCTTCAATCAGGAGGGTTCAAATTGCGGAAGTGGTGCGCAAACCATAGTCGGCTACTTCAGGGCATTCTCAAAGTGGACCAAGCAGTTCAATTCAACATAAACGGCAAAGACAGCTATCATGTGAAGACGTTGGGCATAATCTGGCTTCTCCAAGAGGACAACTTCTGCGTAAAAACAATCCAGCCCAGCCATGGTAAAGTAACCAAAAGAACAGTGTCCTCTGACATTGCGCATCTTTTGGACCTATTAGGAGTAATGGGCCCAGTGGTGACCAAAGCCAAAATATTTCTTCAAGCATTATGGAGTCTAAAGATAGATTGGGACGCAGCTGTACCAATGGAGATGCACTCCAATTGGGTTAAATTTCGTGAAGAACTGCAATGCCTTGAAGATATCAAGTTTCCCAGGCATGTGATTTCGGGCAAAAACCAGCAAAGCAACTTAAGTTCACTCGCCCCATTCTTGGACAAGAATGGTGTTATCAGGGTTAGAGGACGATTGAAAGAAACTAACATCACATATTATGCAAAACACCCAATGTTGTTACCATACAATGACACACTTACTCGGCTGGTAATGACAGACATTCGCATTAAAAATTTTCACGTCGGGCCGCAAGAATCACTCGCTACCACGCGCCAAAAATTTTGGCCTATCAAAGGTAAGACAATTGGGCGGTCAATTGTATTGAATTGCATTCACTGCAGCTGCAGCCGAACGACCTGACTGCGCTGACCCCAGGACATTCTTTAATAGACGAACCGTTAACCAGCACTGCCGAATCCACTGAAAACCCACAGCGAGTAGATCTACATCAACACTGGAAGCGCACTCTTCACCTCAAAAATCAATTCTGGCAGCGATGGTTCAAAGAATATTTAACCGAGCTGCAGTATCGAACCAAATGGAAGCAACAATGGCAGAACGTCCAGCCTGGCATGATGGTTATAATAAAGGACAGCCATCTCCCGGCCATGCAATGGCCTCTTGGTCGCATACTGGAGACTATAAAGGGAAATGATGGTTTAGTCCGAGTTGCAATCGTAAAAACGGCTATAGGTGTTCTCAAAAGGGCAATCTACAATCTTGCTCCACTACCAGTAAAGGTCGACGCAGAAGCGAAGGATGAAACCAACGAAGAAAACGTCACCAGTACAGCGTCCCCACACCCTACGATGCAAACAAATACAGACGAAACAACAAGTCCACCCCCAACCGAAGGTCCACCTTCTTCTAAAAACCCACGCCGAAGTCAGCTCCCAATCAGCCTATTACTATTCACATGCCTTGTTTTGCCGGTGCTAGGAAACAATCAGGCCACAATATCACCGTTCAATTCAGCACCTGGTTTGTATTTTGAACGAATGGGTTTCACTCACTTGTCATCCGACGAATGGGATTTAGCTGTTTACTACAATATGACTAACTACTGGAAGGAGCTAGCCACTGTAAATAAAGGCATTGAAAACCTAGATCATCTCTGTATCAAAATAGAAAGAAGCATTCCTGTGCACCAACGCTAGCTCAATTTGCAAACACGGTTATGGAATTAACAGAGAACAAAGAGTTATTGCGTCAACAAGGCCATGGTCTAGGAAAACGATCCCCTCTCAATATATTCGGTAACATCGCTCATTCGCTATTCGGCATCTTGGATCAATAATATGCGGAAAAAATGTCAGAGACGATAAACTACCTTCAACAAAATGACAGATACTTGCTAGAACTACTGAGGAATCACAAATCCATAATCGATTGCACTACAAATATCATGAAAGAGTCGCATAAAGCAGTTGAAAGACGGGTAGACGAACTAGAAGAATACCTCAACCAGAGGCTCAACACCATTAAAGGAATAAACCACGAGTTCCATCAAGAAAAAATAACTGAATACTTCAACACTCTAGCAATTCGGTTAATACTGATATCACATTATCAAAGGGCACAATCGACACTTCTAGAAATGATAACAAGGGCTCATCACGGCAAAGTCCATCCGCAAGTAATAACTACAAGACAGCTAAGAGACCAGCTAATTATGTTTAAAGAGCACCTCCCACCAACTTTGCGAGTACCTGGAGATCATGGACACTTAGCAAAATTATACGGAATAATGTCCATAGAAAGCAGAATGTTAAGCGAGGAAATGATATTCCGAATAAAGCTTCCACTTCTATCACAAGAAATATTCGAAACCTTGCGAATCGTTCCAGTACCTATATTAGCTAATGAAACATTTCTCACCGTTATTCCATCAACACATATTCTACTAGTAAACCTACATCGAAATCAATTTTACCCAATGTCCGAACTGGAAATCTCAAAATGTCTTCTTGTCGACTATTCCGAATTCATCTGCGAACTACGGCATCCGATGCATCGATGGGGATCTAGTACCAACCACTGCGAAATGGCAATCTTAACTGAATCGGGCAACATTTCCAGCTGTGAAGCCATGAAAACAAAGGAAATCGTAAGGTGGACCCAGCTCTTGAATCCAAATTACTGGATTTACGTAACAAACCAACCTGTGAGCATTAACATCATTTGTGGAGCGACAATCTCAACCTGCTTGCTATCCGGATCGGGCATCATCAACATAACTTGCGGATGCAGCATCAAAGACGAGGTTACTACATTACAGACGAGCAAAGTACATCCCACGATGATAAGAACGTCCGAAAATTTCAATAACACACGTATATCGGCCACGTACGAGGACAATTTAGAAAACGATGTTAAAACACTACAACAGAGCATCAACAAGCTGCGAGCCGCCGAAACGAAACTCCCAACAAGCAAGTCAACTTACGTGCATCATTTCACCATTGGATACTTGGGCTTATCAATTTCGGTGGTCTGTTTATTGTACGTTGTGTGGAAATTTTGCAGGAGGCGGCCTACACGCAACCGTCACCCAACGCCCGCAACACGCAAGGCAACAAAAGGTTGCTAGTGACACATCTCAACAAACTTCTTTCTCAACCATCGAGCTCTGTTGAATTTGCATCATCAGTTAGAAATCTGCATGACGTAACCAATGAATGTCTACTGGGACTCAAGAATTTAGACATTTTAATCGACGCCTGGGATCCAATACTACTACATGTTCTGGTGAAAAGGTTGGACCATACTACACATATGTTGTATGAGCAATCGTTGGCAGAGCCCCGGCAGCTAGGCACTGTGAAGCATTTTCTATCATTTTTGGAGAATCGTTCTCAAAGCCTTGAAACCCTCGGCAAAGGGGGCTCGCCGTCTCTAAAGCAAAAACAAACTAAGCCTGCCTCGCTAGTGACGTCATCCAAAGGGAGCTCATGCATAGTGTGCAAAGGAACGCATCCACTATATTCTTGCAAAACTTTCCTGAATCAACTGCCAAAGCTTCGTCTCCAGACTGTGAAGAAAATAAATCTGTGTTACAACTGTTTGAGGGCGGACCACAATAGTCAACAGTGTTCGCTCTGAGGCTGCAAGAAGTGTTCGCAACGGCATAATACATTATTGCACATCGACAATCAGGGTACCAAGTCAAGCTCTACTTTACCTCCAGTACAAGCAGAAACATCGACAATGCCATCAAACTTAATGAGCCAAGCAGCGAAACCCAACAACACACGGAGAAAAAAAATCTTGCTGAGCACTGTACTCGTCAAGGTATTGGCTGTGGATGGTCGAGAACTTGAATGTCGGGCTGTTCTTGACTCCGGGTCTCCAAAACCTGGATGTATGCAGCAGAGTTCACTCGAAGTCCTTGAGTAAAAACGTGTGGTGGCATAACATGTCCTTCATTGCTGACAAAACCCAAAACCATAACAGTGGCTGGGAATTTTGTGTGCATAACAACAGGAACCTCCATAGGATTTGGTCATAGCCATCTGTCATTTCTGCGATTGGTCTTTTGATCTTGGTCAACATTCTTTTCGCCGGAAAAAACCATAACATTTTTGATTTAGTTTAAAAGACTTTTTGATCGGAGAACTCTCTGTTCTCGTGTTCGTTCCGACATGAACTGTCCTCTGCGCATCACGGAAGACTTATACCGAAGGTCTTCGTGGACAACTCTACGAATAAGGCGCTCAGAAACATGAAGCTCACTCGCAAGGACCCTCATTGATCTTGAAGGGTCCTCGTCTATGATCGCTTGCACTTGCTCTAAAAATTCTGCAGATCGGACAGTGTCAGAACGTTCTTCGTGCTTTTTGCGTTTTGCAACCGATTCTGTATCGCCTCTTGATGCTTCCAATTTACGGCGAACCTTATGCACGAATGAACGGACGCAATTAAGAAAATTAGAGATCTCTAAATCTGTATGGTGTGCACATATAGCGACGATGACAGCATGTCTCTTCATATTTTGAGTGATGTCCGCCATTTCTTATCTGAAAAGGAAAAAAAATTTAATAAAATTCGCATTTTTGATTTAGTTTAAAAGACTTTTTGATCGGAGAACTCTCTGTTCTCGTGTTCGTTCCGACATGAACTGTCCTCTGCGCATCACGGAAGACTTATACCGAAGGTCTTCGTGGACAACTCTACGAATAAGGCGCTCAGAAACATGAAGCTCACTCGCAAGGACCCTCATTGATCTTGAAGGGTCCTCGTCTATGATCGCTTGCACTTGCTCTAAAAATTCTGCAGATCGGACAGTGTCAGAACGTTCTTCGTGCTTTTTGCGTTTTGCAACCGATTCTGTA
>OZ017738.1:307081068-307083568 GCA_963969285.1 Odontomyia ornata
ATGTTAATGCTGATGTCATCCAGTCTGACTGCGAAGCTGGATGAACAATCCGCGAAGCTAAATAAACAATCAACGAAGCTAAATGAACAATCAGCGAAGCTGGACCAACAAGCAATCGAAATCAAAGCAGACATCAAGGCAGACATCACACAGAAGCTGGAGAAACAGTCAACCGAAATAAAAGCGGAGTTCGGTAGTCTCAACAAACAAATTAAAGGCGTCGAGGAAAAGATTGACCAGGTCGAGGAAAAGGTTTACCAGGTCGAGGAAAAGGTCAGCCAGGTCGAGGAAAAGGTCAGCCAGGTCGAGGAGAGAATCAACAATGAGATGGAAAACATGAAAAAGGAATTGGAAGCAGCGAAGGCAGTAGTAACCACTTCACCAACCCCGCTTATAACCGCAGCACAAAGCACATCCAGAAATGTGCAAGCACCAATATTCGATGGGCAAACGGTCTGGAGTATTTACAAAATCCAGTTTGAGGCAGCCAAAAATGTGACCCGTACCACTGCCCGGGTTCGCGAGGTAGTGGCAGATAATTGCAGGTGTGAGCGCGTGGGGATTGAGCGAGAGCTGCAGGTGAATGGTGCGCCTAGATGCTGGAATTGCGGGGAAAAAGGGCACCTGCAACGAGACTGCAAGAAGGGAAGAAGACCGAGCTATTGTCCAGGGTGGTGGAGATCCAGACCGTGTCAGGAGCCTAGAATGGAGGCCCATCAAACTGCAAGGGCCAACTTCATGGGGCGAACGTTGGCTAGGAGTATCGACATCCCCAGCACCGTGCCAAGGCAACATCGTGGAGAAGCAGACAGATGCCTTCCTGGTCAAGTTGATGAAGAACATTGCACCCTAACAAACGACACTAGTGCAACCCGATCGACGATCCGACCAGACCTAGTGAGGCCCCAACGGCTTCACAAGGGCAGAGTTCATGGAAATGCTGACGCCCTATCTCGTCATCCATGTCCAGCTAACTGCAATCATTGCCGGCTGATTGAGGAAAAGGAGCCGCCCATTGATCTGCGAGTGATAACGGCCGAATTCGATGAAGGTTGGTCATCGGAGGAGATTCGAAATGCCCAGGTAGCCGATGAAGACATCGGACCATTGCTCATATGGAAGGAGACGACTGGGCGACCTGAGTGGAAAGACGTTTCAATGCGTGGCGCAACCCTGAAAAGCTATTGGGCACAATGGAACTCCCTTCAGGTGGAGGGTGGCGTACTCAAGCGGAAATGGGAAACGGCGGATGGTAGCTCCTATAGGATGCAAACTATACTACCCAAAAGCCGAATCCACGATGTGATTAAGGAAATGCATGAAGGATCCTCGGGAGGCCACCTTGGTGTTAACAAGACCTTAGCGAAATTGCGGGAAAGGTTCTACTGGCTCCACGCTCGAGAAGACGTAGAGGACTGGTGTCGCAGATGCACAATTTGCGCTTCCGTCAAAGGCCCAAAGCGACGACTGAGAGGACAAATGCAAGCCTATAACGTAGGCGTGCCATTCGAAAGGATTGCTGTTGACATCGCAGGACCCTTTCCTGAATCCGATTGGGGAAATCGATATATGCTGGTTGTAGCCGATTATTTCAGCAAGTGGCCTGAGGTCTACCCCATTCCCAACCAGGAAGCAACTACTGTAGCTGAACAGCTAGTGTTAAATTGGGTCAGTAGGTACGGCGTGCCTTGCGAACTACATTCGGATCAAGGCCGAAACTTTGAGTCACTAGTTTTTGGCGAGATGTGCGAGCTGCTCGGAATACGGAAAACGAGGACAACACCGCTGCATCCCCAATCCGATGGAATGGTCGAACGTTTCAACGGCACGCTCAATAAACACCTTGCCAAAATGGTTGACGAGAACCAAAGGGACTGGGACCGACATATCGCACTATTTCTAATGGCGTATAGAGCCGCTGAACATGCGTCGACGGGCCAAGCCCCAGCCAAAGTCATTTTTGGAAAGACTATTCGTTTGCCAGCCGATATAAAGTTCGGAACACCCCCTGAGAAACCCCAAACGGTCTCGGAGTACGCAAGTGATCTAATGCGACGGTTGAACCAGATACATCGGACAGTGCGAAATCACCTCGAATCGGCTACTGACCGCATGAAGACCAGGTATGATCTCAAGGCTAATTCTACTGGCTTCCAGCAAGATGACTTGGTGTGGCTTTATAACCCGCAACGGCGAAAGGGTAGGTCTCCAAAGTTGCAACATAATTGGGAGGGACCATACCGAGTTACAAAGCGAATCAACGACGTCGTATACCGAATACAGGAACATCGTAAGCCGAGAGCTAAAATGAAAATCGTGCATCTGGACCGTCTTGCCCCATATTAGACCCAGGGAGAATTGACTACAAATAGCGACACATCTTTTCGGGGCGAAAAGAACTGAGGTGGGGGCAGTGTTACATGTACAAATAATTGCATGTACAAATAATTCTGCGAGCTGCTGTCGCAATTGTTTTCATAATCATTAAGAACGTCAACAA
>OZ017738.1:307088568-307108568 GCA_963969285.1 Odontomyia ornata
CGCGGGTCTCCGAATGGATTACGCTCAATTACAATATTTCAGTCACCTGAACTTGCCCGTTTTCCAAACGCGTCAACAATTTCTCATCCAGAACGAGAACCCTACATTACGTTAATTCTGGATGTGATCTATCCACAGATCTCAAATCAAAAAAACGCTACAAAATCCCATAGGCGCGTTACCGAATCACCGACGCGGTACCGAAAAATATGCTACTCGAAATTAAAACGACGAAAACTACTCTAATAAAATGACGAAACAATCAAAGGTACCGCGTACCGCGCGCGACTCGAAACCGACTTCAGCGGATTTGTCGAAACCCTAACCTCGCGACGGCATACCTACCCTGCACTTCCCTTTCACGCTGAAAAAGAACGAGCCCCTGAAAAGGAAAGTCGTGTGTTATCTAGCAATTCATTTTTATTCATTAAATTTTCTTCAAGTTAAATTGTTGTCTCGAAAACATACGCACAAGATAATGATTACAGTCTTTTCTTCATTAAAATTCTTACATGAATAAACAAAAATAAAATAAAAATGTACAGAAATATGCCTTGCTAAGAAATCTTAAATCAAATTTAGTGTATTCATAGAAACATTTACTTTTAAGTGCGAAAAATAATTGAATGTTAAATGAAAAAGTACTTCCTCAAATAAACACTATTCTGTGCATTTCCAAATGCTATTTAAAATTCTCTACTCATTGCAAAGCATGTATAATAATGCGTTACGTTCATTCGACGGCACAAAATTCGTTTCCTACGTGCAATTTTCATCAGCGTTTAAAAATGTTTAACTTTCCACATTAACGCTAGGAGCATCGCAGACCCCCTTTTCGATAAATTTACTATTTTATCACTGTTATCGTCATATTTATTTTTTTTTTTTTTTGGGTAACTAATCGCAACAAAAAAAGTATAATCTTTATTTCCTTTCTTTATCAAATTAAAAATCAAATATCTTTATCCGGAGCGCATTCAAGAACAAGCAAAAAGGAAAAGAAAAGAAATTAGAAACTAACTAAGCGCGATTATGCCATATCACAAAAATGTTGTGCCTTTATCTAAGAACATGACAAAACGTAATAAAATATTTTTAATATAAAAAAATGTAAAAATGTGTGTGGTTTGTTTGTGCAACTACTGTTTATCATTCTTTTCTTATAAGAACAGACTAATAAATTACACAAGCAATTTATCTTTCAACCCTGAAATGATTCCATTTCCCTACTAAAATACTAGTTTCATTAGTACTGCAAGATTGAAATTATAATAAACTGCTCAATCTATCAAATACGACAATGGATCCCAATTTAAAAGCTAAACATCCTTAGAAATAAATTTGCAACATACAACTAGTATTATAGGTAGTATTTTGAACTTAACTGAATTAATAATTATTCATACGTACTTAAAAATATTTCTTACCCATAAAGTTTCGTAAAATTTTAAATTTTATGGCAAAAGATTTGAATGATTTAGATTTAGATTCTTAGCTGATTTCCAGTGCGAGTATTTATTCATTAGAGTATCTGAGAGCAATTTTAAAGAAGTCGAAAACATAAGCAAGGGGGCCGCTAAGCATTTATTAAAACTGTCGACGGGCTTGTATCAGATTGCAAACCAAATTGAAAGAAATTATTTAAAGAGAATTACAGTTTGTTATGGAATACAAGTAATTCTCTTCAGGAAATTGTAAGACAAAACAGAGCCAAATTTCAATTGCAATGTTTAAACTAAATCAATCAATTATTAGAAATCATCAAAAAGGCATTCTACGCAAGGATATTGTGCCGTTCAAAATCGATTCAAGATCTGGAATTTTTAATAAATGCTTAAAACGTCCGTTTCAAAAGTATCCCCACTAGCGCTCATATTCCGAAAATGGCACGGCATTTACTTTTGTGTCAAATAAATAAGGGTTCTGAATCAACTTTTATAATAATCTTTCTAAACTATGGCAAATATTTGTTTGCTTAATTTCTATTGAAAAGAAATTACAATACCTCAATCCTTGCACTTTCCTATGAATGCGGAAACCGCGCAATATGCACGAAGCAAGTCAATCGATCCCCACATTTTTCGCCGCACATGTTACATTTGAACTCATCGTCGCAGCTATGGTATCCCATGTGGATCGTATGCAGAACAGCATCACGGAAGTAGATTCCGCAGGATTTGCATTCGAAAGTGTCCTTAGGAGTCAGCCTGGAATTGGGATCTTCAGTGTGAGCATTGGGTAACGTTGAGTTGGAAATATTTGTCGAGTCTTTTTCTGACACTGAAGCCACGTCTTCCTCAATTTCTTTGGAAGTTTCTACCTCCATTGGCTGATTCGAGGTTTTGACAGTATCGGAAAAGTTGTCTAGCGCAAGTTTAGCTGATTGTAGATCGTATGGTCCTTCATTTTCAGGTTCAACTCCAGATGCATCAAACCTGAAAGCCCGACCCTTCCGTCGGTTTACTTTCGATGAGGATAAGACTGGAGTCGTAGTGATCTGATCAACGCGACTTGGACTGCTGGTTGCAGATGGAGTTTCGACGTTTCGAAATATGCTACAAAAATGAAAAGTTACAAATTTTACATATCACGGATACGAATTGTTTCATTATCCCTACCGGCACGATCTTTTCTAGCCTGAGGCAATGTTCCGTTGAAGTTCTCAAGGGTTGGATGTTCCACGTGCAGCCCTCTTGAGTACACCTCGCTCCGACCGAGTCCTACACACAAACGATCGTCAATCAAAGCACGTTAAGAGGCAGAAAAGCACTTAAAATGTTCTAGACAGCCAAAACACGATCGCGAACTATCGATCACCACAAAAAGTACTTTTCTTTTTCTTCGCCGCCATGTGGCTGTCAAAATCCCAGGTTGTCACCTCGGACAAAACATCTGTGTGTGGAGTGGCACGCCATATGGCGGCAATGTGCCTCTCCAGTTGTCGCCAGTGGCATAGTTTTCTCGATGGCCACGGTGGAGGGGCATTTCCAGATGGCTATGTCTCGAAATGTGCCGGGGTTTGGGATTAATTCTATATTTCGAATATTTATCTCCACAGATCGAAATATTCGGACAGAAAAAAAATATTTTCTGCACAACGATATCCGCACGACAGATGAAGTCCGCTGGCACTTCGAGGACATATCCATCTGGCCGGTTGCAAGGGTTCGGGATCGGAATCACTTCGATTCCCGGGCGTAGGCGTCACATTACACATTCCCCCCCCCCAAAATCGAAGTAATTACGATCCCGTCTCCTATATAAAAGGTCTTGGTTAGGGCCGTGGCGGGTCGAAGGTCGGTTCCGAGGAATAGGCTACAACCATGTTCGTGAAGACTCGACAGTGACTATATAGTAGGAAGTCAGGTGTTATTCGGAGGCCTTCGTCTAGGCAAAGATTGGGGTACGCCAAGGTTTTTCGTGGGAAATAGTTGCACTTCATCGTCTAAGGTCTTTTGCGTGATAAATTCCCAGGGTTTTACCAGTCATGTCCGCGATGAGGTATCGGGTGGGGCTTATTACTTGTAGAACTCGACACTTCACGAATTTCTTGTCTAGTTTGGCATTGTAATGGCGGGTGGCATCGCTCTGTCGGAAATTTCGACGATATATCTCGTCGCCTACCTTAAAGCCAGAAGGATGAGATCGCAAGTTGTACCGCTCCTCTCCCATCCGTCTACTTTCTTCAATCTTCTCCCGCAGTTGATCTCGCAGAAGTTGGAGCTTTTCGTGCGGTTCCAGAACCACGATTGGGTCCTCTAGCGATTTCAGCTGCCGCAATAGCCGGTAAGCGCTCCCATGACAGATCATGTACTGGCCGAACACTGCGAAATACGGCGAAATGCCGGTCGTGGCGTGGTACGACGAGCGCAGCGCACTAGTGATGGCGGACAATTTGCGATCCCAGTCCTTCTGATTCGGGTGGACATAGGCGCGGATGGCCGCTATGAGCGTACGATTCAGTCGTTCGGATGCGTTGGCTTGTGGTGAATAGACGGCAGTTCGTTGGTGGATAATGCCGTATTTGGACATTAGGTCTCGAAACTTGCTGGAGGTGAACTGGACCCCATTGTCGGAGACAAGTTTCTCCGGAACTCCAAACATGTGAAAGACTCGGTTCTCCAAAAAGCTGATTATAGGTCCAGTGTGCATGTTACGTAGTGGTTCTGTGATAGGGAATTTAGAGAGCTGGTCCAGGACCACGACAGCTCCCGTGTGACCAGAAGCAGATCGAGGGTAAGGACCGATAAGATCAATGTACAAGCGCTGGAACACGCGTTCGGGGACCTCAACCTTACCCATGGGTGGCCGAAGAATGGTGTTGGGCGCTTTAGTGCACTTGCATAGCTCACAAGAGGCTACGTACGCTTTTATCTGTTGTGCCATCTTAGGCCAAAAGAAACAGGTTTTCAACCGCCTAAGTGTACGACCGTATCCGCCGTGCGCACTTGTTGGGTGGTCATGAGCCCGTCTGATAAGGTCAGTGGTTAATTCTTCGGGCACCCACAACTTCCACTGTTCTTCCTCTTGTATGGGGTCTCCGGATGCGTGTCCCATCCGCTTATAAATAAATCCATCCGTCAACCGCAGTTCAGGAAGCTGGGGCAGTTGATTCTGGATAGTGTGAATCAGTTGTGTGTAGCTGGCTGACTTGAAGGCAGGATGGTCCAAATCGATCAATTGGGGGCTGTCGTCCTCTTGGACCAACTCGGCTCCTTCAGGGGCGAACATTCTGGATAGGGTGTCGGGGACTACATGCTGGCTACCTTTTCGGTGGCGGATTGTGAAGTCAAATGCCTGTAGTTTCAGTGCCCACCTGGCCAATCTGCCGTTGAGATCAGTCTGGCTCATTAGCCATTTCAGAGAAGCGTGATCCGTAACGATTTCAAAGGTGTGTCCCTCCACATAGGCTCGGAAGCGTTTCACTGCCAACACCGCCGCTAAACATTCCTGCTCGGAGACCGTGTAATTTCGCTGGGCTGGGTTCAACTTGTGAGACATGAAGGCTATAGGTCTCTCCTCGCCGTCTTGTGCAACCTGGACTAAGACTGCTCCCACCCCATGTTGACTCGCGTCACAATGGATTGAGAACGGTTTGTCAAAGTCCGGGCTGTGCAGTACGGGGGCTGTAGTCAGACTCTTCTTTAGCTCTTCAAAGGCTCGCAAGCTGGGCTCTTCCCAGACGAATTTACGTCCCTTACGCAGCATGTCGGTCAAAGGAGTGGTTATGGTGGCATAGTCACGTACAAAACGCTGGTACCATCCGCATAAACCTAAGAATCGGCGTAACTGTTTGGTGGTCTTGGGTAGTGGAAAAACGTCAATCGCTTGAGTCTTTTCCGGATCGGTCTTGATATGGCCATGCCCAATGATGTGACCTAAATACTTCACCTCCGTCATCACGAACTGGCTCTTCCTTATGTTGATGGTTAATCTTGCCCTCCGGATGTGTAGAGCCACCTCCTGAAGCAGGTCGATGTGTTCATCAAAGGTCTCGGTTATAAGCAACAGATCGTCCAAGTAAACGAAAACTTGGTGCCGCAAATGAGGTGGTATCACCTTATCCATAAGGCGCGTCATTGTTTGGGGGGCATTACACAATCCGAATGGCATGGTCACGAATTGATATAAGGGCCGACCTGGGACTGTGAAGGCTGTTTTCTCCTTTGAACCGGGGTCTAAAGGAATTTGCCAGAAGGCGTCCTTGAGGTCTAAGCTCGTGATGAAATGGGCTTTAGGCAATCGACTCAAAATGCCTTCGATCAACGGTAGAGGATATGCGTCCTTGACTGTGACGGCGTTCAAGCGTCTGGCATCTAGGCATAACCGGACCTTGTTCGGCTTGACCACTAAGGTGACTGGGGAAGCCCACGCGCTCTGTGATTCTTCGATTACGCCTAATGCTAGCATTCGATCCACTTCGGCATATAACGATTTTTCCTTCGCCGGAGATATGGCGAAATGTCTCTGTTTTATGGGTTTAGCATCCCCCACATCTATAGTGTGGAACACCAGGGCAGTCCGCCCGAGACCTTCTTTCTCATGCGATGGAAAAGCCGATATAGCCGAGTCTAGACGCAGTTGCTGATTTACATCCAGAGTATGTCGTAGCAAGTTAGGGGGTTGAGATTGGTCAGGAACGGTGGTGACGGACTCCAGGGTCGAACCGGAAAATAGTGCCGGGGCCAAGTTAAATTTTCGAACGAAATCCACTCCTAAATAAAGATTCTGGGTTAACTGAGGTATGATGAAAAATTCCATAGGTTTAGTTACCCCTTTAAAGGTGACATCCGTCATAATTTTTCCCACTACAGAGTGACGAGTTCCGTCCGCCGTGCTTAACCAGGAGGTGAAATGACGGATTTGGTCCGCGTGCTTTGCCAGTACCTCCCCTGCAAACTCGGCAGATATGCAATTCACACTGGCTCCCGTATCGACTAAGCCTGATACTCGCTTTTGCAGGAGGTGTACTGACGCATATGGCCGAACATCATCCCTCAATAATTCGTCTAAGTATATGTCCTTCAACACTTTCCTCGACTGCCTGACTTTTCTCCAGAAGCTCCGCATCCGACGCGTGGCTCGCTTGCTTCGCGGTGGGACATTTGTGGACAACTCCTCATGGAAGATGCGCTGTCGAGTAGCCAAGTAATTCCGCAGCCTGACATGAAAAGGTTTTACATGCCAAGGAACTTTCGCCTCGCTATCATTTCCCTGCGCGTTGGCCTCGGCGAAGGACGGCGTCGGTTGTGGAACTTCGGGTGAATTGTGGTTAGCGGTGCGAGTCAGCAGAATTGGAGTCATGTTGGAAGCTGGGTCATAACTAGTGATGGGGTCTGGATTGGTTCGTCCGGGGTTTAGGAGTGCCGACGGGTGGTCGCGGCACTCGGTGGCAAGTTTTTTCGCCCTTTGCAATTTGCACAGTCAGGTGCGTAGGTGTCGGCCTTCCCGCAGCGATAGCAGAAAAGCGTCGGCTCCGCTGGACATGCATAGAACCGATGTCCCGGTTGTCGGCAGTTCCAACAGACCGTCGGGCTTGTAATTGCTTCAAGGGAGGGTCGATCAATCAATGCTGGGTCCTCAAGCTCCGGTGGTGCTCCGCTCCTCGGTACTGGTACTGGATCAGCAAGCAGGTGGTCAGCTGCCATCAACTCCGCGGTGTGATGATTTCGGGGATTTGGTCCCGTTATGCGAGGTTGTGGACGGAAGGTACCACGCCGCTCATCCAAGTGTTCTTGTCTCCGGGCATGGAGGCGCAATCCCTGTATGGTGTTGATGGGAAAATGTAGAAGGCTGTTCTGGAGATCCCAGCGCATGTTCTCTCTGATAATTTCTACCAGTTCGTCCTCGGGCATGGTATTTCGCAAGCGAGTGCTCAATCTCACTATACTTGTGTAGTACTGGTCGAACGGTTCGTGAGCGCCTTGTTTCCGTTTCTTTATTTGCTCCCTTAGCTCTCTCTCAGTGAAGCCATCCTCAAATCGATTGCGGAAGGCTGCACTGAAAGAGTGCCAAGTGGGACGTGGCGTTGACTCTTTAAAGCTCCAGTACCAGTCGGCAGCGTCGCCGCTGAACAAAAGATGTGCATGCCGGAGGAAGGCCGAGGAATCACCTCCCAGGGTGCTGGATATCAACGCCTGAATCCGGAAAAGGAACCGGTCCGCCGATATCATATCGTTGAACCCTGTAAAGTTCAGGCGCCAACTCTCCATGATACGAGGCGTCGGGTCTCGAAAAAGTGCCAATGCGTTCCCGGGGGGAATCACGTCCTCGATTGACCTGTTGTACTGAACGGCCTCGGGGGCTGGAGGTACCAACGGAGGTCCGGTATTGTGTCGCGGTCTATATTCGGGAGCTCTGGGATCCATTCCCGAGTTCCTTGGAGGTGGGACCCATTGCTCGGATTGTCGGGAGTGGGGCATAGCCACACTGGAATTTGGCTCCCAGCCAAGCGGAGTTCTCACGCGACTGGGTGGTTGGCTCATAGGGAGATTCTGGAGCTTTCCCTCCAGGTTGCCAATTCTCTCCGACATATCCCTCATCAACGCCACGAGGGTGTCAATGGAGTGGGCGGAAGGCATGGGTGTCACTTCGGACACGACACTTGCGGCCGGAACTTCACCGCCTACGGCTCCTTGCATACCAATCATCTTCACAAAATTAACGTTCCCTTCCATTTTAATCTTTGTAGTATTGATTCCAATTTATCATTCCTAACAATCATTTAAAAATATCGAGCTTAAATTAAATTTTTAAATCTTTAAATATGACTAAAACTTAAGACTAAATCAGTGGCCGAAAGTGGCGAGCTATTAATAGTGACTGGGAAAAAAAATTGTTTAAGACACACTTTCCTTTCCAGTGGTCGACCTCTTCTGCGGGAAATGAGAGTGCGTGGTAATCTGCCGAAGAAAGGGTGCTTCGGTCGATTCACGAAATTTAACCCCATACCCACATACATTACAAAAAACCGTCTCTAAACTACGTTAAAGTGACTCGACGAGACAAGTGGTAGAGCTACCGTAACGACTTTGTACGCGGTCAAAATTCCCGACGCGTGGAAGCATTCCGGGCTTCGCAACTCCAGCATACGCCACCGAACGTTGAACCGATACCACTCGTCTAACACGCATAAGAAATAGTTAGAATCCTTCCGCGACATAAAGGCAAGGTAGCCTTCTATTTTCTTGAGAGTCCATGCTGATAGGTAAACCCATCAGACTGGCAGTTCCATCAAGAAAATAGAAGGTCCTTACAGGGGTTAGCCTAGGACAACACATCGGAAGGATTCTGTCGCGAGAAAAAAAAATCAAACAAAGGAGAGCGGAAGCTACAACTCACGTGAAGCGACTTCTAATGTGTATCACACAATTCCACTGCTCCTGATATTGGGACTCGAGTACCAAAGTACCTTACATCCTCCGTAAAGGACCAACTCGTCAGAAGACGCGAAGTTCTTTCCCCCTTAGGATGTTTTAGGCCCCACGTTGGGCGCCATTTGTAATGATTTTCTTACTTTTCAGATCGAACGCGGAACCGACCTCCCATCGGTTCTAGACGTTAAGTCTGAGTAGTGCCAACGGATGGTACCAACAGGTCAACCAATCCGTGCACCGTAACCCATTCACGCGGTGACTGCTTGTCGGCCAGCTAGTTCGGAGAGGATTTCGGTCGCGGGTCTCCGAATGGATTACGCTCAATTACAATATTTCAGTCACCTGAACTTGCCCGTTTTCCAAACGCGTCAACAATTTCTCATCCAGAACGAGAAACCTACATTACGTTAATTCTGGATGTGATCTATCCACAGATCTCAAATCAAAAAAACGCTACAAAATCCCATAGGCGCGTTACCGAATCACCGACGCGGTACCGAAAAATATGCTACTCGAAATTAAAACGACGAAAACTACTCTAATAAAATGACGAAACAATCAAAGGTACCGCGTACCGCGCGCGACTCGAAACCGACTTCAGCGGATTTGTCAAAACTCTAACCTCGCGACGGCATACCTACCCTGCACTTCCCTTTCACGCTGAAAAAGAACGAGCCCCTGAAAAGGAAAGTCGTGTGTTATCTAGCAATTCATTTTTATTCATTAAATTTTCTTCAAGTTAAATTGTTGTCTCGAAAACATACGCACAAGATAATGATTACAGTCTTTTCTTCATTAAAATTCTTACATGAATAAACTAAAATAAAAAAAAAATGTACAGAAATATGCCTTGCTAAGAAATCTTAAATCAAATTTAGTGTATTCATAGAAACATTTACTTTTAAGTGCGAAAAATAATTGAATGTTAAATGAAAAAGTACTTCCTCAAATAAACACTATTCTGTGCATTTCCAAATGCTATTTAAAATTCTCTACTCATTGCAAAGCATGTATAATAATGCGTTACGTTCATTCGACGGCACAAAATTCGTTTCCTACGTGCAATTTTCATCAGCGTTTAAAAATGTTTAACTTTCCACATTAACGCTAGGAGCATCGCAGTCTCCCTTTTCGATAAATTTACTATTTTATCACTGTTATCGTCATATTTATTTTTTTTTTTTTTGGGTAACTAATCGCAACAAAAAAGTATAATCTTTATTTCCTTTCTTTATCAAATTAAAAATCAAATATCTTTATCCGGAGCGCATTCAAGAACAAGCAAAAAGGAAAAGAAAAGAAAGTAGAAACTAACTAAGCGCGATTATGCCATATCACAAAAATGTTGTGCCTTTATCTAAGAACATGACAAAACGTAATAAAATATTTTTAATATAAAAAAATGTAAAAATGTGTGTGGTTTGTTTGTGCAACTACTGTTTATCATTCTTTTTTTATAAGAACAGACTAATAAATTACACAAGCAATTTATCTTTCAACCCTGAAATGATTCCATTTCCCTACTAAAATACTAGTTTCATTAGTACTGCAAGATTGAAATTATAATAAACTGCTCAATCTATCAAATACGACAATGGATCCCAATTTAAAAGCTAAACATCCTTAGAAATAAATTTGCAACATACAACTAGTATTATAGGTAGTATTTTGAACTTAACTGAATTAATAATTATTCATACGTACTTAAAAATATTTCTTACCCATAAAGTTTCGTAAAATTTTAAATTTTATGGCAAAAGATTTGAATGATTTAGATTTAGATTCTTAGCTGATTTCCAGTGCGAGTATTTATTCATTAGAGTATCTGAGAGCAATTTTAAAGAAGTCGAAAACATAAGCAAGGGGGCCGCTAAGCATTTATTAAAACTGTCGACGGGCTTGTATCAGATTGCAAACCAAATTGAAAGAAATTATTTAAAGAGAATTACAGTTTGTTATGGAATACAAGTAATTCTCTTCAGGAAATTGTAAGACAAAACAGAGCCAAATTTCAATTGCAATGTTTAAACTAAATCAATCAATTATTAGAAATCATCAAAAAGGCATTCTACGCAAGGATATTGTGCCGTTCAAAATCGATTCAAGATCTGGAATTTTTAATAAATGCTTAAAACGTCCGTTTCAAAAGTATCCCCACTAGCGCTCATATTCCGAAAATGGCACGGCATTTACTTTTGTGTCAAATAAATAAGGGTTCTGAATCAACTTTTATAATAATCTTTCTAAACTATGGCAAATATTTGTTTGCTTAATTTCTATTGAAAAGAAATTACAATACCTCAATCCTTGCACTTTCCTATGAATGCGGAAACCGCGCAATATGCACGAAGAAAGTCAATCGATCCCCACATTTTTCGCCGCACATGTTACATTTGAACTCATCGTCGCAGCTATGGTATCCCATGTGGATCGTATGCAGAACAGCATCACGGAAGTAGATTCCGCAGGATTTGCATTCGAAAGTGTCCTTAGGAGTCAGCCTGGAATTGGGATCTTCAGTGTGAGCATTGGGTAACGTTGAGTTGGAAATATTTGTCGAGTCTTTTTCTGACACTGAAGCCACGTCTTCCTCAATTTCTTTGGAAGTTTCTACCTCCATTGGCTGATTCGAGGTTTTGACAGTATCGGAAAAGTTGTCTAGCGCAAGTTTAGCTGATTGTAGATCGTATGGTCCTTCATTTTCAGGTTCAACTCCAGATGCATCAAACCTGAAAGCCCGACCCTTCCGTCGGTTTACTTTCGATGAGGATAAGACTGGAGTCGTAGTGATCTGATCAACGCGACTTGGACTGCTGGTTGCAGATGGAGTTTCGACGTTTCGAAATATGCTACAAAAATGAAAAGTTACAAATTTTACATATCACGGATACGAATTGTTTCATTATCCCTACCGGCACGATCTGTTCTAGCCTGAGGCAATGTTCCGTTGAAGTTCTCAAGGGTTGGATGTTCCACGTGCAGCCCTCTTGAGTACACCTCGCTCCGACCGAGTCCTACACACAAACGATCGTCAATCAAAGCACGTTAAGAGGCAGAAAAGCACTTAAAATGTTCTAGACAGCCAAAACACGATCGCGAACTATCGATCACCACAAAAAGTACTTTTCTTTTTCTTCGCCGCCATGTGGCTGTCAAAATCCCAGGTTGTCACCTCGGACAAAACATCTGTGTGTGGAGTGGCACGCCATATGGCGGCAATGTGCCTCTCCAGTTGTCGCCAGTGGCATAGTTTTCTCGATGGCCACGGTGGAGGGGCATTTCCAGATGGCTATGTCTCGAAATGTGCCGGGGTTTGGGATTAATTCTATATTTCGAATATTTATCTCCACAGATCGAAATATTCGGACAGAAAAAAAATATTTTCTGCACAACGATATCCGCACGACAGATGAAGTCCGCTGGCACTTCGAGGACATATCCATCTGGCCGGTTGCAAGGGTTCGGGATCGGAATCACTTCGATTCCCGGGCGTAGGCGTCACATTACACATTCCCCCCCCCCCAAAATCGAAGTAATTACGATCCCGTCTCCTATATAAAAGGTCTTGGTTAGGGCCGTGGCGGGTCGAAGGTCGGTTCCGAGGAATAGGCTACAACCATGTTCGTGAAGACTCGACAGTGACTATATAGTAGGAAGTCAGGTGTTATTCGGAGGCCTTCGTCTAGGCAAAGATTGGGGTACGCCAAGGTTTTTCGTGGGAAATAGTTGCACTTCATCGTCTAAGGTCTTTTGCGTGATAAATTCCCAGGGTTTTACCAGTCATGTCCGCGATGAGGTATCGGGTGGGGCTTATTACTTGTAGAACTCGACACTTCACGAATTTCTTGTCTAGTTTGGCATTGTAATGGCGGGTGGCATCGCTCTGTCGGAAATTTCGACGATATATCTCGTCGCCTACCTTAAAGCCAGAAGGATGAGATCGCAAGTTGTACCGCTCCTCTCCCATCCGTCTACTTTCTTCAATCTTCTCCCGCAGTTGATCTCGCAGAAGTTGGAGCTTTTCGTGCGGTTCCAGAACCACGATTGGGTCCTCTAGCGATTTCAGCTGCCGCAATAGCCGGTAAGCGCTCCCATGACAGATCATGTACTGGCCGAACACTGCGAAATACGGCGAAATGCCGGTCGTGGCGTGGTACGACGAGCGCAGCGCACTAGTGATGGCGGACAATTTGCGATCCCAGTCCTTCTGATTCGGGTGGACATAGGCGCGGATGGCCGCTATGAGCGTACGATTCAGTCGTTCGGATGCGTTGGCTTGTGGTGAATAGACGGCAGTTCGTTGGTGGATAATGCCGTATTTGGACATTAGGTCTCGAAACTTGCTGGAGGTGAACTGGACCCCATTGTCGGAGACAAGTTTCTCCGGAACTCCAAACATGTGAAAGACTCGGTTCTCCAAAAAGCTGATTATAGGTCCAGTGTGCATGTTACGTAGTGGTTCTGTGATAGGGAATTTAGAGAGCTGGTCCAGGACCACGACAGCTCCCGTGTGACCAGAAGCAGATCGAGGGTAAGGACCGATAAGATCAATGTACAAGCGCTGGAACACGCGTTCGGGGACCTCAACCTTACCCATGGGTGGCCGAAGAATGGTGTTGGGCGCTTTAGTGCACTTGCATAGCTCACAAGAGGCTACGTACGCTTTTATCTGTTGTGCCATCTTAGGCCAAAAGAAACAGGTTTTCAACCGCCTAAGTGTACGACCGTATCCGCCGTGCGCACTTGTTGGGTGGTCATGAGCCCGTCTGATAAGGTCAGTGGTTAATTCTTCGGGCACCCACAACTTCCACTGTTCTTCCTCTTGTATGGGGTCTCCGGATGCGTGTCCCATCCGCTTATAAATAAATCCATCCGTCAACCGCAGTTCAGGAAGCTGGGGCAGTTGATTCTGGATAGTGTGAATCAGTTGTGTGTAGCTGGCTGACTTGAAGGCAGGATGGTCCAAATCGATCAATTGGGGGCTGTCGTCCTCTTGGACCAACTCGGCTCCTTCAGGGGCGAACATTCTGGATAGGGTGTCGGGGACTACATGCTGGCTACCTTTTCGGTGGCGGATTGTGAAGTCAAATGCCTGTAGTTTCAGTGCCCACCTGGCCAATCTGCCGTTGAGATCAGTCTGGCTCATTAGCCATTTCAGAGAAGCGTGATCCGTAACGATTTCAAAGGTGTGTCCCTCCACATAGGCTCGGAAGCGTTTCACTGCCAACACCGCCGCTAAACATTCCTGCTCGGAGACCGTGTAATTTCGCTGGGCTGGGTTCAACTTGTGAGACATGAAGGCTATAGGTCTCTCCTCGCCGTCTTGTGCAACCTGGACTAAGACTGCTCCCACCCCATGTTGACTCGCGTCACAATGGATTGAGAACGGTTTGTCAAAGTCCGGGCTGTGCAGTACGGGGGCTGTAGTCAGACTCTTCTTTAGCTCTTCAAAGGCTCGCAAGCTGGGCTCTTCCCAGACGAATTTACGTCCCTTACGCAGCATGTCGGTCAAAGGAGTGGTTATGGTGGCATAGTCACGTACAAAACGCTGGTACCATCCGCATAAACCTAAGAATCGGCGTAACTGTTTGGTGGTCTTGGGTAGTGGAAAAACGTCAATCGCTTGAGTCTTTTCCGGATCGGTCTTGATATGGCCATGCCCAATGATGTGACCTAAATACTTCACCTCCGTCATCACGAACTGGCTCTTCCTTATGTTGATGGTTAATCTTGCCCTCCGGATGTGTAGAGCCACCTCCTGAAGCAGGTCGATGTGTTCATCAAAGGTCTCGGTTATAAGCAACAGATCGTCCAAGTAAACGAAAACTTGGTGCCGCAAATGAGGTGGTATCACCTTATCCATAAGGCGCGTCATTGTTTGGGGGGCATTACACAATCCGAATGGCATGGTCACGAATTGATATAAGGGCCGACCTGGGACTGTGAAGGCTGTTTTCTCCTTTGAACCGGGGTCTAAAGGAATTTGCCAGAAGGCGTCCTTGAGGTCTAAGCTCGTGATGAAATGGGCTTTAGGCAATCGACTCAAAATGCCTTCGATCAACGGTAGAGGATATGCGTCCTTGACTGTGACGGCGTTCAAGCGTCTGGCATCTAGGCATAACCGGACCTTGTTCGGCTTGACCACTAAGGTGACTGGGGAAGCCCACGCGCTCTGTGATTCTTCGATTACGCCTAATGCTAGCATTCGATCCACTTCGGCATATAACGATTTTTCCTTCGCCGGAGATATGGCGAAATGTCTCTGTTTTATGGGTTTAGCATCCCCCACATCTATAGTGTGGAACACCAGGGCAGTCCGCCCGAGACCTTCTTTCTCATGCGATGGAAAAGCCGATATAGCCGAGTCTAGACGCAGTTGCTGATTTACATCCAGAGTATGTCGTAGCAAGTTAGGGGGTTGAGATTGGTCAGGAACGGTGGTGACGGACTCCAGGGTCGAACCGGAAAATAGTGCCGGGGCCAAGTTAAATTTTCGAACGAAATCCACTCCTAAATAAAGATTCTGGGTTAACTGAGGTATGATGAAAAATTCCATAGGTTTAGTTACCCCTTTAAAGGTGACATCCGTCATAATTTTTCCCACTACAGAGTGACGAGTTCCGTCCGCCGTGCTTAACCAGGAGGTGAAATGACGGATTTGGTCCGCGTGCTTTGCCAGTACCTCCCCTGCAAACTCGGCAGATATGCAATTCACACTGGCTCCCGTATCGACTAAGCCTGATACTCGCTTTTGCAGGAGGTGTACTGACGCATATGGCCGAACATCATCCCTCAATAATTCGTCTAAGTATATGTCCTTCAACACTTTCCTCGACTGCCTGACTTTTCTCCAGAAGCTCCGCATCCGACGCGTGGCTCGCTTGCTTCGCGGTGGGACATTTGTGGACAACTCCTCATGGAAGATGCGCTGTCGAGTAGCCAAGTAATTCCGCAGCCTGACATGAAAAGGTTTTACATGCCAAGGAACTTTCGCCTCGCTATCATTTCCCTGCGCGTTGGCCTCGGCGAAGGACGGCGTCGGTTGTGGAACTTCGGGTGAATTGTGGTTAGCGGTGCGAGTCAGCAGAATTGGAGTCATGTTGGAAGCTGGGTCATAACTAGTGATGGGGTCTGGATTGGTTCGTCCGGGGTTTAGGAGTGCCGACGGGTGGTCGCGGCACTCGGTGGCAAGTTTTTTCGCCCTTTGCAATTTGCACAGTCAGGTGCGTAGGTGTCGGCCTTCCCGCAGCGATAGCAGAAAAGCGTCGGCTCCGCTGGACATGCATAGAACCGATGTCCCGGTTGTCGGCAGTTCCAACAGACCGTCGGGCTTGTAATTGCTTCAAGGGAGGGTCGATCAATCAATGCTGGGTCCTCAAGCTCCGGTGGTGCTCCGCTCCTCGGTACTGGTACTGGATCAGCAAGCAGGTGGTCAGCTGCCATCAACTCCGCGGTGTGATGATTTCGGGGATTTGGTCCCGTTATGCGAGGTTGTGGACGGAAGGTACCACGCCGCTCATCCAAGTGTTCTTGTCTCCGGGCATGGAGGCGCAATCCCTGTATGGTGTTGATGGGAAAATGTAGAAGGCTGTTCTGGAGATCCCAGCGCATGTTCTCTCTGATAATTTCTACCAGTTCGTCCTCGGGCATGGTATTTCGCAAGCGAGTGCTCAATCTCACTATACTTGTGTAGTACTGGTCGAACGGTTCGTGAGCGCCTTGTTTCCGTTTCTTTATTTGCTCCCTTAGCTCTCTCTCAGTGAAGCCATCCTCAAATCGATTGCGGAAGGCTGCACTGAAAGAGTGCCAAGTGGGACGTGGCGTTGACTCTTTAAAGCTCCAGTACCAGTCGGCAGCGTCGCCGCTGAACAAAAGATGTGCATGCCGGAGGAAGGCCGAGGAATCACCTCCCAGGGTGCTGGATATCAACGCCTGAATCCGGAAAAGGAACCGGTCCGCCGATATCATATCGTTGAACCCTGTAAAGTTCAGGCGCCAACTCTCCATGATACGAGGCGTCGGGTCTCGAAAAAGTGCCAATGCGTTCCCGGGGGGAATCACGTCCTCGATTGACCTGTTGTACTGAACGGCCTCGGGGGCTGGAGGTACCAACGGAGGTCCGGTATTGTGTCGCGGTCTATATTCGGGAGCTCTGGGATCCATTCCCGAGTTCCTTGGAGGTGGGACCCATTGCTCGGATTGTCGGGAGTGGGGCATAGCCACACTGGAATTTGGCTCCCAGCCAAGCGGAGTTCTCACGCGACTGGGTGGTTGGCTCATAGGGAGATTCTGGAGCTTTCCCTCCAGGTTGCCAATTCTCTCCGACATATCCCTCATCAACGCCACGAGGGTGTCAATGGAGTGGGCGGAAGGCATGGGTGTCACTTCGGACACGACACTTGCGGCCGGAACTTCACCGCCTACGGCTCCTTGCATACCAATCATCTTCACAAAATTAACGTTCCCTTCCATTTTAATCTTTGTAGTATTGATTCCAATTTATCATTCCTAACAATCATTTAAAAATATCGAGCTTAAATTAAATTTTTAAATCTTTAAATATGACTAAAACTTAAGACTAAATCAGTGGCCGAAAGTGGCGAGCTATTAATAGTGACTGGGAAAAAAAATTGTTTAAGACACACTTTCCTTTCCAGTGGTCGACCTCTTCTGCGGGAAATGAGAGTGCGTGGTAATCTGCCGAAGAAAGGGTGCTTCGGTCGATTCACGAAATTTAACCCCATACCCACATACATTACAAAAAACCGTCTCTAAACTACGTTAAAGTGACTCGACGAGACAAGTGGTAGAGCTACCGTAACGACTTTGTACGCGGTCAAAATTCCCGACGCGTGGAAGCATTCCGGGCTTCGCAACTCCAGCATACGCCACCGAACGTTGAACCGATACCACTCGTCTAACACGCATAAGAAATAGTTAGAATCCTTCCGCGACATAAAGGCAAGGTAGCCTTCTATTTTCTTGAGAGTCCATGCTGATAGGTAAACCCATCAGACTGGCAGTTCCATCAAGAAAATAGAAGGTCCTTACAGGGGTTAGCCTAGGACAACACATCGGAAGGATTCTGTCGCGAGAAAAAAAAAATCAAACAAAGGAGAGCGGAAGCTACAACTCACGTGAAGCGACTTCTAATGTGTATCACACAATTCCACTGCTCCTGATATTGGGACTCGAGTACCAAAGTACCTTACATCCTCCGTAAAGGACCAACTCGTCAGAAGACGCGAAGTTCTTTCCCCCTTAGGATGTTTTAGGCCCCACGTTGGGCGCCATTTGTAATGATTTTCTTACTTTTCAGATCGAACGCGGAACCGACCTCCCATCGGTTCTAGACGTTAAGTCTGAGTAGTGCCAACGGATGGTACCAACAGGTCAACCAATCCGTGCACCGTAACCCATTCACGCGGTGACTGCTTGTCGGCCAGCTAGTTCGGAGAGGATTTCGGTCGCGGGTCTCCGAATGGATTACGCTCAATTACAATATTTCAGTCACCTGAACTTGCCCGTTTTCCAAACGCGTCAACAATTTCTCATCCAGAACGAGAAACCTACATTACGTTAATTCTGGATGTGATCTATCCACAGATCTCAAATCAAAAAAACGCTACAAAATCCCATAGGCGCGTTACCGAATCACCGACGCGGTACCGAAAAATATGCTACTCGAAATTAAAACGACGAAAACTACTCTAATAAAATGACGAAACAATCAAAGGTACCGCGTACCGCGCGCGACTCGAAACCGACTTCAGCGGATTTGTCGAAACCCTAACCTCGCGACGGCATACCTACCCTGCACTTCCCTTTCACGCTGAAAAAGAACGAGCCCCTGAAAAGGAAAGTCGTGTGTTATCTAGCAATTCATTTTTATTCATTAAATTTTCTTCAAGTTAAATTGTTGTCTCGAAAACATACGCACAAGATAATGATTACAGTCTTTTCTTCATTAAAATTCTTACATGAATAAACTAAAATAAAAAAAAAATGTACAGAAATATGCCTTGCTAAGAAATCTTAAATCAAATTTAGTGTATTCATAGAAACATTTACTTTTAAGTGCGAAAAATAATTGAATGTTAAATGAAAAAGTACTTCCTCAAATAAACACTATTCTGTGCATTTCCAAATGCTATTTAAAATTCTCTACTCATTGCAAAGCATGTATAATAATGCGTTACGTTCATTCGACGGCACAAAATTCGTTTCCTACGTGCAATTTTCATCAGCGTTTAAAAATGTTTAACTTTCCACATTAACGCTAGGAGCATCGCAGTCTCCCTTTTCGATAAATTTACTATTTTATCACTGTTATCGTCATATTTATTTTTTTTTTTTTTGGGTAACTAATCGCAACAAAAAAAGTATAATCTTTATTTCCTTTCTTTATCAAATTAAAAATCAAATATCTTTATCCGGAGCGCATTCAAGAACAAGCAAAAAGGAAAAGAAAAGAAAGTAGAAACTAACTAAGCGCGATTATGCCATATCACAAAAATGTTGTGCCTTTATCTAAGAACATGACAAAACGTAATAAAATATTTTTAATATAAAAAAATGTAAAAATGTGTGTGGTTTGTTTGTGCAACTACTGTTTATCATTCTTTTTTTATAAGAACAGACTAATAAATTACACAAGCAATTTATCTTTCAACCCTGAAATGATTCCATTTCCCTACTAAAATACTTGTTTCATTAGTACTGCAAGATTGAAATTATAATAAACTGCTCAATCTATCAAATACGACAATGGATCCCAATTTAAAAGCTAAACATCCTTAGAAATAAATTTGCAACATACAACTAGTATTATAGGTAGTATTTTGAACTTAACTGAATTAATAATTATTCATACGTACTTAAAAATATTTCTTACCCATAAAGTTTCGTAAAATTTTAAATTTTATGGCAAAAGATTTGAATGATTTAGATTTAGATTCTTAGCTGATTTCCAGTGCGAGTATTTATTCATTAGAGTATCTGAGAGCAATTTTAAAGAAGTCGAAAACATAAGCAAGGGGGCCGCTAAGCATTTATTAAAACTGTCGACGGGCTTGTATCAGATTGCAAACCAAATTGAAAGAAATTATTTAAAGAGAATTACAG
>OZ017738.1:307111068-307113568 GCA_963969285.1 Odontomyia ornata
GCATCACTATATTAAATAAATATCTTTTATCGAATCAACATCATCGTTATTATTACAATCCCACAGTTTTGGGGGCTCAACCGGGATTGGATAATTGAGCGATCGGATACTTGATTAATCGGATTCATCAAACTGGGATTTTTATATAGTGCTTTGATATTCAGTGTAAATTCAGTGACAATAGAAATTGAAAAGTGCAGTGAACATGTCGAGTAGGAAGTTAACACTTGGTGACTTAGTGTGGGATAGTTTGACCCATCAGCGAACGAAAGCGTCTAGTATAGCTGTGCTGCATAAAGTCGTTTTCGAGAGAGATGACGGTAGAAAAAATCGTAGACAATTACGCGAGTTCGGTGGGTTTGAATATAAAGGCGAAGACAGTGAAGAATTTGAAAACAAAAGAAAGTACATTTGTGATAATTTCGACAAAGTACAGTTAGAAACAGTAAGTGAAATTTTATCGATAAATGTGAAACAGAAAACAAAAGAACAGTTAGCCGTCCAGTTGTGTCGATGTTTGAACGATCTCGAGGTCTTGGAAATGGAAATCGATGAAGGGCGCGAGATCGAGGACCGAAATGTGCAAGCAAGTAGTGAAAGCGACGACAACACCAGCAAACGATCGCAAGGAGTAAGGGAGGAGCAGAGGAGTCGAGTTGATGCCGAACATGAGGAACTGTTGTTGCTGCGAAAACTAATGAGCATTAAACAACTGCGCATAAACGACGAATCGGAGTCCGATGACGAATTGAGCGATCCTCGTCATTCGAGAACAAGCGCGAACAAAAAACGTTGCTTGAAAAAGTACCATAAAATGGCGAATGTAAGCGAGAACGACGAGAATGAAAAATCAAATGGCGCGTGGGCTGATGGTGACCGTAGGACGGGCACTATGACAAAGTGCAGTTTTTCGTTTCGAGACGTTGAAGATACAATTCGTACATTTGATGGTAGTGGACACTACCTTATTGAGAATTGGATTGCAGATTTCGAAGAAATCGCTGACATGTTTGTTTGGAACGAGCTTGAAAAATTTGTGTTTGCTAAAAAATCGCTTCGTGGCGATGCCAAAACATTAGTACAAGCTGAAAGAGGAGTGCGGTCCTGGATTGAACTACGAAGATTGCTGCAAAAGGAGTTTTCGATGAAAATTAGTGGTGCCAAACTACATCGGGTGTTGAGAGAACGAAAGAAGGAGAATTCCGAGTCGATGATGGAATATGTGTTAGCAATGCAGGAGATGGCCGCTCGTGGTAATATAGATGAAGCGTCGCTGATCGAGTACATAGTCGAAGGAATACGAGACACCGAAATTAACAAAATGATGCTGTATGGAGCTGAAGACATAAAGCAGTTGAAGAAAAAGCTGAAGATTTACGAGGACATAAAAGAGAAGGCAATAGCCGTAGCCGATAGCCGATCCAGAGTTGTAGCTGAGAGCCGATCAAGAGTTGTAGCTGAGAGCCGATCAAGAGCCGATACCATTGAGCTGAATAGCACAAAGCTGAACAGTGGAGCTGGTTTTGCAGTAAATAAAAAATATTGTTTTAATTGTGGGTCTGCTGATCACATAAGAGCTGCGTGCACTTTCCCTACAAAGTGCTTCAAGTGTCGTGAGTCTGGACACATGTCCAAGGAGTGTCCGTTAAGCCAAACCCCTAAAGTGTTGAACGTTGCTGAAGTTAAGTCCATTGATAATTCGCCGATGTTGAAAAATGTGTCAATTGGAGGAGTTTCAGTAAGAGGACTTATTGACACGGGCAGTGATGTGAATCTAATCAAGGAAACTGTGCTGCATACATTACCGAATATTCAAATTCAATCAGCTGTTCGTTCATTTCTTGGATTCGGAGGAGTTTCCGTTGCTGCGGAAGGAAAGTTTCTGGCCGATGCCGTGGTGGATGAAATTAAAATGTCATTATGGTTTTACGTCGTGCCAGATGGGGCCATGAGTGTTGATTGCGTGCTGGGCCGTGGAATTGCTGCCGTTGCTGATATAATCATTAAGAGGGACAGTGTTGAATTGAAAAACTGTTGTGCTGAAGACGAAGCTGTTATTATGTCCATTGCAACATTAGAAGACGATGGTTTGCCGCTAGAAGTAGTACCGTCTAAATATCAAAACGAGGTGCAAGAATTAATCGAATCATACAAGCCGCAGGTCGTAGTGGAACCACCGTTTAAGATGCATATCGAGTTGAAAGAAAAAATGCCAGTCGTGCATCGGGCTAGTCGACTAGATTTTGTTGAGCAAGAGGCACTCAGGTCGCAGATTTCTCAATGGCTGATGGATGGAGTTATTCGACGATCAACGTCGCCATATGCTAGTAGAGTAGTCATCGTAAGAAAGAAAGATGGTACGCCGCGAGTTTGCGTCGACTACAGAGATCTGAATAAGAAGGTCATTAGAGAAATTTTCCCGACTCCATTGATAGAGGACGTCATCGACAAGCTGCAAGGCGCACGCGTGTTTACAACAATAGACCTAGAAAACGGATTC
>OZ017738.1:307118568-307166068 GCA_963969285.1 Odontomyia ornata
TTTTAAATATGAAAAAAAATGTCTTTAAATCGTTCGCGTTTTATTGATTTTGCTTAGTCTGTCATATGGTTTCTATTTAAGATTTTTGATCGTCCATCAAGTAAATTTCCTCTTGGTGAAAAAAGATAATTATCTAATAGCAATACATTGCATGTTTCCTTTCTAGCCAACGGCCCCATACACCTCTCTCAACGATGCTTGAATTTTGTTTTCGAATTTAACGATTCTTCGGCGGTCTCTGAATCTCCACGAAACTGCACGCACCACGATTTTCACTTTACGCTGGGATTTCGCGCGAAATATTGCTCACTCAGTTAATAAGTTAAAACTTTACCTTTTCGCCTTTCCTTTTAGCCTCTACTTCCGTATTCTATTGTCCATTTTTCATCCCAAGCGTAATATTCGTCATGTCCTTGACTTGAGCGCACGCACCAAATCCCAACTGGCGTTCCTCGTTTAGCACCGGCCGTTGTTACGCGATGAAGTCCACAACAATAAATTGCCAAGCAGACCATCAAATACACCAAAGTCCTTGCTGAATGAGAACCAAAAACTGAAATTTTGGTGTAGTATTCACAAGATTAAGTGTCCCAAGGCTGCGAAAGCAAGCATAGGGTGCGTGGTAGCCAATGAGAAAGGAAAAGTGGTTGCAACATCCATGCGAACTCTACGAAATGTGTATGGCAATTAAAGCACAAAGCGCGTGGAGATAATTTGTCTACATTAATTGGCAACAAAACAGCCACAAGCGGAGCGTACACTTGAAAATCTCGCAATTTCCGCACACAAAACAGGCGAGCATCACAAAACACCGAATTGCATCTTTCACTTCAAAAGCAAGCGACACCTCTTATCTCGTCGGACTTTGCAAGCGTTTCGGGCGAACAAAATAGTGCAAACGCTATTCACACAACCGTTTTCTCCAACATCCCCGAAATAGCGCACTGTATTGAACCCGTTGTTCTTGGTGACCGCTGACTTTCACTAATCCCGTATTAATCGCTGCATGCGCGGGCGTTTGCTTTTCTTCCGTTCAAAATGTCAAATGACAAACACTTCACAATTCGATATCGCGCAAGAATGAAATTGGAAAAAGTTTATTTCTTTTCAAGGTGTTGTGGCGGTTATAATGCTTTTTATTGCCGTCCTTCAACACACTGTGAAATCACTCCACTCTCCGAATAATCTGTTCCTCTTTTTTTTTCCTTTCGCGTCCGACGTGCTCGCCGCCAAAGTCAATCGCAGACCCCCTCCTATCCACTTTCATCTTCACGGAATCCGTTTCATCCACACTCCGCAAGCATTATTTAAATCCATTTCTTGTTCGTGATGTCTTCTCAATTCATTGTTGTGTTAATTTATAAAAAGATATTCAACAATTCTATTTTTCTTGTATGTTTTCTTTTCGTCGTAATTTAAATTTGTGCAACCGTGTGTCACTATTTCTTAAACGCAAAATAAATATACATTTAGTTTAAAATATATGGACATAATAAGTGACTACGTGTTGCCTGTCTCGTTTACACAAAACATACGAACAATTAAGATTTATTTGACTACATGACGAATTTTCAATGATAAAATAGTTAAAACACTTTCAGTTCAGAAATAATGATTGCATATAGTTTCATTATGTTGCATCGCACTTTACCTATATGCATTTCTGTGTGGCTCAGTGTTGATGAATTGTTTGGTTTATGATTGAAACGGGTAGGTAGCCGTCGTTTGATTGTTTTTCAAGGTCAATAAGCTTTTCAAATAATTCATCCACTAAGTTTTCAATGCATGAAATCTCTTGTTGATTTACAACTTTTCAATGGTCGGTTGCGGAACTCGCCACTTTATTAGAATCCATTTATTTTATCTTTTAGAGCGAGTTCGCGGTTGGTAAAAGAATGCAATTTTTATTATTATTTCTTTGAATAATGGATGTTTTAAAGGCTTTGAGTATACAAGATGTACAAGTATATTGTCTCTCTCTCTCTCTCTCTCGCTCACGTTTTCCTTCCTCATTTTTCTGATGTTTGGAACTTGTTATAATTCAGATAAGATCATGTGCATACTGTTGTTCATTTCTATATCATTCATTGATGGCGCTTACTACATTTCTACATCGCATCTTAGGGCCATCTTGACCCTATCGTCGAGATTGTATAGCAGAAAGACAGGGGACTTTTCAATTGGTCGGTTATATATATAAATATATATATATATATATATATATATATATATATATATATATATATATATATATATATATATATATATGTATATATATATATATATATATATATATGTATATATATATGTATATATATATATATATATATATATATATATATATATATATATATATATATATATATATATATATATCTATATATATGTATATATATATATATATGTATATATATGTATATATATATATGTATATATATATATATATATATATATATATATATATATATATATATATATATGCATATATATATGTATATGTATGTAGGTATATATATATGTATGTATGTATATATGTATGTATATATATATATATATATATATATATATATATATATATATATATATATATATATATATATATATATATATGTATATATATATATATATATATATATATATATATATATATATATATATATATATGTATATATATATAAATATAAATACACACATATATATATATATATATATATATATATATATATATATATATATATATGCATATATATATATATATATATATATATATATATATATATGTATATATATATATATATATATATATATGTATATATATATATATATATATATATATATATATATATATATATATATATATATATATATCTGAGAACAGGAAAAAGTCGCTGGGGGCCAGATCTGGCGTATACGGTGCATGCAGACGCAATTCGAAGCCCAATTCATGCAATTTTGCCATTGTTTTCATTGATTTCTGACACGTTGATTGTCTTGATGAAACAGCACTTTTTTTTCTTCAAATGGGGCCGTTTTTTAACGATTTCATCCTTTAAACGATTAAATAACGCTATATAATAATCGCTGTTGATGGTCTGGCCCTTTTGGAGGTAATCAATGAATATTACACCTTGCGCAGAATACTGATGCCATAACCTTGCCAGCTGACTGTTGCGTTTTTCCTCGCTTTAGATTCGGTTCATCGTATGCAGTCCACTCAGCTGACTGTCGATTAGACTCTGGAGTGAAATGATGGAGCCATGTTTCATCCATTGTCACATATCGACGCAAAAATTCAGTTTATATATATATATATATATATATATATATATATATATATATATATATATACGAGTATATATATATATATATATATATATATATATATATATATATATATATATATATATATATATATATATATATATATATATTGATATTTACATATATATATATATATATATATATATATATATATATTTATATTTACATATATATGTATATATTTATAATTAACATATGTATATATGTATATACATGTATAAATATACAGATCTATGTATATATATATATATATATATATATATATATATATATATATATATATATATATATATATATATACTCGTATTGTAATGAATCAGGCAACACCGCTGGGAGACCACCGCCAACACACCTTGCTGCTATGTGGCTTGTCATCTTATGTTGGTCTTGACAGTTGCACATCCCACGTCAATTTTGTCGTGGGATGCCAAAGAAGATTGACAGCCACATGGCAGCCGAGTTGACGTGTCGAAAAACGATCAACATTTGTGAGTTCTTCTTTAAATATGTCACAAAGCAACTGCCACCCGGTAAAGTATTAAATAAAATAAAATAGAAGTGTGGGACGAGTGCAAGGCGTTATGCAAATGCTGTTCAATGAAAGTGACCATTTGTGCATCCCCATTATGGGAATATTTTTGCTATTTACGAGGCCACCGATCAAACCATCAACGAGCAAAACACTCGCATAAATTGCGTGAATTATGCAATGAGCCCTCCACCGCCGAATGCGATGAATCTGGATTGTTTTCAATAGGACGACTACGAAGACTAGTTTCCGAGATTGCCGATGAGATTATGGAAAGTGAATTTGCGAGAAGACGCGGAGGATATTGTAAGGCCAATAGCATGGAAAAATGTAGCAGCGACGTTCAGAAGCAAAGATAGAGACGGTTAGTGAATTATTTTAATTTTTTTAGAGAAAGAATAGAAATACTTATTGGTGACTGGTATTTTAGCTGTGAAATACAGGAAAGTGAACGTAAAGGGGATAATGGAAGTAACAGGGAAAAGAATGGAACTAGACGAAATGAATATCAGCAGCAAAATCAAACTGCTACCCTATTCAACAAGTAAACATGTTGTGCAGAATTATCTAATACAAATAGAAGAGGTTCCAACACAATTTTATTCAAAATCCTGTTAGTCTCATTCGAAAGAGAGTTTTCGCAAACGCATGATTTTACCGCTCGTTCTACCGAAAAACAAAGCAAAAACTTGAAGCGTGCTTTATACAGCGTTGTAATGCGGCCTGATAAGCTGATTCGATTCTATCTTGTTTGATCAATCTGCACTGAACTCTTTTCCCATTAACATCGTTTTGCATGCTGTCGCAAAGGGTCTGGGTCGTTACCTTTTTTGTTCCTTTTTAACGTAAGCAAATAATTCTTTTTTTTTCGATTTCAATACTTGATTAAATTGTTTGAGTAGAAGATAGAAATGTTACTTTATAATTGATAGGGAGGAAGAGAATGCATGCTTATGCAGTAAAACAATAAGGAAATAAATTTAAGTAGAGTACGGTTAAGTGGAAAAAAAAGATAGTGAGAGTGCATAAGAAAGCGTTAACTGTAACGCGTCGTAAATTATGTTGGGACGTGTTTTCTAGATTTTAAACTTTAGAAAAACCTGATCTGTTCTATAAGGGTGAAAACTAGCTAACCTTCGAATGGTTTTCAATTGCATTTGCATTTAACTATACATTTTAAGGTGCATATTGTTTAATTAATTTCCTCTAGAATTTACTTAAGTATTGTCTGACGCAAGACGGAAGAAATATTACTAGAACTGTTAAATACATGTAAAAAAATAGTATATAAATAGATAAATATACATATAATAAATACGCTACGTCTACATATTGCAATATTGACGACGTAAGAAAAAGAGAAAAATATGAAACAGAACACAGAAACAGATACTAAAAATGATAGGAATAAATATTAAATATAAGCATTAACTAGACTTGTATACGCAGAGGAGAAAATTTCTAATTTCTTTTTGGAAATATTCATTATACATAATTAATTAGCACGACAAAATGTAAATATAGACAATGTTGGAAGTGGATAGAATAGAAAGGTCTTATTTGATAAATTGGAGCTTTGAGTTAGAAAAACATTTGTTACAATGAAAAGTTAAGATTTACATTTTATTTTAATGGTAATTATCTTTGCTATGTCGTCGAAGTGTGAGTAACAAGTTTAATTTAGCTAAATATGGAAAAAAATAGGATTAATGTTTAAACTACCAACTTCATAGATTTGCTTTTTGTTGTGTTCCTTTCCTCATAGAAACAATAACCTGGCTTTTTTATATAAATATAACATGAATTGCTAACTCTAACAACGACTTTCCTTTCCAGTGGTTCCCTTCTTTCTGCGGGAAATAGAGTGCATGGTAAGTATGCCGTCGCGAGGGTAGGGTTTAAGAAAATCCGCTGAAGTCGGTTTCGCGTCGCGCGCGGTACGCGGTACCTTTGTTGGTTTTGCATTTTTACTAGCGTAACTTTCGTCGGGGTTGAGTTAGCGTAGTATTTTTTTCGGTACCGCGTCGGAAATTCGGGAACGCGAAATAAAGATTAGATTTTTGTTCTTTGACTGGCTGAATGAAGAAATACGGAGTAACGTAACGTAGGTTTCCTCTCCGTATGATTTTGTTCTGTGACGCGTTTGAAAACGGGCATGTATTGGTGGCTGAAGATTGTAGATGAGCGTAATCCATTTGGAGACCCGCGACCGAAATCCTCTCCGATCTAGCTGGCCGACAAGCAGCCACCGCGAAAATGGATTACGGTGGACGGATTGGTTGACCGGTTGGTACCATCCGTTAGCACTACTCAGACTTAACGTCTAGAATCGATGAGAGGTCGGTTCCTCGTTCGGATCAAGACATTAAAATCATTACAATATATATATAAATTTATATTTATACATTGCATATATATGTATATATATAATTACATATATATATATATATATATATATATATATATATATATATATATATATATATATATGTATATATATATATATATATATATATATATATATATATATATATATATATATATATATATATATATATACATATATATATGTATATATATATACATAAAATATATACTATATATATATATATATATATATATATATATATATATATATATATATTTACATATATATATATATATATATATATATATATATATATTTACATATATATACATAAATATATATATATATATATATATATATATATATATATATTTTTTTTTTTTTTTTTAATACCTCCATTCCCTTCCACTCTCTCCATCACACTTTCTTCGTCGCACAACGCTCGTGCGACCTGCACTTCACATTTCGTCGTTTCTTCAGGTGTGCCACCCAGACAATGATTAGACCATCGGTATAAGGGGGCATAAAATTATGTGAATTTATCCTATTAATCTCATCTTGTCCATTTCGTGATCAGCTCTCAGAGATAAAAAAAACTTTGTAATACGCCGTGGGAAAAAAAACTCTGAGTTATAAAGTTAGCTGTCATTTCAAGCATCTCGACGATAGGGTTTAAAGTGCCCTTAGATGCTATGTTGAAATTTATTGGACTGAGATTCTCCATAATAATATCTTTGTGCTATACAATCTCGACGATAGGGTCAAGAAAGGCCCTAAGATGCGATGTAGAAATTTATTGCACTGAGATTCAATCGTTCTTAAATAAATATTCTTTAAGCCTTTTTTTAAAAACTATAAGTGAGTTTGCACCCTTAACTGAATCTGGGAGATTGTGTAGTGAATTAATTGTTTTCATTATTGTCCGCAAAGGACTGCAGCGATGTTCTGCTGCCTCGGCAGAGGAAGGTGTCGGTATCTGCCGAGAATGCCCTCGTCTGGAGACGCGTGAATGCGCTGGCAGGCTAGCATTGCGGTGTCGTGGGGCGGGTTCATTTCCCCAGCACGAGGACCCACTACAAAAAATTTCGCATTCACGAATTGGACTACAGCTCAAAAGGCGACCGAAGTCGCAAAAATTGTAGATAACCTCACAGAGGGGGATGGAACTTGTTACGAGAACAAGTGGAACCTGAAAAGAAAGGCGAACTTGGGGTGACCTCGTCATTACCCAACGAAGTTCATGGCCCACAAATGAAAGAGGGGCAACCGGGTGGTGGTGGAGCCCCTTCGTACCCACCCAACTGGAAAAAATCCATAGATATCTTGTTAAGTGGCCAGGTATTCCTCTTCTGAGTGGAAAACTCATACAACTTGAATTGTATGAACTTTCCCATCAGAAGGGGAGTACCCCGGTGACCAATTTATGCCATAGAGTTATACAATTTGATTGCATAACTCTATGCCATAAAAAGGCACTCTGCTTGGGCCACTCAACCCAAAAAGTCACCTGAAACAGAAAAAAGGATTAATAAGTACCCGGTGGCTGGCTCATGGTTTTGGGGGGCAGCCTGCCACCGTACCGAGTCCTATACCCGGTCAGAGTCGGAAGAAAGGAAAGACCAAAGGGTATGGTATTAATCCATTGTTTTATTTCATAAAGAAAAATATATTAAAACCAATAATAAACAAGACCTCTAAATTATATAAAAAAAAAAAACAAAGAAAAAAAACAATCAACTTTTCCTTCTTTACTAATATGCTCACTTCATTCCAGATGGTTCGTTCATACGATAAATTTGTTCAATTTTTACCCAAACACTTGTGTAGCAGAAATACGTTAAGAGCACCGTTCAAATCAAAACTTCAGGTTAATTTCCATCAACTCATCTGGAATCAACTAGATCGCATGTTTTTATATCAACTTTTCTGCTTTTGCTACTATTGTTATCAAAAGTTCTAAATATTTAGTATTTTTTTTTTCTTTGTCTTCAGTTATCCGTTGAAGTCTCATCTACGTTACTTTCACCGAACATAAATCTCAAGGAATATTTTCTTATTGTTTGCTTTCATTACATAGCGCCTTAAATAAGTTTGCTATAATGTGTATGTAGTAATTGTAATGAAAACGTAAGGGACAATTAAAATGTTATTTCTTTTCAAAATTTTGTTTTTATAACATCGTACAATTAGCGGAATAATATATAATATAAATAAATTTTATAATAAAAATATTTTAATAATATATTTAAATTAAAAGGGTACTCACCCGCATGGTCCGTCGAGCGCTCGATGGGTGCAGATGGTCCAACATGGAGAGGAAAATTTCTAATCGCACTTTTGCACTGTATATAAATTAATTTCATTATTAGAACCAAATAGAATTTAACATTTACACCCTTTTTCTTAAACTTATTCGTTATGAAATTATTTTTGCATTAAAACAAAAAAAAAGATAACTGTGCATTCAGTTAATGATAGGGTAATTCCAAGTTCATGCCAGCGTGTATTCCGTGGTCATGCAGTCGGATTGGGTCGAACGATCCCCTCGCTCTTTTTTTACAACCAAAAATAAAATCTTCTGATCGCACCTTTGCACTTTTTCTTAAACTTATTTGTTATGAAATTATTTTGGCATTAAAACAAAAACGATAACTGTGCATTCAGTTAATGATAGGGTAATTCCAAGTTCATGCCAGCGTGTATTCCGTGGTCATGCAGTCGGATTGGGTCGAACGATCCCCTCGCTCTTTTTTACAACCCAAAATAAAATCTTCTGATCGCACCTATTTCGCTCGATGTGTGCACATTCTTTTCCGCCAAAAACAATCATCATTCTCGGGGTGATACTTTTCCAATTGTCCGCACTCTGGTATGATAGTGGGCTCCGTTATCAACGGATGGGTGATGGGCACGGTCCGAATCCGAACTGATTTGTTCACCTTGTCTTTTCTTCACTGGCCCTCCGGCAAACACTTTTCAACCGATTACTATCGCCTGGAGTCCAATTTTCTGACTGCAATTACGTTCATCTCCCGGACTGGTAACGCGAATAACGGGTGATTCCCAGTATGGGGCAAAACACTTTTCAATCGAATGAGTACTGTCGTAACTCCTTCCCTGCTTTTCTAATGCAAATTTTCCAATCCTTGCAAAATTGCACTTAACGCGGCAATCGATTCCTGCCTTCACGACATACACATATCTGTACGTTAAACAGCACCGATTCAGTTTTTGCAGACAATTGAGGAGACTAACTGTGTAATATTTCCCGAAATTTGTACCAAAAGAATCACTTTTGGGGCTATCACTCTTTCACCTTCAATACTAGTTAATTTCACTGTCCAAGGGTCTCAACACCAAATATTCAAATGATTTTACGACTTCAAAAATTTATGCTTGGCTATTAGACGTCCCGAATTCATCTCTCGATGGTTAAAAAACTGACGAAAATTCAATTTTCCACGTCTCCGCTTGCTGGTGCGGTTCTACCGACGTGATCCCGTGGAGATTAAAAGCAGACTCCCTGAATGTTTGAGCTCTTCAATCGATGAGAAAAAACCAACCAGTGCACTCGCTGTTAGAGGTTCCAAGAATAGTGTCAAATACCGTCGACCAATAACTGTTGATAATATGTCTGACATGGATAAATTTAATCATTCGTAAAATGCCCATCCCATCCCTTTCTAATCATATTCTTCTCGCACTGTGACTTTGCATAAGATAATTGTTGGATGTAGCGTTTCAACCGCACAGCTGCCGATATCTCAGACCTTGATAAGCAATTCTCTTCGGTATCTGGATCCAAACCTTTTGCTCTTTGAAGATTTTGCATTGTAGTTGCATGCATAAGATCATTAATAATACTGATTCTTATTTGTGAAAGTTCTTCCAAGTTTGAAGAGTTTTGTATAATTTTCAAAAAATCTTCGAAACTTGCGGCGTATTCATAGCTGCGTTTGTTGATTGCGACCGTTGCCAGACGGCTCTCAATGTTTTGAACAATTTTCAGGTTAATATAATCGGGTGAAGTGATCATTTTAATCATGGGAGGGAAAATTTTATAAAATAAGATTTCACAGAGCAAATCTTTTAGTGGTGAAAGTGAGTATCCTCGTGGCAGTAAAAGAATTATTATTATTTCACTTAATCTCTTCAAAAATTTTAGCTCTAGTTCTTCGGAATGCAAATAAAAATTAACTGAAAACGTTTGTTGAGTTGTAACTTCTAATGCCCGAGCTTCTGATATTCGAATTTTTCCCAAATGCATAGTAATACGAGTAACTATATCCACTGCTATTACTTTCGCAGCATCTACTTTTATCGCTCGTTCCCGTAGTTTAATAACCGCTTTCCATATATCTTCCCTTAGAAGATCTAGCAAAAGCTTCGGTTTAGTAACAACGTGCCCCAACCATGGCGCTACAAAATCTCTGAGCGTAAACTCAATAATTTGTTGCAATTGTAAATCAACTGTTTTGCCAAATATCAAAGGTAAATTCGATGGGTTTTTAATTGGGTTATGAGGGTCGAACAATCTGGCCCTGGTTGCATTGTATAACAAATTGTACGGCACAAAGTTTCTAATTGGTTGTCTTTTTGATATGAAACAGAAATGGATGTATATGGTTTCAAACACAGCACAAGCAACTAATATCCCAGAATATAGGACAAATATGAAAATGTAGAAAAACGATGGAGAATAAATTATCACTGCAATTAGAAAAGCAAGGATTCCGCCCACTATATAGATGAGATTCATTCCGAGTGAGAGTTTTCGCTGTGGTAGGTATTTTCGGAGAAACATATGCTCGATTGGCTGTCGCCGATACTGCGCCTCCAACAGATGTATTATCTTTTCGGCAGACCAATAAAACTTTCTTCACAGCATTCTAATCATTTTAAAATCAATCCGAATAATCCGCATCCGATTAAATAAACCATATGCTTACATATATGTTTGGCGATATGAAACTTGTTTAATTGATGCCGACCTATATACTCCCGTATGTTTGCAAAATGATAACATAATTTTTGACGTTTGTCTGTTTTTTTGTTTTCTTAATGAGTTACTTGCGTGGTCTTAGACAGTTTAATTATTCCTTTTTGTTTTATCACTCACTTAAGAATTCTTTTAGTATTACTTTATTTAGTTTTTAGATCTTATACTTTATTTCTACATTTCTCAAATATTAGTAATACCAGACATTACATTTTTAAACTATTGTACCTCCGATGGTTCTGGCTTCACGGAGTGATGATTATGAGGGTCCGGTGCACTTAGTGGCTCTTGAAATGGGAGTAATCGAGATTTGACTTCATTCGCCGTCGATTTACTCAGTCCAAGTTGCATACCCACTTGATTAGGCTGGGGTACAGCTGACACTGGTGGTGCGGAAACTGCCTGAGACGGAGGTAATGTTGGTGGAGTATATATAGTATATATATATATATATACACATATGTATATATATATATATATATATATATATATATATATATATACATTTATATACATATATATGTATATATATATATATATATATATATATATATATATATATATATATATATATATATATATATATATATATATATTGTTACATGTACAAATAATTACATGTACAAATAATTCTGCGAGCTGCTGTCGCAATTGTTTTCATAATCATTAAGAACGTCAACAAATGAATTTACACGAACCCACGAGAACCCAACAAGCATGATCAACATCTGCAAGTGACGTCACTCCGTTCATTAATTTGCTCGAATCTACCAGGTACCTCTCGGTAGAACATTCGCCAATGTACGAGAAATGGGTGAATAGGTAGAGACCCTATATAAAGGCGAGCTGAATGAATGGGGGGATCATTCATTACAACCGCGATAGAAAACTGCGATATAGTGGAACGCGAAGTAAAGACGATTGATTGTTTGAGTGCGAAGTGTTTTAAGTGGACAGTTGAATGACAAATTTATAGACTTAGTGAAAATTAAAATTGTGAAATACTAAAATAAGTAATTGTGCATTTTTGTGATTAATTGAATAAACTCTTTTAAGTCAATTTAAAAGACATTGCGTTTTAACTTCCCCGGAACATTAAAATTATTGGCATCGAACCAATAACACGCGACAATGGTGTCAAGAAGTGAGAAAGAAAAATTTTGGAAGTGAAAACGTTTAAACAACTTTAAAGTGCACAATAGTGAGAATTAACGTGGAAACTGGTGGAAAAATAGCCGAAAACAATAAAAATGCCAGGAAATTTGCATTTAAAAATTAATCAATTGAGCATATCGGAGCTCAATGAGGAGTTGGAACAACGAAATCTGGCCACACAAGGTACAAAGGCCATACTGATTGCACGCTTGCGTGACGCGATTCAATCGGAAGGTGTGAATCTGGATTCGGGTGAGCTCTCAGATGCGGAAAAAGGCGCAGAAGGTGGAGAAGTAGAAACACCAAAATCAAAGGAGCCAGAAAATGCGCTAATGCAAATGTTAATGGTGATGTCATCCAGTCTGACTGCGAAGCTAGATGAACAATCAGCGAAGCTCAATGAACAGTCATCCAATTTAACAGCGAAGCTGGATCAACAAGCAATCGAAATCAAGGCAGACATCGCACAGAAGCTGGAGAAACAGTCAACTGATTTGAAGGCAGATTTGGAAAAACAGTCTACCAAAATAAAAGCAGAGCTCAGTAGTCTCAACAACCAAATTAAATGTGTCAAGGAAAAGGTATACCAGGTCGAGGAGAGAGTCAACCATGAGATCAGCCAGGTCGAGGAGAGAATCAACCATGAGATGAAAAACATGAAAAAGGAATTGGAAGCAGCGAAGGCAGTAGTAACCGCCTCACCAGCTCTAACCGCAGCGCAAAGCACATCCAGAAATGTGCAAGTACCAATATTCGATGGGCAAACGGTCTGGAGTATTTACAAGACCCAGTTTGAAGCTGCCGCAAGGGCAAATCACTGGAATGAGCAGGAACGAGCTACTGCACTGATTCTTGCTCTAAGAGGCCCAGCTGCCGAGCTGTTGCAGACGATCCCCGTTGAATTGCACTCAAACCCGAATGCTATATTGAATGCGCTCGACATGCGTTATGGAGACGATCATCTAAAGCAGATTTATCGGTCACAGCTAAGGCATCGGGTGCAGAAGTCTGGTGAAACCTTACAGCAGCTAGCCAAAGACATTGAGCGACTAGCACTTTTGGCTTACCCAGCCTACGACCCAGAACATCGAGATGATGCAGCGACAGAAGCATTTATCAGCGGACTAAAGGACCCGGAATTGCAACAAGCCGTGCGTTAAGCTCAAAAGCAAACGGTTAAGGACGCATTGGTTTATAGTCTGAACTATGAGGCAGCGAAAAATGCGACTCGTACCACTGCCCGGGTCCGTGAAGTAGTGGCAGACGAGTGCAGGTGTAAGCGCGTGGAAAATGAGCGAGAGCCGCAGGGTAATGGTGCGCCTAGATGCTGGGATTGCGGAGAAAAAGGGCACCTGCAAAGAGACTGCAAGAAGCGAAGAAAATGGAGCTATTGTCCAGGATTGTGGAGATCCAGACCGTGTCAGGAGCCTAGAATGGAGGACCACCAAACTGCAAGGGCCAACTTCGTGGGGCGCACGTTGGCTAGGAGGATCGACATCCCCAGCACCCCCATCACCGTGCCAAGGCAACATCGTGGAGAAGCAGACAGATGCCTTCCTGGTCAAGTTGATGAAGAACATTGCGCCATAACAAACGACACTAGTTCAACCCGATCGACGATCCGGCCCGACCTAGTGAGGCCCCAACTACTTCACAAGGGCAGAGTTCATGGAAATGCTGACGCCCTATCTCGTCATCCATGTCCAGCTAACTGCAAGCATTGTCGGCAGATTGAGGAAAAGGAGCCGACCGTTGCTCTGCGAGTGATAACGGCCGAATTCGATGAAGGTTGGTCAGCGGAGGAGATTCGAAATGCCCAGTTAGCCGATGAAGACATCGGACCATTGCTCGTATGGAAGGACTGGGCGACCTGAGTGGAAAGACGTTTCAATGCATGGCGCAACCCTGAAAAGCTATTGGGCACAATGGAACTCCCTTCAGGTGGAGGGTGGCGTACTCAAGCGGAAATGGGAAACGGTGGATGGTAGCTCCTATAGGATGCAAACTATACTACCCAAAAGCCGAATCGACGATGTGATTAAGGAAATACATGAAGGATCCTCGGGAGGCCACCTTGGTGTTAACAAGACCTTAGCGAAATTACGGGAAAGGTTCTACTGGCTCCACGCTCGAGAAGACGTAGAGGACTGGTGTCGCAGATGCACAATTTGCGCTTCCGTCAAAGGCCCAAAGCGACGACTGAGAGGACAAATGCAAACCTATAACGTAGTCGTGCCATTCGAAAGGATTGCTGTTGACATCGCAGGACCCTTTCCTGAATCCGATTGGGGAAATCGATATATGCTGATTGTAGCCGATTATTTCAGCAAGTGGCCTGAGGTCTACCCCATTCCCAACCAGGAAGCAACTACTGTAGCCGAACAGCTAGTGTTAAATTGGATCAAGGCCGAAACTTTGAGTCACTAGTTTTTGGCGAAATGTGTGAACTACTGGGAATACGGAAAACGAGGACAACACCGCTGCATCCCCAATCCGATGGAATGGTCGAACGGTTCAACGGCACGCTCAATAAACATCTGGCCAAGATGGTTGACGACAACCAAAGGGACTGGGACCGACATATCCCACTATTTTTGATGGCGTACAGAGCTGCCGAACATGCATCGACGGGCCAAGCCCCAGCCAAAGTCATTTTTGGAAAGACTATTCGTCTGCCAGCCGATATAAAGTTCGGAACACCCCCTGAGAAACCCCAAACGATCTCGGAGTACGCAAATGATCTAATGCGACGGTTGAACCAGATACATCGGACAGTGCGAAATCACCTCGAATCGGCTACTGACCGCATGAAGACCAGGTATGATCTCAAGGCAAACTCTACTGGCTTCCAGCAAGATGACTTGGTGTGGCTTTATAACCCGCAACGGTGAAAGGGTAGGTCTCCAAAGTTGCAACATAATTGGGAGGGACCACACCGAGTTACAAAGCGAATCAACGACGTCGTATACCGAATACAGGAACATCGTAAGCCGAGAGCTAAAATGAAAATCGTGCATCTGGACCGTCTTGCCCCATATTACACCCAGGGAGAATTGACTACAAATAGCGACACATCTTTTCGGGGCGAAAAGAACTGAGGGGGGGGGGCAGTGTTACATGTACAAATAATTACATGTACAAATAATCCTGCGAGCTGCTGTCGCAATTGTTTTCATAATCATTAAGAACGTCAACAAATGAATTTACTCGAACCCACGAGAACCCAACAAGCATGATCAACATCTGCAAGTGACGTCACTCCATTCATTAATTTGCTCGAATCTACCAGGTACCTCTCGGTAGAACATTCGCCAATGTACGAGAAATGGGTGAATAGGTAGAGACCCTATATAAAGGGGAGCTGAATGAATGGGGGGATCATTCATTACAACCGCGATAGAAAACTGCGATATAGTGGAACGCGAAGTAAAGACGATTGATTGTTTGAGTGCGAAGTGATTTTAAGTGGACAGTTGAATGACAAATTTATATACTTAGTGAAAATTAAAATTGTGAAATACTTAAATAAGTAATTGTGCATTTTTGTGATTAATTGAATAAACTCTTTTAAGTTAATTTAAAAGACATTGCGTTTTAACTTCCCCGGAACATTAAAATTATTGGCCGCGAACCAATAACACGCGACAGTATATATACATGTATATACATATATATAAATATATATATATATATATATATATATATATATATATATATATATATATATATATATATATATATGTATATAGATATATGTATATATATGTATATATATATATATGTATATATATATATATATATATATATATATATAATGTATGCAAAAAACCAGCAATATATATATATATATATATATATATATATATATATATATATAATATATATATATATATATATATATATATATATATATATATATATATATATATATATATATGTATATATATAAGTGACGTCAGAGCCACTGCACTTGGACATCCATGCCACCCAAGTATATAATATAAACAAAGTATTTAATTGAAATTCGCACGAACGAATTCATGGGAATGTTGAGATAAGATATTAATTAATATAAATCCCATGCATCCGTTTGATTATTGCTGTTTGGTCTACATTGATTCCTTTTAGCAGATAAGCGACGTTCCCTTTGTATGAAGAAGTGGAATGGGAACGAATCATATGAATGTCAAGTTAGTCTTAAATTAATATTCAAAGAATAAAGTTGTTCCTTCAAAATTTTAAATCTCGCGTTTTAATTTTTTTTGGTCAACAAACGGAAAATTTTTTCCCAATTTTTCCAAAAACTGGAAACTGAAAAAGGAAGTTTCGATACGCGTCGTGTCAGTTATTAGAAGTGCAGTAGAAATTGTCCGGAATATTACCGCCGAAATCGCACGGACTTAACTGAAAGTGATAGTGAAAGTGAATTTTTAACGAATTGAGCTCAAATCAATAACGTAAAAAATTCTAGTGCAAGTTACTTCTCTGGAGTTTTCGACAGAGGATAACTTTTAAACCAAAATAAAATAACTCAGATGCAAAAAAAATCTGCAGCGGACCCCCCTTCAATAACTGACCAAGTGAAATAAAGTGATTTTGAAAATAAATAATTAAATAAGAAAATCATATTAGTGGAGAATCAAATAACAAGCGAAACTAAAATCAGAAGTGCTAATTGGAAATTAGAAGTGATATTTCACCTTTTTGAATAAAAAGTCAAGATGGAAGCAATCCGACAACAATTAAATAACATCAATCCACCTGTGCAACAAGGAAACCCGAATGCCACAGCTGATAAGACAGCTCGAGTGATGGCCTCAGTTAGACCCTTTACCGGAGACGAAGATGTTACAACGTTTGTCAGACAAGTCGACCTCGTATATGATGCAATTGAAAACCAGCCAGACCGAAGTTTTGTAGAAAGTTTCTATATTTTTCCAAAAATATGTGGATATACAGCGGAAATCGTTGGAAACATACCCATCAATCAAAGGAATTGGAAACTGGCGAGGGAACTTCTCCTGAATATTTTCACAACCCAAGAATCGTATGGGCGGCTGTTTGAGAAAGCATCACGACCTTCATCTAATAGACCTGTAAGTGACGTTTATCATTTTCTATTAAAATTACAAAATGATATGCTCAAAAAATGTATTTCTGAGCAAAATAATGTATGTAATGAAATTTCAATACGCGAAATTATAAATAATATATATTTAAACAAAAAATTGTAATGTGACGCCTACGCCCGGGAATCGAGGTGATTCCGATCCCGAACCCTTGCACTCGGCCAGATGGGTATGACCTCGAAAGGCAAGCGGACTTCATCTCTCGTGCGGATGCCGTTGCGCAGAAATTTTTTTTTCTCCTAATATTTAGATCTGTGGATTTAAATATTTGCAACAGAATATTAACCAAAACCCCGACGCATTTCGAGACATATCCATTTGGCAATGCCCCCTGCACCGTGGCCATCGAAAAACTATGGCACTGGCGACATATGGAGATGCACATTGCCACCATGTGGCGTGCCATTCCACACACATCTGTTTTGTCGGTGGTTGTCAGATTGACAGTCCGGCGCCACGAGAAAAAGAAACGGGGGAAATAACTGCGATTTTTAGTGGTCAACGAAAAAGTATAGTTTTTGTACGATTGACTGTTTTAAAAAAACAAAAAAAATATAAAATTCCGAGGTGTTCGTGTGAATAGTTAGATCGGTTGGAGAAAATTGCAAATCCCGGAAAGTTGGCAAAGTTTTCTTGATCTGCGCTATCGCCGCGAGTTTCATAAGAATATCACGGCGACGATAAAATTTGAATGAGAAATTCCTTCTCGTTCGGTTTTGTGTTTGCCATCATCGGGTCTTGTGCATAAGAAGCTGGAGTGGTTCTCGATAATTTCGAGATTGAAAGGCCAATTGGACGACCTAAAAACCGAAAGGAAATGGACATTCTGGACATCGCGAGGGTGTTAATAAATGTCGATAAATAAAACCCTGCGCCGGAAAGCGCTGAGTGCGCTTCGTGGCGAAACGTAAGTGCGAACACAAAATGACGGTACCGTTTGTTTTTAACAGTTGGAATCTTTGACAGGCGGCGTTGCGTTTGATCGCTCCGAGGATCTTTTTACTGTTGCTCCGCATAAGCTTGCTCTCATATGTGCCTGATTGAAAGATGGATACATATAGGGTTCAAGAATGTAGAGAACGTTCTGTTGGATGGAAAGCAAGGTACCGCTGTTCTTAGAAAACAAGGAAGTTGTCCAGAAAACATCGATGGATACCCATCAACCTGTGCAGTCATTAAAAACAAAAATTGCTTACCAGCACCCCACATCCCAGTGAGCTCCTCAAAAATTGGTGAGCCGAGTGGAAAACAAAAACATTTTTCAATGAAACAACGGTATCATATTCGGTAATAAGACTAAAGTGTTGTAACCTGACAAGTATGTACGTATTTCTTGCTATTTATCTAACATAAAAACCAACGAATCAAGTCCCGGACTCCACGGGTTATAAAAAAATAAGATAACACAAAAAAATAAGTTTAAGCTATCCAAATTATTCGTAGTTGTCTCATAGTTGTTTCAATGACAGCAACAGCGCATACGTTGTTCTGATGCTTTGTAAAAACAAAGGACCTATGATAGGATTTCACACTCATAAGAAGATTCTAAGTGGCTACGAATGTCATTTTTGTATTTGGTTAGTAAAAAAAAATCTTGAGGACAATCAAATAATTCGCCGCGATCTGAAATTGGGAAATCTGTTCCTAAACGACTTTTGATCAATAAGAATAGAATGAAAATTAACACCTTCTAAACATTTCTTACGACCTTAATTGTGAGTGAAATATGAGTAAAATCCAAATTCTACTAAGTGACCGGATCCACAAAACTCTATTCCGGGCTACCTTAACTATTGCAAACAATCAACAAGCGACCCAAACTACTCGAACATTTAGATTCCTCTTTTTCGTTATTTTTAATTGTGACGAACGTGCAGTACTTACCAATTTTATTACTTTCTCTGTTTTAAATTAGGAGCATGTCCATATTTGGAAACAAAAAAATCCTTTTTCCTTTAATAATTTTAATATTTAACTATTATTCTTGTAAATATTCCTTATTAATTACTTTGGTAAATTTAGTGTCAGTTGAATGCATGCGATGAAAATCCTATGGTTAATCCCTTTAACGCATGCGCATTTAACCATTTATTTTATAGATCAGGGAAACTAAAGGTGTATGGGTTTTATTATCAACTGAAATAGCAGCTCAATACAGAGCTTCTTTGTTTAGTACTCTTATAGAGTTTAAAATGACAAAATTCGGCAAATATAGACTAATATTACCTGAGAGGAATCTACCCCTTGGTACAATCATTCGGTAAATTTGTTAACAAGCCCGAAAAAAAAACTTTGACATTGTTTTTCTTCTATAATTGGGTTGAGTCTTACTTTCTTATACCCTTCCAATTATCTGAAGGAACTATGAGAGTAATCGCTTTTGTTGACGTACTTCCAATTTTGATATTTAATAAGTATGCTGTAGATTAACAAGGTTTTTGTGACTTTGACCTGATTATATAAAATTTATTTGGTCAGGTGTCAGCCTTTTTCAAATTAATTACAGCAGGTTTTCCAATTCGTCAGATATTCAATATTATAAACCAAACATATTAAAAGGAATTCAGCTGGAATATTTTGCACAGCATAAACTCAGATTTATCTTAAGGTAATAACCATCAACATAAATTAAATTCGTAGTATTTTTTTTTTCTACTTAAATATGAACAGTCGATCATAAAGAATTAAATGTCAGCTCAGAATTTCGATTGGTAGTTGAAAGAAGAGATACCATACTAGTATTTTTAAATAAGCTAAAAAAAAGAAAATTAAGAATATTCAATTCAATGTTAAAAACAACGTAAACGTTATGTATGTACATTCTATTACAATGAAAGGAAAAGAAATTAACATTTGCATGGTTTCAATGTATAATATAATATATATAATATACAAGAAAATTTCAACCCATCATCAAACAAAAGAAATGATTTAAAAGATTCTAGTATATTATGCCTGTTATTAAAACAATTCAGAAAAAAATCAAAAAATTTAAGATATACACAAAAACAGTAAATATTCATTATATACTATATATCGATATATATTTAGAATTAGACATCAAGAAATACATTTAGAATACAATGAGCTCAGTGATTCACCATTGAAGTACTAAAAAGGGTTAAATAATATTTTTTTTTCTAAAACAAAAAGGAAAGAAAATGAAATAACGTAAAATCGAATTCTAATAACCTGAAAAATACAATACAAATGCAGCTAGGCAAACAGCAAGAAGTAAATAGAATTATCAGAGCATTAAAGTCATATGAACTAGAATATTTGACAAATCCATTAATTGCCAAAAATAATTGATGAAGAAAATATTTTTCATGATATAAATAAACATAAAAAAATATATTTTTCTGAAGGAAATCAAACAAAGCATAACAATAAATGTACATCGTATTTTATGTGCACATATCCAGGCGCTCAGGTATAAAAAGCAACAAACAACTGAAATTGTTCTTGCAACAAACGCATATGAAATAAACAATTAGGACAGCATAGGTTAGACCTACATATTTTATCAAATAATATACATTTGTAATTTTGTAACATTACACTATACGAAACAATAACATGAATTGCTAAAGAGATAACCACGACTTTCCTTTTCAGCGGAGAGTGCAGGGTAGGTATGTCGTCGCGAGGGTAGGGTTTCGACAAATCCGCTGAGGTCGGTTTCGCGTCGCGCGCGGTACTCGGTACCTTTGTTGTTTTGTCATTTTATTTAGAGTAGTTTTCGTCGGGTTGAGTTAGAGTAGCATACTTTTCGGTACCGCGTCGGTAAAATTCGGTAACGCGAAACGGAAATTAGATTTGTGGACTTTGACTGTTTAATGAAGAAATACGGAGTAACGTAAAGTAGGTTCTTCTCCGTATGGTTTTGTTTTGATAACGCGTTTTGAAAACGGGCATGTTCAGGTGGCTGAAAATATTGTAATTGAGCGTAACCCATTCGGAGACCCGCGACCGAAATCCTCTCCGAACTAGCTGGCCGACAAGCAGCCACCGCGTGAATGGGTTACGGTGCACGGAATGGTTGACCTGTTGGTACCATCCGTTGGCACTACTCAGACTTAACGTCTAGAACCGATGAGAGGTCGGTTCCGCGTTCGAACTTAAAATGTAGAAAATCATTACAAAATTCCAAAAATTATGTCAGTGGCTTTTTTCAACGCAGAAGCCATAAACCTCATGGAGTCGTATTTGTACCTTTTGCAGCAAAATATGTTGAATAACCCTCGATACGACAATGTAAGTAGAAACAATAATGGCCATAAAAGAAGTAAAAATGATAATCGAACAAACTCTAATAATGCCCATTTTTTTCCAAAACGTGAACCCTCAAAACCATAGCCCCCTACACAATTATTTCCAACCGAATAGGAGATATAATGAGGAGTATTCTGGCATTTCTAATCAACAAAACCATAATAGAAATTAAACTAATAACAGAATTAACAGGAATATTAACAGAAATAATAATAATAACAACAATAATAACAGAAATGATAACCGATGGAAGTTTATAACACCGAAAAAATAATACGAATAGGAGACGAATTCAAGATTTAGAGAATAATTATAATCAAAACGTTAACCAGATGTCTGCAAACCAGGATTTTTGCGAAGACCTACTTCCAGAAACTTACTTTTAGTAGATATCAGCATTGAAAATGAAGTGGTGAGAACTTTAATTGATACCGGAAGTACGATTTCCGTTATCGATTCAAGTAAATTATCTCACCTGAAAAGAAAACCATTAAGGGAACCATGCCAGATAAATACTATATCAGGTCATGTAAAGCTACATAATGAAATTGTAAGCCACCTTCCCCTTGAATTTCAGCATCCTAAATTTAAAAAATATATCACTTGGAAAGAAACCAATCTAGAAAACAAGGATTATGAAGCTATTTTGGGTAACAACATTTTAGAACCACTGGGTGTGCTCATTAATATGGGACAAAAATATTTACTTGTGGGTGAAAAGAAGATCCCATTTATATTCCCATGTCTATTAGGTAACGAGTTAATCCAATTGGAGGAAAGTGAAACCAATTCAGTAAAATTGAACCATTTAAACAATGAAGAAAAAACGAAATTAATGAAAGTATTAAATAAATTTCAAGATCTATTTTATAAAGAAGGAGATATTCTGCAACCTACAAACAAAGTTGTACATAAAATTTACACTATAACTCTCCTCTTTGGGTTGTACCCAAAAAAATGGTCAACTCAGGAGCAAAGAAGTGGAGAATTGTAATAGACTATAGAAAACTAAATGAAAAGACAATTGAAGACAAGTTTCCTATTCCGAATATTGAAAATATTCTTAGTAAGCTTGGCGAAGCACAATATTTTACAATGGACCTTGCAAAAGGATTCCATCAAATTCCCGTTGCTGAGAATGATAGAGCTTAAACAGCATTTTCGACCCCTTATGGTCACTATGAATTCAATCAAATGCCTTTTTTCCTTAAAAATGCGCCAGCTTCCTTCCAAAGAATGATGAACGAAGTTCTAGACAACCTCATCAACAAGGTCTGCATAGTCTACCTTGACGATATACTTGTATTATCTTCATCCTAGAAGAATATATTACAAATCTCACAAAATTTCTAAAAAGATTATAGGAGAATGGCCTGAAATTACAAACCGATAAATGCAATTTTCTCAGAAGAGAAGAAGGTATTAAACCTAACCCAAAACTTGTCAAGAAAATATTAAGAGTAGAAATTCCAAGAACACAAAAGGAAATGAAATCATTTTTGGGAATTACAGGGTACTATCGGAAGTTTATTAAGGATTACGGAAAAATGGCCCGACCTTTCATTAAATGTTTCAAAAAGGGCGCAAAAATTGACATTAATAATTCCGAATATAGAAACGCGTTTGAAGCATTGAAAAAGTCCTTGATTTATCCACCTGTTCTCAAGTATGCAGAAATGGATAAGGAATTTGAAGTCACAACTGATGCATCAAACTACGCAGTTGGAGCAGTTCTTTCACAGAATGGACATCCTATATGGTACGCTAGCAGGACACTAAACGAGCACGAGAAAAATTACGCAACCGTAGAGAAGGAGCTACTTGCAATTGTCTGGGGTATTAAGAAATTTAGGGCGTATATTTACGGAAAGGAATTCAGACTAAATGCGGACCATCAGCCTTTGAAATGGCTACAAGTCAAATATAAAGGAAAGGACATAAGCCCAAGGCTACAACGATGGCTAATTGAACTCGGAGAGTACAACATCAAAATCAAATACATAAAAAGAAAAGATATACCAGCCGATTTTTTGTCATGGATTGTAAAGAACGAAGAAATGAATCTACTCAACAACGAGATTGAGGACAATAGAATGGAAAATGAAAGTCTAGCACCAACAATACATACACAAGCGGAAAATTTAAACGATCATTTTGAGATTCACGGCTCAATTATCAATGGGTTAAATAATCAAATTCTTTTAACAAATAGAACAGATATAACAAAACCATTATTTAAAAAGCGAAGGCTAATCATTAATGAAAGCGAAATAACAGGCGACGTATCAATTCTTTTGGGAAAGTTGAAGCAATTTATTAGACCGATAAAGATTGGTATTTATTCAGATTTGGATGGTCATTTATATAATAAAGTCCATCAATTAATAATACGTCACTTTGATACAACTAACATCAAATTCATCAGATGTGAAACTGTTAAAAATATAAAGCAATACCATATAAAAGAAACCGGACACGCTAGAATAAATGAAAATTATAATGGCCTCAGAAAGCAAATATTTTTTCCGAATTTAAAGGAAATCATAAATTCATTTATACCTGCGAAATTTGCAATAAAAGTGAAATTTAAGGATACAGAAACCCCATCAGACATAGGAGAAATTGTGCATATGGATGTTGTAATAATCAAGGGAAATACGCCACAATACTTTATTTGAAGTCAACGGATGACTTTGGCCTGAAGGAGGCTTTGGCAAATTATTTTGCGAATCAAGGAAAGCCGAAGAAGATCGTTGCGGACAATCAATTGAATAGATTTTTGATAAGGCAGACAATTGTAGAAAAAGAAATCGAAATTCATTATACAATACCTAACGCACATACAGGAAATGCGGATGTCGAAAGGCTACACAGCAGCCTCAAAGAAAAATTACGAACAATGCATGATATAACTCAAAAGACTCTTATTGAAAAAGAGTACGAAGCGGTGGAATTTTATAATGGGCAAGTCCACTCTTCAACAAAAGAAAGACCAATAGACATCCTTAGAGGAAAAGTGTATAAAGAAACTGTTTTCAAAATCATGAAGCAAACTAAAGAAAAATTATCGATAAGCGAAATGAAACTAGAGAGTATTACGAAGAAACTAGAGATACGGGATTCATTAAAGATTTTAAAGCAAACAGGGACAAAATCCATCCTAAATATAAGAAAGCACCACTAACAGGAGTGGACTTTAACATAAAACGACCTTTCTTTTCAGAAATGGCTACCGATCAAAGTATTTATCAAAATCCTGATGCTCACCCTGATAATTAACCACTTCACGTCAAAGCGAGCCTTTCGATCGAGGAAATTAAAGAAGAAACCGGGTTCACGGAAGTCACTCTCAAACAAATAAAAATCCCCATTAATCATTACATGATATTGCATTCCACGAATATAGAGGAATTAGAGACTACCCTCGATATGATCGAAAATAATGCGAAATTAGCAGCAGGAAAAATTATAATTGAAAGCTCAGCGAAATCAACAAAATTTAATTGCAAAAGAAGACTATCAACAAGTTGAGTAAGCAGGAGAGTACTCCTACCAGAAGGTCTTTGTAAACATCCTAGGGTTGGAAACAACTTTTCTAATGACGTGAATCGATCATTTGAATTATTCGTCCAATACTTGGATATGGAATCGTTCGAATTTATGCAAAAGTTGCACCGTTTTTTTTCATAAGCACAGTGCAGCCGCCATTTTGATCTAGCTTAAATGATTTTTCTGAATGCTCGGCCGATTGAACATGTTCAAGTTAAACACTATTCCTTAAATTTTCATGAAAATTTAAAGAAAATGATAGTGGCTAAGTCAATTTTAAATATATATAGGGTTTTCCAATAAGAGATGTTATTTTGAATAGATCTTGTGATTTAACACCTTGCGACTTCTTCCTTTGGAGCCACGTGAAAAAGAAGGCCTACGCCAACAGCGATTCAAGACCTCAAAGATGAAACTCGTGAGGTTATCGAGGACATAGGGCAGCCACTTTGCGATCTGGTTATGGAAAATTTCATGAAAAGGATATGGTCCTGTAAGCGTGTCGTGGTGGTTATTTGCCTAATGTTATTAACGGCATATCTTTTTCTTTATAATGACATAAACATTCGATCATTCATATTAAAAAATGGCATTTTTCTTTTAATATCAAAATAACACCTCTTATTGAGAACCCTATATCAACTATAAACACGTGTTATTGTTGTTGTAATTCTATACAATTGAAATGGCTTTAACTCCCTTGATTATGATTCGATCTCAATTAAATTTTGTAAACTTATATATCTTATATTTCAAAAAGTTTAAAGGCACCTTTTAGGTTTTATGGGCAAAAATGTAAAATCTACAAATCATACTATTATTAACAAAGTTGAGCGAATTTCGATTTCTAAGGTATTTGTTGCCCTTGTTCTCATAAAGGTCCACGTTCGTGATAATTTTCAGATTTTTCGGCTGAAAGGTGTCCAATCGCGAGGGGGAAGGGAGGGACACCAATTTTTGGTACATTTTGCCTTCCCCTGGACCCCCTAATTCATATTTTGATTATTTTATTTCAGATTCTAAAAGTTCTAATCAAGACCTTTCATTTGATACCCCACTCGACTACCTTTGATTAAAAAAAATTTTTAAGGTCCAATTCGTTATTATGGGGGAGCCCCCTTGAAATTTTTCAAAAATTTTGGTAAGACCTTAACTTTTGAGGGACCATCACTTCTGACCTTTTCACAAAGTTTGAGCATTCTAGCTTCTATAGTTTCTGAGAAAATCAGCTGTGACGCACGGACAGACAGGTCGCGAAACTAGTAGGTCTTTGTAAAAAAAATTTTACAAAGACCTAAAAACCAGTACATTTTTAAGAGTTCCCTTTAATCTACGAGAAACTTTACTTAATCAAGAATGCAGTAATTCAGATATTATAAACAATGAAAGTAAAGTAAAGTAGGAATATTTTAACTGATGACCTATAATAAAAGATATTGAGGACAAGCTTAATGCTCAAATAATGACTTTTAGATACAAAATTTCTACATTAATACCCCATAGAGAAAAAAGAGGACTATTTAACTTTGTTGGAAAAGCCTACAAATATTTGTTTGGTACTTTAGACTCTGATGATAAAGAAGAAGTTGAAACATATTTTAAAGAAATTCAGGGTAACCAAAATAATGTAATTAATCAGCTTAGTAACCAAATGAAAATAAACCAGCACTTTAATAAATCGATTGAAACACATCAAATTGCAATTAACGAAAATCAAAAGATGTACAAAATGTACTTACAAATGAAGAAATTAAAGAATGCTCTATCGACTTCTATAAATTATCCCAAATAATACTCGGTTTGGCAACATTCAATAATAATATCATCTTCTTCTTCTCCTTTGCAGCACTACAGCCCCTCTCGGGCCTTCGCTTAGAGATAGTTAGAGTATCTCATTTTCATGACCATATTGATTTTTTCGGAAGTTGGTTTGGTCAGTACCATGCTGCCGTGTGCCTGCTCAGCTATGATATGATCTGATCAAATCAGTACATATCACCACTGAGTGAACACTCATAGTCTGTCCCAAAAATCCCCTGAACTAAATCACGTTGCCCGCAACGAGATTTGAACCTGGGACCTTCGGCTTATGCGTTCATGCTCTAACCACTAGACCACACAGACTAATAATAATATCATACTAATAATCAAAATTCCAAATAATACTGTAACTACTAACCTTAAACTATTCTACCCAATCCCCAATAGTAATCATGTGGAGTTATTAGAGGAAACCCGTAAATTGGTAGAATTCGATAATAAAACGTACAAATATGACTCTAATCTGGAACTAAAATCAATGCAAAGATTCTATTACTGTATTGTAACATTTCAAAATCTAGTAAATTTATAATAAACAAAGAAGAAAGTATACAACAAATCGATGATGGACTTATAATTGTTAAAAATTGTAATAATTGTACCTTAATGTCTACATGTGATGAAAGAAAAATCATACTAAATAAAAATTACTTAATAAATTTCAATAATTGTAAAATAAATATAAGAGATATGGAATTTTCTAGTATAAAAAGAGAATTTGTACAATACAACGAGTAATAATCCCCAAAAATAATATGGAGCCAATTAAAGTAAATAAATTAACTTTTGATGATGTAAAATTAAATTTCACCGAAAACCTGGAAAGACTTCAACTCTGAATAAAGTTGTTCCTTCTAAACTTTAAATCTCGCGTTTTAATTTTTTTTTGGACAACGGCTTAGGATCTCACATAAGTTATATATATATATATATATATATATATATATATATATATATATATATATATATATATATATATATATATATACATATATATATATATATATATATATATAAATATATATATATATATATATATATATAAATATATATATATATATATATATATATATATATATAAATATATATATATATATATATATATATATATATATATATATAAATATATATATATATATATATATATATATAAATTTATATATACGAGTATATATATATATCTATATATATATATATATATATATATAAATATATATATATATATACATATACATATATATATATATATATATATATATATATATATATCTATATATATATATATATATATATATGTGTGTATATATATATATATATATATATACATATATATATATATATATATATATATATATATATATATATATATATATATATATAACTTTGCCCACTATGCCGGCGACCCATAGATCGGACCGCCGTAGACGTCCCCCTCGGAACGCCCGTCCCAACGCGTGGAGCAGTGGCGAAAGGGGTTCCAGATGCCGAACCGCCCCAATCACTGATGGACTTTCAAGGAGCCGTAGGCGGTGAAGTTCCGGCTGCAGTTGTCGCGTCCGAGGTTACACCCGCGCCTTCCACCCACTCCATTGACACCCTCGTGGCGTTAATGCGGGATATGTCTGAGAGGATTGGCAACCTGGAGGGAAGGCTCCAGAACCTCCCCATGAGTCAACCACCCAGCCGCGTGAGAACTCCGCTTGGCTGGGAGCACAATCCCAGTGTGGCTATGCCCCACTCTCGACCATCTGATGGGCCCTACCTCCAAGAAACCACGACACAGCACCGCACCTCCGTTGGTACCTCCAGTCCCCTAAGCAGTCCCTTTCAACAGGTCAATCGAGGATGCGATTCCCCCGGGAACGCATGGACACCTTTCCGAGACCCAACGCCTCGTATCATGGAGAGTTGGCGCCTGAACTTCACGGGTTTCAACGATATGCTATCAGCGGACCGGTTCCTTTTCCGGATTCAGGCGTTAGTATCCAGCACCTTGGGAGGTGATTTCTCGGCCTTCCTCCGGCATGCACATCTTTTGTTCTGCGGAGATGCTGCCGACTGGTACTGGAGTTTTAAGGAATCGACGCCACGTCCCACTTGGAAATCTTTCAGTGCTGCCTTCCGCAATCGATTTGATGATGGCTTCACTGAGAGAGAACTAAGGGAACAGATAAAGAAACGGAAACAAGGCGCTCACGAACCGTTCGACCAGTACTACACAAGTATAGTGAGATTGAGCACTCGCTTGCGAACAACCATGCCCGAGGACGAACTGGTAGAAATTATCAGAGAGAATATGCGTTGGGATCTTCAGAACAGCCTTCTGCATTTTCCCATCAACGCCATACAGGGATTGCGCCTCCATGCCCGTAGGCAAGAACAATTGGATGAGCGGCGAAGTACCTTCCGTCCACAACCTCGCATAACGGGACCAAATCCCCGAAATCATCACACCGCGGAGTTGATGGCAGCGGACCACCTACTTGCTGATCCAGTACCAGTACCGAGGAGCGGAGCACCACAGGAGCTTGAGGACCCAGCAATGATTGATAGACCCTCCCTTGAAGCAATTACCAGCTCGACGGTCTGTTGGAACTGCCGACAAACGGGGCATCGGGTCTATGCATGTCCAGCGGAGCCGACGCTTTTCTGTTACCGATGCGGGAAGGCCGACACATACGCACCTGATTGCGCAAATTGCAAACTGCGAAAAAACTTGCCACCGAGTGCCGCGACCACCCGTCGGCACTCCTAAACCCCGGACGAACAAATCCTGAACCCATCACTAGCTATGACCAAGCCCCCGACATGACTCCAATTCAGCTGACTCGCACCGCCAAACACAGTTCTCCCGAAGTTCCACAACCGACGCCATCCTTTGTCGAGGCCAACGAGCAGGGAAATGATAGCGAGGCGAAAGTTCCTTGGCATGTCAAACCTTTCCACGTCAGGCTGCGGAATTATTTGGCTACTCGACAGCGCATCTTCCATGAGGAGTTGGCTACAACTGTCCCACCGCGAAGAAAGCGAGCCACGCGTCGGATGCGGAGCTTCTGGAGAAGAGTCAGGCAGTCGAGGAAGGTGCTGAAGGACATACACTTAGACGAATTATTGAGGGATGACGTTCGACCATATGCGTCAGTACACCTCCTGCAAAAACGGGTTAGTCGATACGGGAGCCTGTGTGAATTGCATATCAGCCGATTTTGCAGGGGAGGTACTGGCAATGCACGCGGACCAAATTCACCATTTTACCACCTGGTTAAGCACGGCGGACGGAACTCGTCACTCTGTAGTGGAAAAAATTACGACGGATGTTACCTTTAAGGGAGTAACTAAACCTCTGGAATTTTACATCATACCTCAATTAACCCAGAATCTTTATCTAGGAGTGGATTTCGTTCGAAAATTTAACTTGGCCCGGCACTATTTTCCGGCACGACCCTGGAGTCCGTCTCCACAATTCCGGACCAAACTCAAGCCAATCACTTATTACGACATACACTGGATGTGAATCAGCAGTTGAGACTTGACTCGGCTATATCGGCTTTTCCATCGCATGAGCAGGAAGGTCTCGGGCGGACTGCGCTGGTGTTATACACTATAGATGTGGGGGATGCTAAACCCATAAAACAGAGACATTTTGCCATATCTCCGGCGAAGGAAAAGTTGTTATATGCCGAAGTGGATCGAATGCTAGCATTAGGCGTGATCGAAGAATCGCAGAGCGCGTGGGCTTCCCCAGTCACCTTAGTTGTCAAGCCGAACAAGGTCCGGCTATGCTTAGATGCCAGACGCTTGAACGCCGTCACTGTCAAGGACGCATACCCTCTACCGTTGATTGAAGGCATTTTGAGTCGGTTGCCTAAAGCCCACTTCATCACGAGCTTAGACCTCAAGGACGCCTTCTGGCAAATTCCTTTAGACCCTGGCTCAAAGGAGAAAACAGCCTCCACAGTCCCAGGTCGCCCCTGTATCAATTCGTGACCATGCCATTCGGATTGTGCAATGCCCCTCAAACAATGACGCGCCTTCTGGATAAGGTGATACCACCTCATTTACGGCACCAAGTTTTCGTGTACTTGGACGATCTGTTGCTTATAACCGAGACCTTTAACGAACACATCGACCTGCTTCAGGAGGTGGCGTTACACATCCGGAGGGTAGGGTTAACAATCAACATACAGAAGAGTCAGTTCGTGATGACGGAGGTGAAGTATCTAGGTCACATCATTGGGCATGGGAATATCAAAACCGACCCGGACAAGACTCAAGCGATTGACGTTTTTCCATGACCCAAGACCACCAAGCAGTTACGCCGATTCCTAGGCTTATGCGGATGGTACCAGCGTTTCGTACGTGACTATGCCACCATTACCACTCCTTTGACCGACATGCTGCGTAAGGGACGTAAGTTCGTCTGGGAAGAGCCCAGCTTGCGAGCCTTTGAAGAGCTAAAGAAGAGTCTGACTACAGCCCCCGTACTGCACAGCCCGGACTTTGACAAACCGTTCTCAATCCATTGTGACGCGAGTCAACATGGGGTGGGAGCAGTCTAAGTCCAGGTTGCGCAAGACGGCGAGGAAAGACCTATAGCCTTCATGTCCCACAAGCTGAACCAGGCCCAGCGGAACTACACGGTCTCGGAGCAGGAATGCCCAGCGGCTGTGCTGGCAGTGAAACGTTTTCGAGCATATGTAGAAGGACATCCTTTTGAAATCGTCACTGATCATGCGTCACTGAAATGGCTGATGAGCCAAACTGATCTCCACGGCCGCTTGGCCAGATGGGCCTTGAAATTACAGGCGTTTGACTTCACGATAAGACACCGCAAAGGAAGTCAGCACGTGGTACCGGACACACTATCAAGGATGTTCGCCCCTGAAGGAGCCGAGTTGGCCCAGGAGGACGACAGCCCCCTATGGATCGACTTGGACCATTCCGCCTTCAAGTCAGCATGTTATACCCAGCTGCTGAATACGATTCAGAACCAGTTGCTACAGCTGCCAGAACTACGGGTGACGGAGGGATTTATATACAAGCGGACGAAACACGCCTCCGGAGACCCCATTCAAGAAGAGGAACAGTGGAAGTTATGGGTGCCCGAAGAACTGACATGCGAATTGATTAAGCGGGCTCATGACCACCCATTGAGTGCACACGGCGGGGTCGTACGCTTCGGCGGCTGAAGACTTACTTCTTTTGGCCTAAGATGGCGCAGCAAGTGAAAAAGTACGTAGCCGCTTGTGAGCTGTGCAAATGCACGAAAGCGCCCAATTCTGTTCTTCGGCCCCCGGTGGGAAAATTCGAACTACCGGAGCGGGTGTTCCAGCGCCTGTATATAGATCTCATCGGTCCGTACCCTCGCTCGACTTCGGGATACACGAGAGCTGTCGTGGTCCTGGACCACTTGTCCAAATTTCCGATGGTGGAACCTCTTCGAAACCTGCACCCCGGCCCCATAGTCAGTTTTCTGGAAAATCGTGTTTTCCATATATTTGGAGTACCGGAGAAGCTGGTCTCCGACAACGGAGTTCAGTTCACCTCGTCTAGATTCCGAGAATTAATGGAGAAGTATGGCATTACGCATCAGCGGACTGCCGTTTATTCTCCGCAAGCCAATGCGTCCGAGCGATTGAACCGCACCCTTATAGCCGTCATTCGGGCCTACGTCCAACCGGATCAGAAGGATTGGGACCGCAGGATTTCCGCCATTACCTGTGCCCTGCGTTCGTCTTACCACTCCACCACAGGCATCTCCCCATACTTTGCCGTGTTCGGCCAGCATATGATTTGCCACGGAACCTCGTACCGGCTATTGCGACAGTTGAAAGGGTTGGAAGACCCAATAGTGGTGCTGGAGCCTCACGAAAAACTCGAAATTCTACGAGAACAAATCCGGGAGAGGATTGAAGACAGTAGACGGGTGGGGGAGGAGCGATACAATCTGCGAACCCATCCTTCTGGCTTCAAGGCTGGCGACGAAATCTACCGACGGAATTTTAGACAAAGTGAAGCAGGTCGGCACTACACTGCCAAGCTAGACAAGAAGTTCGTGAAGTGTCGAGTCTTACAAGTTTTAAGTCCCACGCGGTACCTCATTGCGGACATATCCGGAAGGGAGCTGGGAGTCTACCATGCCAAAGACCTACGACGCTGAGAGAGAAGAAAAAAAAAACATCTTGGGGCCAAGCAGCGTTTCCTTCAGTCTCCCTATGCCTCGTAGGCATCGTGGACACTGCCCTGTAATGAATCTTGTGACGCCGCTGGCGACTCACTAACACACCTTGCCACCGAGTGGCTTGGCATCTCATGTCGGTTGTGACAGTTGCACATCCCACGTCAATTTTGTCGTGGGATGTCAAAAGGAAATTGACAGCCACATGGCGGCAGAGTGTGGTTGTGAGTGAGTTCTACCTAAGCGTTCGTGCATTGTATTGTACCTCATCTCTGTAACAGTCGCTTTTATTTAAAATAAATTGTTTTACTTATAAGCCACCCTTATCGTTTCTCTTGACTAACGTGGTCGTGTTTCCGACAAGTTGAATATAGTCCACTAGTGTTGTGTTAGAGCGGATTGATAAATCTATCTTTTTCAAAATATTTCCTTGCGCATTCATTTACGCAAGGAACGAAGTTCACGAATTTGCAAAATGTTAAATTCTTCGCTTCCCAACTGAAACACAAAGGTATGATGTCAGTTCGATTCAACTATATAATCTAAACAAATGCATCCACCACAGTCGCCATCGTCACAAGCTGCATGGATGGGAAGTAGTGGCCGCCACCCAGGAGGATATCCCGGTTGAGCCCCCAAAGGCAGCGACAACTGTTGGAAGGTACCAAGTAAGTGTTATGAGGAAATATCGACAGTGCCCACATCATTGAGGTAACGGAATAAGTCCTGGAGCGAGATATGGTTTGCATACAATCTCGCGAGTAATTTCGTACGAAAATTTAAATGCAGTACTATTTAAAGACTTCTCCCTAATATTCATGAAAATAACGGTCGGAGCAATAATAGCATTTCTTATGGAAATAAGCGAATTCATGGTTCTGTCGCACACATCAAGTTTAACACTTTCGATAAGTGGAATATTTAAGGATATATGCCAACTCGTACTTGCCGTAGAAGTAGTTGGTGATCAGTTAAGCACAGTCAATATTTTAGGCTTAACACTTTGCCTAGGCGGTATTTGCTGCCATATTGCTCATAAATATGCAGTTTATTCACGATTGAAGAATGAAGAAGTATTTACCATAAACAACGAATCAGCTTCGAACAGTGTATCAACAAGTGTAAAATTTCGCAACAATACTGCTCCAAGTATTCCACTTTTGGATTCAAATGACTTAAATAACTCCGATTCAGAAGCTTCGCATAACAGTGATAACCAGGATGCATCGGAAGTTATATTCGATGTTCTAAAACGCCGCGATATAGCACGAAGGTAGTTACACCAGTGTTAAGACTAGGTTTAAGATTACTCGTTTCTTATCCAAGACCAATGTAAATTGGCACAAGATTTGTGTTGGAATCTATATCATAAACGTTATCTCATGCTGTGATCAATAGAAAAGCATTTAATTTAGTTTTCTTACCAACGAATGAATAGCAAAAATGCTACAGTTCGTTCGCAGATATATTCAGACGTATTTTAAAATACATTTAAAATTAGAGTAATCTAGCTAAAATTTCTTTCCATGTAAATTTCCTAAATAATTCCACTGGAATATAGAGGGTCCATAATCCGTTTTTTTATATATATAAATATTGTACAGGTTACACATAAACTGTCCAGTATGTAGACTATTACGCCGGCTTTTCAGTTATTAACCAAGCTTTTAAAAATAAATGCCTTTAAACATTCCATGTGCTCGTTACGCCCTTAACTTAAGATTCAAATCATCTCTGGGTATCATAGATGCCGCAACAATTTCAGTTAAGAATAGGAAGCTTTATTTGTTTCTACAAGTCTCTTTCACCTTAACTGTGTGCTTTAAATAGAGATAATGCTGGAGGGAAATGTACCGATTTATTAACTTTTTTTATGAAATCAAGTGAATTTGAAGATGAAATATTTGAATAGAATAATAGAGTGAAATCGAAAAACACGAGGAAATTAGATGTACCATAAAGTAAATGATAGCAAACTTTTTTTTAATTAAATGATATTTTGATGTTTACTGGATTTTTTTTTGAAATTAATACTTAGTCGCCTTTTACTGTTCTCATGTTTAAGCTTTTTTTTAAAAATTGATTTTTTCTCTTCGTTATATATAATTGAAATCAGTCCACCACAACACGATCGTGCACTATCGTAGTTTACTTCACTATAGCTTAGTTATTTTACATTAGTTCCATATGCCCCATGCTTTGAATTACTAAGAAGAAAATCAATTTCAAAGAATTCGAACAACGATTAGTAAATGGATATTACCCGTATTTCCACAATCATTAAACCTGATTGTAAACCCGAATGATAAATTGCAGGACATTCTCCTACAGATTCTGACTAAATAGGATATCTAATTAGAGTAGTTTACAGGATATGCATAGATATAAAAGTGGAAATATTTTTATGAAATAAGTTCAAAATCGGCTGACGTGATCGTTTTGTCACAACAATTATAAACCCATTTAAAATAAGCACCTAGAGTAAAACAAACACTTAGGGATAGATAAACAAGCTAAAAATTCATAGAGTATAACCTATATAACCCTCTTGATAAGAATTCGCGCTTGTATTAAACGACATAAGTGTAACATTTAGAGAAGAACTCATACAAAGAAGTTTAAAATTAATAATGAGAGAGCTAAAATCAAGTCCGATAAGGATCAGTATCCAATGTAAATATTTCCATGATTTTCTTTTGCGTTGCATATTTTTTTAAATTAAAGAAGTTTTGTTTTTAATTGGAAGCTAATAATATTTAAAATGAAACCCTGATTTTATCAAATTTAAAATATTGAAAGTTCAAAATGTCGAAAATGAATAAAAATTTATATAATATGAATTGCTAATTAAAACAAGACGTTCCTTTCCAGTAGTTCTGCTTTTCAGCGGGAAATGAGGTGCAGGGTAAGTATGCCGTCGCGAGGGTAGGGTTTGAGAAAATCCGCGGAAGTCGGTTTCGCGTTGCGCGCGGTACGCGGTACCTTAGTTGTTTTTGATTTTTCTTTAACGTAGCTTTCGTCGGGTTGAGTTAACGTAGTGTACTTTTCGGTACCGCGTCGGAAATTCGGGAACGCGAAATAAAAATTAGATTTTGTACTTTTGACTGGTTAATGAAGAAATACGGAGTAACGTAGAATAGGTTTCCTCTCCGTATGGTTTTGTTTTTGTAACGCGTTTGTAAACGGGCGTGTACAGGTGGCTGAATATTGTAAATGAGCGTAACCCATTCGGAGACCCGCGACCGAAATCCTCTCCGATCCAGCTGGCCGACAAGCAGCCACCGCGTGAATGGGTTACGGTGCACGGATTGGTTGACCGGTTGGTACCATCCGTTGGCACTACTCAGACTTAACGTCTAGAACCGATGAGAGGTCGGTTCCCCGTTCGCAAATAAACATAAAAATCATTACAAATGGCGCCCAACGTGGGGCCCAAAACATCCTAAGGGGATAAACGATTCGCGTCTTCTGACGAGTTGGTCCTTTACGGAGGATGTAAGGTACTCTGGTACTCGAGCCTCACAAACAGGAGCAGTGGAGTTGTGTGATACACACTAGCAGTCGCTTCACGTGAGTTTTAGCTTCCGCTTTCCTTTGTTTGATTTTTTTTTTCGCGACAGAATCCTTCCGATGTGTTGTCCCAGGTTAACCCCTGTAAGGACCTTCTATTTTCTTGATGGAACTGTCAGCCAGATGGGGTTTCTCCTGTCGGCCTGGACTCTCAAGAAAATAGAAGGCTACCTTGCCTTTATGTCGCGGAAGGATTCTACTTATTTCGTATGCGTGATAGACGAGTGGTATCGGTTCAACGTTCGGTGGCGTATGCTGGAGTTGCGGAGCCCGGAATGCTTCCACGCGTCGGGAATTTTGACCGCGTACAAAACCGTTACGGTAGCTCTACCACTTGTCTCGTCGAGTCATTTAACGTAGTTTAGAGACGGTTTTGTGATGTATGTGGGTTTAGGGGTTAATTTTTGTAAATCGACCAAAAGCACCCTTTCTTCGGCAGACTACCACGCACTCTCATTTCCCTTTGGAAGTCGACTGCTGGAAAGGAAAGGACTGTCAAATATTTTTTTTTCCCCACTTATTAATAGCTCGCCACTATCGGCCACTAACTTAGTAGTGAGTTTTCTTTTTCACTTATATAGTAGGAATAAGTATATCTTATATTTTTTTTTCTTTCCCAGTAATATTAGCAACAACCAAAACAAGCAACAACAAATATGGCAACGAAGCGGACCCCAGATAAGCGTTGGACCAGATCCAAAACGGTCCAACCAGCTAACTGCGGGATCTGCTTCGAAGACGTAGTGGAGGGCGTACACAGCGTGCGATTGGAGTGTGGACACCTTTTCCACCGTGCCTGTGTCCAACAGCTCCTCCTCACGTCCGAACTTTGCCCACTATGCCGGCGACCCATAGATCGGACCGCCGTAGACGTCCCCCTCGGAACGCCCGTCCCAACGCGTGGAGCAGTGGCGAAAGGGGTTCCAGATGCCGAACCGCCCCAATCACTGATGGACTTTCAAGGAGCCGTAGGCGGTGAAGTTCCGGCTGCAGTTGTCGCGTCCGAGGTTACACCCGCGCCTTCCACCCACTCCATTGACACCCTCGTGGCGTTAATGCGGGATATGTCTGAGAGGATTGGCAACCTGGAGGGAAGGCTCCAGAACCTCCCCATGAGTCAACCACCCAGCCGCGTGAGAACTCCGCTTGGCTGGGAGCACAATCCCAGTGTGGCTATGCCCCACTCTCGACCATCTGATGGGCCCTACCTCCAAGAAACCACGACACAGCACCGCACCTCCGTTGGTACCTCCAGTCCCCTAAGCAGTCCCTTTCAACAGGTCAATCGAGGATGCGATTCCCCCGGGAACGCATGGACACCTTTCCGAGACCCAACGCCTCGTATCATGGAGAGTTGGCGCCTGAACTTCACGGGTTTCAACGATATGCTATCAGCGGACCGGTTCCTTTTCCGGATTCAGGCGTTAGTATCCAGCACCTTGGGAGGTGATTTCTCGGCCTTCCTCCGGCATGCACATCTTTTGTTCTGCGGAGATGCTGCCGACTGGTACTGGAGTTTTAAGGAATCGACGCCACGTCCCACTTGGAACTCTTTCAGTGCTACCTTCCGCAATCGATTTGATGATGGCTTCACTGAGAGAGAACTAAGGGAACAGATAAAGAAACGGAAACAAGGCGCTCACGAACCGTTCGACCAGTACTACACAAGTATAGTGAGATTGAGCACTCGCTTGCGAACAACCATGCCCGAGGACGAACTGGTAGAAATTATCAGAGAGAATATGCGTTGGGATCTTCAGAACAGCCTTCTGCATTTTCCCATCAACACCATACAGGGATTGCACCTCCATGCCCGTAGGCAAGAACAATTGGATGAGCGGCGAAGTACCTTCCGTCCACAACCTCGCATAACGGGACCAAATCCCCGAAATCATCACACCGCGGAGTTGATGGCAGCGGACCACCTACTTGCTGATCCAGTACCAGTACCGAGGAGCGGAGCACCACAGGAGCTTGAGGACCCAGCAATGATTGATAGACCCTCCCTTGAAGCAATTACCAGCTCGACGGTCTGTTGGAACTGCCGACAAACGGGGCATCGGGTCTATGCATGTCCAGCGGAGCCGACGCTTTTCTGTTACCGATGCGGGAAGGCCGACACATACGCACCTGATTGCGCAAATTGCAAACTGCGAAAAAACTTGCCACCGAGTGCCGCGACCACCCGTCGGCACTCCTAAACCCCGGACGAACAAATCCTGAACCCATCACTAGCTATGACCAAGCCCCCGACATGACTCCAATTCAGCTGACTCGCACCGCCAAACACAGTTCTCCCGAAGTTCCACAACCGACGCCATCCTTTGTCGAGGCCAACGAGCAGGGAAATGATAGCGAGGCGAAAGTTCCTTGGCATGTCAAACCTTTCCACGTCAGGCTGCGGAATTATTTGGCTACTCGACAGCGCATCTTCCATGAGGAGTTGGCTACAACTGTCCCACCGCGAAGAAAGCGAGCCACGCGTCGGATGCGGAGCTTCTGGAGAAGAGTCAGGCAGTCGAGGAAGGTGCTGAAGGACATACACTTAGACGAATTATTGAGGGATGACGTTCGACCATATGCGTCAGTACACCTCCTGCAAAAACGGGTGTCAGTTTTAGTCGATACGGGAGCCTGTGTGAATTGCATATCAGCCGATTTTGCAGGGGAGGTACTGGCAATGCACGCGGACCAAATTCACCATTTTACCACCTGGTTAAGCACGGCGGACGGAACTCGTCACTCTGTAGTGGAAAAAATTACGACGGATGTTACCTTTAAGGGAGTAACTAAACCTCTGGAATTTTACATCATACCTCAATTAACCCAGAATCTTTATCTAGGAGTGGATTTCGTTCGAAAATTTAACTTGGCCCGGCACTATTTTCCGGCACGACCCTGGAGTCCGTCTCCACAATTCCGGACCAAACTCAAGCCAATCACTTATTACGACATACACTGGATGTGAATCAGCAGTTGAGACTTGACTCGGCTATATCGGCTTTTCCATCGCATGAGAAGGAAGGTCTCGGGCGGACTGCGCTGGTGTTATACACTATAGATGTGGGGGATGCTAAACCCATAAAACAGAGACATTTTGCCATATCTCCGGAGAAGGAAAAGTTGTTATATGCCGAAGTGGATCGAATGCTAGCATTAGGCGTGATCGAAGAATCGCAGAGCGCGTGGGCTTCCCCAGTCACCTTAGTTGTCAAGCCGAACAAGGTCCGGCTATGCTTAGATGCCAGACGCTTGAACGCCGTCACTGTCAAGGACGCATACCCTCTACCGTTGATTGAAGGCATTTTGAGTCGGTTGCCTAAAGCCCACTTCATCACGAGCGTAGACCTCAAGGACGCCTTCTGGCAAATTCCTTTAGACCCTGGCTCAAAGGAGAAAACAGCCTCCACAGTCCCAGGTCGGCCCCTGTATCAATTCGTGACCATGCCATTCGGGTTGTGCAATGCCCCTCAAACAATGACGCGCCTTCTGGATAAGGTGATACCACCTCATTTACGGCACCAAGTTTTCGTGTACTTGGACGATCTGTTGCTTATAACCGAGACCTTTAACGAACACATCGACCTGCTTCAGGAGGTGGCGTTACACATCCGGAGGGTAGGGTTAACAATCAACATACAGAAGAGTCAGTTCGTGATGACGGAGGTGAAGTATCAAGGTCACATCATTGGGCATGGCAATATCAAAACCGACCCGGACAAGACTCAAGCGATTGACGTTTTTCCATGACCCAAGACCACCAAGCAGTTACGCCGATTCCTAGGCTTATGCGGATGGTACCAGCGTTTCGTACGTGACTATGCCACCATTACCACTCCTTTGACCGACATGCTGCGTAAGGGACGTAAGTTCGTCTGGGAAGAGCCCAGCTTGCGAGCCTTTGAAGAGCTAAAGAAGAGTCTGACTACAGCCCCCGTACTGCACAGCCCGGACTTTGACAAACCGTTCTCAATCCATTGTGACGCGAGTCAACATGGGGTGGGAGCAGTCTAAGTCCAGGTTGCGCAAGACGGCGAGGAAAGACCTATAGCCTACATGTCCCACAAGCTGAACCAGGCCCAGCGGAACTACACGGTCTCGGAGCAACAATGCCTAGCGGCTGTGCTGGCAGTGAAACGTTTTCGAGCATATGTAGAAGGACATCCTTTTGAAATCGTCACTGAAATGGCTGATGAGCCAAACTGATCTCCACGGCCGCTTGGCCAGATGGGCCTTGAAATTACAGGCGTTTGACTTCACGATAAGACACCGCAAAGGAAGTCAGCACGTGGTACTGGACACACTATCAAGGATGTTCGCCCCTGAAGGAGCCGAGTTGGCCCAGGAGGACGACAGCCCCCTATGGATCGACTTGGACCATTCCGCCTTCAAGTCAGCATGTTATACCCAGCTGCTGAATACGATTCAGAACCAGTTGCTACAGCTGCCAGAACTACGGGTGACGGAGGGATTTATATACAAGCGGACGAAACACGCCTCCGGAGACCCCATTCAAGAAGAGGAACAGTGGAAGTTATGGGTGCCCGAAGAACTGACATGCGAATTGATTAAGCGGGCTCATGACCACCCATTGAGTGCACACGGCGGGGTCGTACGCTTCGGCGGCTGAAGACTTACTTCTTTTGGCCTAAGATGGCGCAGCAAGTGAAAAAGTACGTAGCCGCTTGTGAGCTGTGCAAATGCACGAAAGCGCCCAATTCTGTTCTTCGGCCCCCGATGGGAAAATTCGAACTACCGGAGCGGGTGTTCCAGCGCCTGTATATAGATCTCATCGGTCCGTACCCTCGCTCGACTTCGGGATACACGAGAGCTGTCGTGGTCCTGGACCACTTGTCCAAATTTCCGATGGTGGAACCTCTTCGAAACCTGCACCCCGGCCCCATAGTCAGTTTTCTGGAAAATCGTGTTTTCCATATATTTGGAGTACCGGAGAAGCTGGTCTCCGACAACGGAGTTCAGTTCACCTCGTCTAGATTCCGAGAATTAATGGAGAAGTATGGCATTACGCATCAGCGGACTGCCGTTTATTCTCCGCAAGCCAATGCGTCCGAGCGATTGAACCGCACCCTTATAGCCGCCATTCGGGCCTACGTCCAACCGGATCAGAAGGATTGGGACCGCAGGATTTCCGCCATTACCTGTGCCCTGCGTTCGTCTTACCACTCCACCACAGGCATCTCCCCATACTTTGCCGTGTTCGGCCAGCATATGATTTGCCACGGAACCTCGTACCGGCTATTGCGACAGTTGAAAGGGTTGGAAGACCCAATAGTGGTGCTGGAGCCTCACGAGAAACTCGAAATTCTACGAGAACAAATCCGGGAGAGGATTGAAGACAGTAGACGGGTGGGGGAGGAGCGATACAATCTGCGAACCCATCCTTCTGGCTTCAAGGCAGGCGACGAAATCTACCGACGGAATTTTAGACAAAGTGAAGCAGGTCGGCACTACACTGCCAAGCTAGACAAGAAGTTCGTGAAGTGTCGAGTCTTACAAGTTTTAAGTCCCACGCGGTACCTCATTGCGGACATATCCGGAAGGGAGCTGGGAGTCTACCATGCCAAAGACCTACGACGCTGAGAGAGAAGAAAAAAAAAACATCTTGGGGCCAAGCAGCGTTTCCTTCAGTCTCCCCATGCCTCGTAGGCATCGTGGACACTGCCCTGTAATGAATCTTGTGACGCCGCTGGCGACTCACTAACACACCTTGCCACCGAGTGGCTTGGCATCTCATGTCGGTTGTGACAGTTGCACATCCCACGTCAATTTTGTCGTGGGATGTCAAAAGGAAATTGACAGCCACATGGCGGCAGAGTGTGGTTGTGAGTGAGTTCTACCTAAGCGTTCGTGCATTGTATTGTACCTCATCTCTGTAACAGTCGCTTTTATTTAAAATAAATTGTTTTACTTATAAGCCACCCTTATCGTTTCTCTTGACTAACGTGGTCGTGTTTCCGACAAGTTGAATATAGTCCACTAGTGTTGTGTTAGAGCGGATTGATAAATCTATCTTTTTCAAAATATTTCCTTGCGCATTCATTTACGCAAGGAACGAAGTTCACGAATTTGCAAAATGTTAAATTCTTCGCTTCCCAACTGAAACACAAAGGTATGATGTCAGTTCGATTCAACTATATAATCTAAACAAATGCATCCACCACAGTCGCCATCGTCACAAGCTGCATGGATGGGAAGTAGTGGCCGCCACCCAGGAGGATATCCCGGTTGAGCCCCCAAAGGCAGCGACAACTGTTGGAAGGTACCAAGTAAGTGTTATGAGGAAATATCGACAGTGCCCACATCATTGAGGTAACGGAATAAGTCCTGGAGCGAGATATGGTTTGCATACAATCTCGCGAGTAATTTCGTACGAAAATTTAAATGCAGTACTATTTAAAGACTTCTCCCTAATATTCATGAAAATAACGGTCGGAGCAATAATAGCATTTCTTATGGAAATAAGCGAATTCATGGTTCTGTCGCACACATCAAGTTTAACACTTTCGATAAGTGGAATATTTAAGGATATATGCCAACTCGTACTTGCCGTAGAAGTAGTTGGTGATCAGTTAAGCACAGTCAATATTTTAGGCTTAACACTTTGCCTAGGCGGTATTTGCTGCCATATTGCTCATAAATATGCAGTTTATTCACGATTGAAGAATGAAGAAGTATTTACCATAAACAACGAATCAGCTTCGAACAGTGTATCAACAAGTGTAAAATTTCGCAACAATACTGCTCCAAGTATTCCACTTTTGGATTCAAATGACTTAAATAACTCCGATTCAGAAGCTTCGCATAACAGTGATAACCAGGATGCATCGGAAGTTATATTCGATGTTCTAAAACGCCGCGATATAGCACGAAGGTAGTTACACCAGTGTTAAGACTAGGTTTAAGATTACTCGTTTCTTATCCAAGACCAATGTAAATTGGCACAAGATTTGTGTTGGAATCTATATCATAAACGTTATCTCATGCTGTGATCAATAGAAAAGCATTTAATTTAGTTTTCTTACCAACGAATGAATAGCAAAAATGCTACAGTTCGTTCGCAGATATATTCAGACGTATTTTAAAATACATTTAAAATTAGAGTAATCTAGCTAAAATTTCTTTCCATGTAAATTTCCTAAATAATTCCACTGGAATATAGAGCGTCCATAATCCGTTTTTTTTATATATATATATATATATTGTACAGGTTACACATAAACTGTCCAGTATGTAGACTATTACGCCGGCTTTTCAGTTATTAACCAAGCTTTTAAAAATAAATGCCTTTAAACATTCCATGTGCTCGTTACGCCCTTAACTTAAGATTCAAATCATCTCTGGGTATCATAGATGCCGCAACAATTTCAGTTAACCCGGCGCCAATGACGCTGGGTCATATTGACCCGAGGAGATTTTAAACAGTCATAGTCTATTTTCTACAATTATTATGCGTTTGAATGCTTGTGTAGCTGAAGTTACATTTCAACTCTACCTGCAACTTCCCTGCATTCAGTGCAATGCTACCCGCCCAGTGAGATACACGTGCGACAACTCAAAGTGGGTACTTTTGACCCGGCGTCATCGTTAGTGTGGTATTTTCGTGACATGCATTTATTTATGAGTTCAGTGTTTTTTTTAACGATTTTTGTTTGTTTTTAGTTGTTTTCACAAAAATGTCACTCGCTAACCACCCGGAGCGTATTTTGGCGGCATAAGAAGAGTCAGATTCTCAAGATGAAGATCCGATTCCTGCTTCTGACATCGAAAACGAAGATCACTTGTGTGAACGCAGTGATAGCAGCGTAAGTGAGCAAGATGCAAGCGATTTGAGTGAGACAGAATCTGATTCGTTGGATAATCGTGATCTATTGACTTTGCAACAACGGTTCTTCAAAGGAAGAGATGGAACAAGATCGGAAAGAGCACCAGCACGACCAAATGTACGTACAAGATCAGAAAATATAATTACGGAGTCACTTGGTGTAAAACCAGCTGCTAAAAGTGCCAAATTGGTGTCAGAATGTTGGGACTTATTTGTGAATAGTGCGATGTTGTGCAAAATTCGAACATATACCAACTTTCATATCCAAAAAAGAAGAGCGGCATGTGCAGATGTGAGCAAACATAGATACATGAGTGAAGTTGGAATGAGTGAGCTAAAAGCATTTATTGGACTTCTATATATTGCCGGATTTTATCGTTCTAATCGACAAAACTTGAATGACTTGTGGGAAACAGATGGCACTGGCGTAGAAATATTTAGACTCACAATGTCAATTCAACGATTCTACTTTATACAGAGCTGTTTACGTTTTGATGATAAGTCTACACGTGATGAAAGACAAAAGCTGGATAATTTAGCGCACATACGGGAACTTTTTGAGACGTTTGTCGAACAGTGCAACAAAATGTATGCGCAAGGAGAGAACTGCACCATTGATGAAATGTTAGTAGCATTTAGAGGTCGCTGTAAATTTAGACAGTACATACCGTCTAAACCAGCTAGATATGGTCTCAAAATATTTGCTTTAGTTGATGCGAAAACGTTCTACGTGGTTAATTTGGAAATTTATGCCGGCAAGCAGCCCAGTGGCCCATATTCAGTCAGCAACAAACCATTCGATGTGGTTGATCGTATTGTATTGCCAATTTCTAAGTCTTGCCGTAATGTAACATTTGACAATTGGTTTACCAGCTACGAATTGATATCTCATCTTCTGTGCAAACACAAACTTACTTCTGTGGGTACTTTACGCAAAAATAAAAAGCAAATTCCGTCTGAATTTATAACAACAAGAGGAAAACCTGAAAACTCATCAACTTTCGGGCATCGAAAAGAGATAACTCTAGTCTCGTATATCCCAAAGAAAAACAAAGTTGTCCTTTTGATGTCAAGTTTACATCACGATGATCATATTGATGACTGCACAGATGATAAGCAGAAACCAGAGATTATAACTTTTTATAACTCAACCAAAGGTGGAGTAGATGTGGCTGATGAACTATGTGCAACGTACAATGTTAGCAGAAACTCAAAAAGATGGCCTTTGACACTCTTTTTTGCTATGTTAAATATAGCAGGAATAAATGCAAATATAATTTATCGCGCTAATAATAATGACATGCATACGAAAAGACGACACTTCTTGAAAAATCTAGGTCTTTGTATGGTTCAGGAACAATTGCTCTGGCGCAAAAATCTTACTAATTTGCCTCGACAGATGCGCAAAAGAATTGCGGATTTCACAGGTATAGAACAAGGCGAACCCTCCCAAAAGGTCTCCGGCACTCGCAGAAGATGTCAAATATGTCCATCCAAAAAGGATAAAAAAACAATTCACACCTGTAATTCATGTAACATTTACATATGCCTCGATCACGTAATTTCGTACTGTGAAAACTGTAGTAATTCCATGTCACTGATTGATGAAACAGAAGACTAATTTTTTTTATTGATATAGGCAGTTTATATGATCTCTTCCTGAATTCACAATGTTCATTATTCCAAATAGTTTTCCGACAATTGTTGTAAAAAAAAAATCGAAAAATATTTTTTAAGTTGAATTTGCATGTGATAAAGAAATAATTAATAAAAAAGTTATTTACAAAGTATGTTAGTATTTTCATCATTTTATTTTATTGACAAAGCGAGAAGATTTAATAAATTAAATTAAAATTAGATAATTTATTAGAATTTTATAAAAATTCGTTAATAAAACCAATCGGGTAATTTTGACCCAGTGTCATTGACGATGTAATTTTTTTCACGTCATTGGCGCCGGGTTAAGAATAGGAAGCTTTATTTGTTTCTACAAGTCTCTTTCACCTTAACTGTGTGCTTTAAATAGAGATAATGCTGGAGGGAAATGTACCGATTTATTAACTTTTTTTATGAAATCAAATGAATTTGAAGATGAAATATTTGAATAGAATAATAGAGTGAAATCGAAAAACACGAGGAAATTAGATGTACCATAAAGTAAATGATAGCAAACTTTTTTTTAATTAAATGATATTTTGATGTTTACTGGATTTTTTTTTGAAATTAATACTTAGTCGCCTTTTACTGTTCTCATGTTTAAGCTTTTTTTTAAAAATTGATTTTTTCTCTTCGTTATATATAATTGAAATCAGTCCACCACAACACGATCGTGCACTATCGTAGTTTACTTCACTATAGCTTAGTTATTTTACATTAGTTCCATATGCCCCATGCTTTGAATTACTAAGAAGAAAATCAATTTCAAAGAATTCGAACAACGATTAGTAAATGGATATTACCCGTATTTCCACAATCATTAAACCTGATTGTAAACCCGAATGATAAATTGCAGGACATTCTCCTACAGATTCTGACTAAATAGGATATCTAATTAGAGTAGTTTACAGGATATGCATAGATATAAAAGTGGAAATATTTTTATGAAATAAGTTCAAAATCGGCTGACGTGATCGTTTTGTCACAACAATTATAAACCCATTTAAAATAAGCACCTAGAGTAAAACAAACACTTAGGGATAGATAAACAAGCTAAAAATTCATAGGGTATAACCTATATAACCCTCTTGATAAGAATTCACGCTT
>OZ017738.1:307171068-307196068 GCA_963969285.1 Odontomyia ornata
GATGCATGAAGTTAGCACTGGTACTGTTCGAAGCTGAGGGTGGTAGAGGTGCTAATCAAATTGCTACATGCATTTTTAAAGAACTTTCAGGCTTACATAACCAGGGTATCAATCGTATAATATTGTACTCTGACAGCTGTGGAGGACAAAACCGAAACACACATGTTGCTGCAATGTTCCTAACACTCATGCAGAAATCGCCGAATTTTCAAGAAATAAACCATAAATTTATGGTTAGTGGACATAGCCATTTGGAGTGTGATGTAGACCATGGCATGATTGAGAAGCAGAAGAAGAAACTGCAAATACCTATTTCACATCCACATGACTAGTATCAACTTGTTCGCAGTGTGGGGAAGAAAAATAAGTTTGAAGTAATTGAATTACTACATACTCATTTTATCGAATTTTCTTCTCTGTTGAAATCACATTTATGTGTTCGGAAAAAAGATACCAATGGAGACCCCTTTAAGTGGACAGACATCAGGTGGCTGCGATATACTCAAGAAAAAAAAAGGTATATTTCAAGTGCACCTTAAACGAAACAGAACCCTTTCGTTGTATTGATCTTCAAAAAAGAAGTTGTGCTAGCGGAGTAGATAAAGATGACTTGAATCCAAGTCCTTGTTATACGTCGACATTATGCATTCCTTCTGAAAAGAAGAAAGATTTGATGGATCTCTTGCCTCTCATTAGCCCCGCATTCCACGACTTTTATAAAAATTTGAAAACCTGATATTGAAGAATTCCCCGAAGAAGAATAAAATGTTCTTTGTTAATAATAATTTCATATGAATTAATATAATTTCTTATTACTTTCATGGCAATAAAAGAATGCAAAAAACAAATTGATTTGGTGATTTATAGCATGAACATTATACAGAAAATCAACAACAAAACAATAACAACCTTTTTAAAGCATGGGATCGATAGAATAAGTCATGCTATTCTTTCAAATGAATTTAAATCTGAGAGAATAAGTCAAGGGCTCAGTAATACAAGTCAACAATTTTAAAAGCTCAATAGTATGTCATTTAATTTTGTCGAAAATGTATTTTTTTTACAATATGACATAGCAAGTCATTCATAACACTAATAAAATGATGAGACTGCAATATTATATTATATATATATATATATATATATATATATATATATATATATATATATATACATATATATATATATATATATATATATATATATATATATATGTGTGTGTATATATATCTATATATATATATATATATATATATACATATATATATATATATATATATATATATATATATATATATATATATATATATATATATATATATATATATATATATATATATATATATATATATATTGTTACGTTGGCACAATTAATGGCCTCTCTATTTTCAAACATTTAAATACCCCGACGCTGAACTTCGCTTATCCGATGCAAAAACCAACATCATCTCAACGCGGAGACGCAATCCAGCGCGCGTTGATGAAATGACGCGGCTAATGTAATCAGGCGGCTGAGGTTGAAATAACTTGGAGACGCGTTGATGAAATGACGATTCTAATGTAATCAGGCGGCTGAGGTTGAAATAACTTGGAGACGCGTTGATGAAATGACGCGGCTAATGTAATCAGGCGGCTGAGGTTGAAATAACTTGGAGACGCGTTGATGAAATGACGAGGCTAATGTAATCAGGCGGCTGAGGTTGAAATAACTTGGAGACGCGTTGATGAAATGACGCGGCTGATGTAATCAGGCGGCTGAAGTTGAATTACTTGAGGACGCGTTGATGAAATGAGGCGGCGGGGTCAGTCGAGTTGAGTTGGAGAGCTGATCTAAAATAGTCGTGGTGAACGGACGTGTAATTTTATGGCGTATCCCCTTTGTAGAAGAAAAAGCCCTGTGAGTCTCAGTTCTGAAAGTTCGTAGAAAGATAGCCTCTTTTCGTGTTTGCAACAAAGGATTTTGTGGAATTTGTGTTTGGTATTTCCAAGGACTGTGAGATTGTGTAAATCATAGTCAAACTGTGTATTAATTGTTCGAGACATAGTTGTTCAAAACGGCGTATGCATATTTATTCATATACTTCATCATCGGTGACGCGGGTGTTGCCTCGGGCGGAATATAAATTTTCTAACCCATTTGCAATGTACAGCCTTGGACTTTCGTTTGGCTCCCTGAAACAGCTGTTCGTTACTCCAATATTCTAAATTTAGTGGCTTTACTACGCATTTCGTAGGATCTGTAGTGAATAGGAAGTTCAATATTGTCCGTAAAGGACTGCAGCGATGTTCTGCTGCCTCGGCAGAAGAAGATGACAATATCTGCCGAGAATGCCCTCGTCTGGAGACGCGTGAATGCGCTGGCAGGCTAGCATTGCGGTGTCGTGGGGCGGGTTCATTTCCCCAGCACGAGGACCCACTACAAAAAAATATTTCGCATTCACGAATTGGACTGCTGGAAATCAAGAGGCGACCGAAGTCGCAAAAAGTGGGGTGACCTTGTCATTACCCGACGAAGTTCATGGCCCACAAATGAAAGAGGGGCAAACGGGTGGTGGTGGAGCCCCTTCGCACCCACCCAACCGGAATAAATCCATATATATCTTGTTGAAGTGGCCAGGTATTCCTCTTCTGAGTGGAAAACTCATACAACTTGAATTGCATGAACTTTCCCATCAGAAGGGGAGTACCCCGGTGACCAATTTATGCCATAGAATTATACAATTTGATTGCATAACTCTATGCCATAAAGAGGCACTCTGCTTGGGCCACTCAACCCACGACATCACCTGAAACAAGAAGGATTAAGTTGTACCTGGCGGCTGGCTCATGGTTTTATGAGGGGAGCCTACCACCGTACCGGGTCCTATACTCGGTCCAAAAGAAGCGGAACAGAAAGACCGAAAGTTATAATATATTAACGCATTTTATTTTACCAAAAAAAATAGACATTAGGCTCTGCTCAAAACAAGAGAAAGTATACGCGAGAGATCATTGCATTTATCTTTAATTTAAAAATATCAAATAATTCAATACAAAGAACGAAAGGAAAAAAAAAAAATTTAAAATATGTCTGCAAAAAAAATTTAAAATATATCAGCGAAAAACAAACCCAAAAGCCAAATTTGAAATATAAATCCAAAACAAATTCACGCAATAAAAGGGTACTTACCCCACATGGTCCTTCGAGCGCTCGATGAAGAATGCGGGTGTCCTCTGAAATCATTTGTTTGACGAAAATTTGGGTGTTTTAGGATTTTGATTTTCGCGATTCACAAACTTTCTTCCACGAGTTCTAACTATACACTTCTAACGTTTAACGGAAAGGAATTACTTAATGGGAAAACTAAGCGAACAACGATAATAAAATTTATATAGGTCGTTTTCAGTACGGTTTATAAATAAAATATTTTCCTCGCCTAAGATTCATCTAATAGCGCTTAATTACAATGTGTGTCACGATCTGATTGGACAGGTGTGCGTTGGTATAAGGCCCCCAACTAGTCGGAACGGAATTTTCTTATGTATAGCGGTACATGATGCATGTAAAATCTATCTCCAATCGTCTCAGTAAACGTTGAACACTGACTATTCAGCCTTTTTGGCGTGGAAGAAGAACAAGTCGTAGAATGCTATCGTTTTTCCTCAATCATGCCCAAGATGTGTCTCGTCAAAAGAACCGCAGCTCGTGAAAAAATGTAGAATGGGAACTGCCGTATTAAATATAGAAAAATCCCTTACGAAACAAATGACGCGAGAAAAAGTGTTTTTGATCAGCAAATATCGCGCATTTCACAAACTACTGAAGGATGCTCCACAGAGTACTGGTAAAGGATCGGATAGAAAACTAAAGATACAGTTTTAACCAATTTTCCCGCAACGTCCGGCCATTTTTAAACTAGTGACACTATATGAATTCATTTGTAACAATATCCCCCGGTTTAATATAACAGAAACTTAACATTTCGATTAAAATTACCCAACGATTAAACCAGTGTTTCGTAGTTTTTGTATTTTTTATTCAAACATGCGATTCGATCCTTCAATGGAGGATGCTTGCAAGAGACCGCCGATATTTTCCCTGATTCGACATTTAACAATGTCCCGAATTGTAAAACCGTTACTCTCATACAATGTTATCATATTTTGGAATAGATTCAGAGAATTTCAGTTGCTAAGCCCCCGCCGCTTAAATGTCTAATAACAGTTAGATGGATCCAAGCCAAGAACTAGATTCGGGGGGGAATCAAATACGCCTTCGGTAATTATCGGTTCAAATAATATGGCAGATCACATCTGCTGTTTACTTAATTCACACACTTTGCACACCCAAGCGAAAACACTTCCACCATATATTTTCCCGGAGCACGAGTTTTATCCACTTTTTAGGACAGCGCGACACAGGAAAAGTGCGTGCGACGCACCCTCGTTGCTTAGTAATTCACGTCTCAATTTTTTCTTGCAAGTTAAGTCGTCATAAAAATTTAATTCGCGCTTTCTTGTATTAGACTTGGCTACTTCAAAGGATGTCAAAATTCAATACAAGTCTAACCATAAGACACGCACTATTTCTTTCACTCCTCGCGTCCACGCGCGTTCGCGGTTGCAACTCGACTCCACTCGCACGTCCACTTGGCACTCATCCCAATCTATGCACAATAGATAGCGCGTGAAACTCTCATTTTACCGCTTAGCCAATTTCCCGAACGATTCATCTGTTGCATTTGTTGTGCCTGAAGCATTTGTTGTTGCTCTACCGTTTGCAATTGTTTCTCCGGGAATATGCTGGCTAAAGCTATGCGAGTTACACTCTGATGTAACATTATTTTTATGTACAGTAAGTGTTGTGTATTTTAGTTGTATCGTTTATACGAAATGTAAATTCTATGACGAGTCTATAGAAAACAACTATCATTTATCTGGCTTTGGCATGGATATCTTGCATTTGATATTGGTTACATGTGTATTGTTTTTTCCATTTTCTCTGAGAGAAATCGGAAAGAGGTAATTGTGTTATAAATTTAGTTATCTTCTACCTTAGTCGTCATCAATGCTTTTTATATCGTAATCTCATTTCAGCTTAACGTTCCCATCATTGTATTTACAAATGCCATGGCACAATTCCCATCAAATATCTACATTGGCTTGATTTTCATTCGTCAAATTTGATTTGCCACCGCATCTGTTTTTTTGTCACAAGCAACATGCATTGGAGATATATATATTACAACTATGCGTTCCTCTGATTTATTTGACTAAGTTTTTCGTTTTCACATTTTATTAAAATTACCTTGTATAATTTAACGATATTTCTTCAGCTTTTAATTAAATCTTCCGTTTTGAAAGAAATATTAGAAATACATTTATAACATGATTTTTGATATATTTCACGTTTTAAATTTTCTCATGTAATTTATAATAAAATATGTAGATAGAATAATTCAAATTTTTATTGTTAATAATAATAATAACAATCACAAATAATCACATCAATATTTCTTTCACAGCTCCATGGTTATGTTTATTTATTTATTTTTTTTTTCTTTTTTTTTAATTCACGACGTCGGAACTTAGCGAACTCGGACAGAAATTTTTCTCCCGTCTTCTCCGTTTCTGCGCTCGACTTTTCGCACAATTTTCTTACGGTTACGGCAAAAAAAAAATCACAACTTTTTCCAGTTTATTTCACAGTAATGACGCTCGCGTTGATAAATTTGGTCCTTGCGGAATTTTTCAATCGGTCGCGTATATTTTATTTGTTATCCAAAGCCCAATGACATCTGAAAATCCTTATGACAGTGCAGCCATTTTGTACGGAGTGTCGCTGTGCCTGTTCTTGTGGTTGCTGCGCTGGCATTTTGAGCCATAACTCCTCGATTACTACAGGGCAGCTAATTTTCTCGCGATCCCAAGGCGATGCGGATTGCGAAAAAGGAGCTGAAGGATCTTTCTGTGTACCATGGGTTGGCTTCGGCGTCGGGACTAGAAATGACGAACAATAAAAGAAAAACACAATTGACAGACGGACGGACTGACTTATGTTTATGTTTGGCCGGAAGTATACAACCCTTGCGCATTTTTGAAAATATATGCGGACAGACAAACAGACGTGACTAATTTTCTATCGGCGCAGGTCTTTCGCGTGGTATATCCCCACTTCTTTTCCCGATGAATCCGTAATCAGGTAACGGTTAGGTCCCATTACCTTCTTTATGCGGCTTTTCAAGAATCGCCTTTCCAGCTGGGCGTTGTAATGCCCCGCGGCGTCACATTGGCGGAAGTTTCGCCGGAAAACTTCATCTCCTTCTTTGTAATTAGCAGCTCGTGACCTGAGATTGTACTGCGCTTCATTTGCACTTCCTGCGGCCTTAATCTTCCGTCCGATTTGTTGGCGGAGGTCTCCTAAACGTTCGTGGGGCTCCAGCGCAACGACGGGGTCTCGCAAACACTTCAATTGCCGTAACAGCCGGTATGATTTACCGTGGCAAATCATGTGCTGTCCAAAGGCGGCAAAGTAAGGGGCGACACCGGTGACGGAATGATACGAGGATCGCAGGGCGCATGTGATGGCAGACAATCGCCGATCCCAATCCTTTTGAGATGGTTGGACGTAGGAACGGATCGCGGCCAATAGGGTGCGGTTCAACCGTTCTGATGCGTTAGACTGAGGAGAGTATATGGGCGTCAGTTGGTGTTCAACGCCATACTGCTCGAGTAGGCCCTTAAACTGCCAAGACCGGAACTGTACTCCGTTGTCTGAGTACACACTCTCTGGAACCCCGAACACATGGAATACCCGGTTCTCTAAGAATTTCAAGATCGATGGAGTTGTGAATTTACGGATAGGTTCCACCAGTGGGAACTTTGAAAGCTGGTCTAGAACGACTATAGCTCCGATGTATCCCATGGAAGACCGAGGATATGGACCGAGTAGATCGATGTGTAGACGTTGGAATACGCGTTCTGGGACGTTGAGTTGACCCATAGGAGGTCGAAGAGGCTGATTTGGCGCTTTGGTGCCTTTACAGGTCTCACAGGCGCTCACGTAGTCTTTGACCTGCGAAGCCATTTTAGGCCAAAAAAAGTATTTCTTGAGTCGCCGTAACGTCCGACCGTAACCTCCGTGGGCACTTAAAGAATGGTCATGTGCGCGCGCGGAGGATCAGATGTTGTGTCATTTCCTCCGGTACCCAGAGTTTCCAGGACTCTTCTTCCTGCCATGGATCGCCAGTGGCATATTCATTTCGTCTATACACGTAGCCGTCTATTACCTTCAAATCAGGCAGCTGCGATTGTTGGGTCGCGATGGTTTGTCTCAACTCTTTGTAGCTGTCTGATTCGAAATGTGGGCTGTCCAAATCTATCTCGATGGGGTCCTCGTCATTTATTATCAATTCGGCTCCCTCTGGGGAAAACATCCGTGAGAGAGTGTCGGGTACGATGTTCTGGGTCCCTTTCCGATGTTTGATGGAAAACTTGAACCCTTGCAGTTTAAGAGCCCATCTTGCTAGGCGTCCATGTAAATCTGCCTGGTTCATCAACCATTGTAGTGACGCGTGGTCCGTGATGATCTCGAATTGGTGGCCCTCGATATAAGCTCGAAATTTCTTCACAGCCATTACCGCTGCCAAACATTCCTGCTCGGACACAGTATAGTTTCTTTGGGCCGAATTCAGTTTATTGGACATGAAGGCGATGGGAGCTTCCTCTCCTTCATCGGTCAATTGCACCAGCACGGCTCCTACTCCATGTTGACTTGCGTCACAATGAATCGAGAAGGGCTTCGTGAAGTCGGGGCTGTGCAAAACCGGGGCTGTGCAAGACCGGGGTTGATGTGAGGGCTTGTTTTAGCTCTTCAAATGCCTTTCGGCTCAGTTCGGTCCAAATAAACTTCCCTTTCCGCAGCATGTCTGACAGGGGCGCTGAAACTGTTGCGTCATTCCGAACAAACCTTCGGTACCAACCGCACACACCAAGGAAACGTCGTAGCTGCTTCACTGTTTTTGGTAAGGGGAACTCATCAATCGCACGAGTTTTGTCTGGATCCGTTTTGATAGTGCCATGTCCTATGACATGTCCTAGGTATCGGACTTCTTTCATGACAAACTTACTTTTCTGTACGTTGATGGTGAGTCCCGCCTTACTGATGTGCAGGGCTACTTCTTGTAAGCGTAGGAGGTGTTGATCGAACGTTTCCGTTATGAGTAACAGATCATCCAGGTACACGAACACTTGGTGTTTCAGGTGAGGTGGGATGACCTTGTCCATCAGCCGAGTCATCGTTTGCGGCGCGTTACACAGGCCAAAGGGCATTGTGACGAACTGATATAATGGTCGTCCAGGCACTGTGAAGGCGGTCTTATCCCTCGACCCCTCATCGAGTGGAATTTGCCAGAAGGCGTCTTTTAGGTCGAGACTGGTGATATAATTGGCTTTCGGCAGTCTCCCTAGTATTCCATCGATGAGGGGAAGAGGGTACGCGTCCTTGATGGTAACCGCGTTTACCTTACGGGCATCAAGACAGAGGCGGACTTTACCTGGCTTCACCACCAAGGTTACCGGTGATGACCAGGCACTTTGGGACTCCTCTATGACCCCCAACTCGAGCATCTTATCCAGCTCCGCATACACCAATTTCTCCATGGCCGGTGAGATGGCATAGTGTCTCTGCTTAATCGGTTTACTATCGCCAACGTCGATGGCGTGTGAGACTAGGGTGGTGCGGCCAAGACCTTGGGTAGCGTAAGATGGAAAAGCAGCGATGGATGCTTCCAGGCGTTGCCGTTGGTTAGGCGTCAGGTCATGCCTATCGGGAATAGAAGTGATTTCGTTGACATATCTGGTATTTAAAGACAAATCTGTGAATAAATCGGAGGCCAGTCCAAAGCGAAGGACAAAATCGACACCAAGGTACACATTCTGAGTCAAAGACGGAATAATGTAGAAAGTAATATCCTTCGTCTGACCCCTGAACGTCACGGGTGTGGTTAGTTTACCTCGTATAGGGTGTTTGGTGCCATCAGCTGTACTGATTTCAGTGCGCCAGGATTTAATCAAGTTCGGATAGTCTTGGAGCACCTTCGAGCCAAAGCTCGAGGCAAGACAACTGATACTGGCACCCGTGTCGATCAATGCAAACACGGTTTCGCCCAACACTTTAATTGGATGATAAGGTCTGATCTCATTCTCAGCAACCTCCGAGATGTTACAAGAGTTTAAGGTTTGACGGCAGGTGCGCACTCTCTTGCGGAAATTCCGCCAACGACGGGTTGACCATTTTGTCGTGCGCGGGCGGGAAGTGACTACTTCGGAAGCAAATATTCGCTCTCGAGCCACCCGATATTCCTGCAGTCGAACATGATAAGGTTTTAGAGTGCGTATTTGAGGCTGCCGCGGTTCTTCTGGCAGTGACTGCGGTGGTCGCTTTAATATTGTCGTTGGCGAGGTCTCCGGAAGAGAGTGAACATCCGCAGTCATAGTGGTCATGGCTGGTGGTTTAGCGTCAGGGTTATTGGGGTGAGCAGCTGGCTGAGGAGCTACTGCGGGGTTTTCGAGTACCACTGAGGTGGTACGGTACTCGCTCGTCCGTTTTTTGGAGTGGCACCATCTGGGTAGTCCGGAACACAGGTGTCTGACTCCGTGCCTTCTTCCCGATCTGGGTTGTTGCAATTTAGTGCCACTTCGGCAATTTCACGTCGCGGACCCGTCCTCGCATGTAGGTAAGGCCGTTCTTGGAGGTCTTCTTCAAGCCTCTCCAATCGACTCACGAACCTCAGTAGTGCTTCCATGTTCTGCGGGTCCGAGTTTACAACATGGCAACGAAGTTCCGGCTTTAGATTCCGTTTCAACACCCGCAGCAGTTGAGTGGAAGACATAGGCTCTGACAACTGGTCATTCAACCGAAGGATATCGGCTCGATATTGATGAAAGGGCTCGTCCGGACGTTGCCATCTGGCATGGATTTTGTCCAGGACACTCTCATCCATGTTGACCGTCGGGTATTCCATGCGGAGTACCTCCTTCAGCCGTGTCCAGCGTATTGATGGTGGGGCCGAATGAATCCGCCAGTAAGTCTCGAGTGCTGCTCCCCTGAACAGCATTGGTAAATATCCTGCCAGCACCGTGTAGTCGCCGGCCAACATCTCTCCGACTAAGGACTCCACCCGACCAATGAAAACTTCCAAGTTCAGGCAGTTTGGCTCCCCGCTAAAATGAAGATTCCAACCCTGTACAATGCTGGGGATATGCTTCGGTTTCAGCATATAGGGTTGTTCCTGCGGAGCCACTGGACCTAGAGTCGGTGGTGGTATTTGGTTGAGTCGTGGCGGAAGATCCCAGGCGTCCCAAGGCTGGTATCGAGATGGTGGATCCGGATCCTCAGACGGATGGTAGTCTGTTCTTCGAATCTTGTTCCGCTGGTTGATAACTGGTTCTTGAGATCGGGTTGCTGATTTAAGTCGTTGTAGTGTTGACTCGGTTTGTTTACAGCGCCGTATGAAGGAGTATATACGATCCACTTCAGTGTAACAATCACCACAGATTTGGTCTGGTGAATCATCTCCAAAAGTGATGTTCATGTTGATGGACTCCTTCAGGAAGTCGACAACAAAAATCCTCCTCGCTTCATCGACGAAACTATCACAGAGTGGATACATATCTTCGCCAAGTCGTAGGCAGAGTCGGCATGCATTTGTGCAGTCCATTGTGCTATCCTAAAATATTTGAATCTAACTGGACCAAAAATGGGATAAATAAATGCTAAAATGAGGCTATAAATAAAATTTAAATTGAATTGACACGACAAGATACAAAAAGTGGCCGAAAGTGGCGAGCTATAAACACTCCTCACAAAAAAATGTATGGTAAAAGTTTCAAAAAGTTTTAAGTTATCAAAAAAAAAAAATAATCGGTCTTTCCATTCCGTCCTTCTTTCCAAGTATGGACACCAATGGCACAATCCTTCTATAGCGTTTCAGGGACAACTCTCTTGTGGCACCATGAAAATCAGGGTTCAGATGTGATCCCTCATCCGCAAGTTTTCTCACGTTACAACTTGTCAGCCCAGGGTTGGATTCTAATCCACAAGCAGCGCGTGTCTTGTCACGGATAGTCATGGATTAGCTAATCAGCCAATCACATGAAATCAAAATCCATGTAATTTAAGACACCTAGGCACCGCTGGTTTGGGGAGCGGATCAGAATCCTCCGCAAAATAGTTGTTGGGATAATAACTTCCGAACACAAAAAGGGACTCTTATATCATTTGGCCTTACTAGTTATACAATGGTGGTAAACCACCAAAGTATAAATCAAAAGCAGGACCAAACGATATTGATGACCAAAGACAACACACGTCCGGCAGTTATTACTTGCTGGGGCACGATCAGTGCAATTACCCTCGGGAGTTATCTACCCGCCAAAAATACTAACACCTTGTGGGGACACCTAGAGACGATGGACTGTCTCGTGCTCACGACTGATGATACAGCCGGGCTTTTTCGGGCCCCACGTTGGGCGCCATTTGTAGTGAATAGGAAGTTCAATATTGTCCGTAAAGGACTGCAGCGATGTTCTGCTGCCTCGGCAGAAGAAGATGACAATATCTGCCGAGAATGCCCTCGTCTGGAGACGCGTGAATGCGCTGGCAGGCTAGCATTGCGGTGTCGTGGGGCGGGTTCATTTCCCCAGCACGAGGACCCACTACAAAAAAATATTTCGCATTCACGAATTGGACTGCTGGAAATCAAGAGGCGACCGAAGTCGCAAAAAGTGTAGATAACTACACCGAGGGAATTAGAGCTTGTCATGAGAACAAGGGGAACCTGAAAAGAAAGGCGAACTTGGGGTGACCTCGTCATTACCCGACGAAGTTCATGGCCCACAAATGAAAGAGGGGCAAACGGGTGATGGTGGAGCCCCTTCGCACCCACCCAACCGGAATAAATCCATAGATATCTTGTTAAAGTGGCCAGGTATTCCTCTTCTGAGTGGAAAACTCATACAACTTGAATTGCATGAACTTTCCCATCAGAAGGGGAGTACCCCGGTGACCAATTTATGCCATAGAATTATACAATTTGATTGCATAACTCTATGCCATAAAGAGGCACTCTGCTTGGGCCACTCAACCCACATCACCTGAAACAAGAAGGATTAAGTTGTACCCGGCGGCTGGATCATGGTTTTATGAGGGGAGCCTACCACCGTACCGGGTCCTATACTCGGTCCAAAAGAAGCGGAACAGAAAGACCGAAAGTTATGATATATTAATGCATTTTATTTTACCAAAAAAAATAGACATTAGGCTCTGCTCAAAACAAGAGAAAGTATACGCGAGAGGTCATTGCATTTATCTTTAATTTAAAAATATCAAATAATTCAATACATAGAACGAAAGGCAAAAAAAAAAATTTTTTCCCGCAACGTCCGGCCATTTTTAAACTAGTGACACTATATGAATTCATTTGTAACAATATCACCCGGTTTAATGTAACAGAAACTTAACATTTCGATTAAAATTACCCAACGATTTTTATTCAAACATGCGATTCGATCCTTCAATGGAGGATGCTTGCAAGAGACCGCCGATATTTTCCCTGATTCGACATTTAACAATGTCCCGAATTGTAAAACCGTTACTCTCATACAATGTTATCATGTTTTGGAATAGATTCAGAGAATTTCAGTTGCTAAGCCCCCGCCGCTTAAATGTCTAATAACAGTTAGATTCGGGGGGGAATCAAATACGCCTTCGGTAATTATCGGTTCAAATAATATGGCAGATCACATCTGCTGTTTACTTAATTCACACACTTTGCACACCCAAGCGAAAACACTTCCACCATATATTTTCCCGGAGCACGAGTTTTTTCCACTTTTCAGGACAGCGCGACACAGGAAAAGTGCGTGCGACGCACCCTCGTTGCTTAGTAATTCACGTCTCAATTTTTTCTTGCAAGTTAAGTCGTCATAAAAATTTAATTCGCGCTTTCTTGTATTAGACTTGGCTACTTCAAAGGATGTCAAAATTCAATACAAGTCTAACCATAAGACACGCACTATTTCTTTCACTCCTCGCGTCCACGCGCGTTCGCGGTTGCAACTCGACTCCACTCGCACGTCCACTTGACACTCATCCCAATCTATGCACAATAGATAGCGCGTGAAACTCTCATTTTACCGCTTAGCCAATTTCCCGAACGATTCATCTGTTGCATTTGTTGTGCCTGAAGCATTTGTTGTTGCTCTACCGTTTGCAATTGTTTCTCCGGGAATATGCTGGCTAAAGCTATGCGAGTTACACTCTGATGTAACATTATTTTTATGTACAGTAAGTGTTGTGTATTTTAGTTGTATCGTTTATACGAAATGTAAATTCTATGACGAGTCTATAGAAAACAACTATCATTTATCTGGCTTTGGCATGGATATCTTGCATTTGATATTGGTTACATGTGTATCGTTTTTTCCATTTTCTCTGAGAGAAATCGGAAAGAGGTAATTGTGTTATAAATTTAGTTATCTTCTACCTTAGTCGTCATCAATGGTTTTTATATCGTAATCTCATTTCAGCTTAACGTTCCCATCATTGTATTTACAAATGCCATGGCACAATTCCCATCAAATATCTACATTGGCTTGATTTTCATTCGTCAAATTTGATTTGCCACCGCATCTGTTTTTTTGTCACAAGCAACATGCATTGGAGATATATATATTACAACTATGCGTTCCTCTGATTTATTTGACTAAGTTTTTCGTTTTCACATTTTATTAAAATTACCTTGTATAATTTAACGATATTTCTTCAGCTTTTAATTAAATCTTCCGTTTTGAAAGAAATATTAGAAATACATTTATAACATGATTTTTGATATATTTCACGTTTTAAATTTTCTCATGTAATTTATAATAAAATATGTAGATAGAATAATTCAAATTTTTATTGTTAATAATAATAATAACAATCACAAATAATCACATCAATATTTCTTTCACAGCTCCATGGTTATGTTTATTTATTTATTTTTTTTTTTCTTTTTTTTTAATTCACGACGTCGGAACTTAGCGAACTCGGACAGAAATTTTTCTCCCGTCTTCTCCGTTTCTGCGCTCGACTTTTCGCACAATTTTCTTACGGTTACGGCAAAAAAAAAATCACAACTTTTTCCAGTTTATTTCACAGTAATGACGCTCGCGTTGATAAATTTGGTCCTTGCGGAATTTTTCAATCGGTCGCGTATATTTTATTTGTTATCCAAAGCCCAATGACATCTGAAAATCCTTATGACAGTGCAGCCATTTTGTACGGAGTGTCGCTGTGCCTGTTCTTGTGGTTGCTGCGCTGGCATTTTGAGCCATAACTCCTCGATTACTACAGGGCAGCTAATTTTCTCGCGATCCCAAGGCGATGCGGATTGCGAAAAAGGAGCTGAAGGATCTTTCTGTGTACCATGGGTTGGCTTCGGCGTCGGGACTAGAAATGACGAACAATAAAAGAAAAACACAATTGACAGACGGACGGACTGACTTATGTTTATGTTTGGCCGGAAGTATACAACCCTTGCGCATTTTTGAAAATATATGCGGACAGACAAACAGACGTGACTAATTTTCTATCGGCGCAGGTCTTTCGCGTGGTATATCCCCACTTCTTTTCCCGATGAATCCGTAATCAGGTAACGGTTAGGTCCCATTACCTTCTTTATGCGGCTTTTCAAGAATCGCCTTTCCAGCTGGGCGTTGTAATGCCCCGCGGCGTCACATTGGCGGAAGTTTCGCCGGAAAACTTCATCTCCTTCTTTGTAATTAGCAGCTCGTGACCTGAGATTGTACTGCGCTTCATTTGCACTTCCTGCGGCCTTAATCTTCCGTCCGATTTGTTGGCGGAGGTCTCCTAAACGTTCGTGGGGCTCCAGCGCAACGACGGGGTCTCGCAAACACTTCAATTGCCGTAACAGCCGGTATGATTTACCGTGGCAAATCATGTGCTGTCCAAAGGCGGCAAAGTAAGGGGCGACACCGGTGACGGAATGATACGAGGATCGCAGGGCGCATGTGATGGCAGACAATCGCCGATCCCAATCCTTTTGAGATGGTTGGACGTAGGAACGGATCGCGGCCAATAGGGTGCGGTTCAACCGTTCTGATGCGTTAGACTGAGGAGAGTATATGGGCGTCAGTTGGTGTTCAACGCCATACTGCTCGAGTAGGCCCTTAAACTGCCAAGACCGGAACTGTACTCCGTTGTCTGAGTACACACTCTCTGGAACCCCGAACACATGGAATACCCGGTTCTCTAAGAATTTCAAGATCGATGGAGTTGTGAATTTACGGATAGGTTCCACCAGTGGGAACTTTGAAAGCTGGTCTAGAACGACTATAGCTCCGATGTGTCCCATGGAAGACCGAGGATATGGACCGAGTAGATCGATGTGTAGACGTTGGAATACGCGTTCTGGGACGTTGAGTTGACCCATAGGAGGTCGAAGAGGCTGATTTGGCGCTTTGGTGCCTTTACAGGTCTCACAGGCGCTCACGTAGTCTTTGACCTGCGAAGCCATTTTAGGCCAAAAAAAGTATTTCTTGAGTCGCCGTAACGTCCGACCGTAACCTCCGTGGGCACTTAAAGAATGGTCATGTGCGCGCGCGGAGGATCAGATGTTGTGTCATTTCCTCCGGTACCCAGAGTTTCCAGGACTCTTCTTCCTGCCATGGATCGCCAGTGGCATATTCATTTCGTCTATACACGTAGCCGTCTATTACCTTCAAATCAGGCAGCTGCGATTGTTGGGTCGCGATGGTTTGTCTCAACTCTTTGTAGCTGTCTGATTCGAAATGTGGGCTGTCCAAATCTATCTCGATGGGGTCCTCGTCATTTATTATCAATTCGGCTCCCTCTGGGGAAAACATCCGTGAGAGAGTGTCGGGTACGATGTTCTGGGTCCCTTTCCGATGTTTGATGGAAAACTTGAACCCTTGCAGTTTAAGAGCCCATCTTGCTAGGCGTCCATGTAAATCTGCCTGGTTCATCAACCATTGTAGTGACGCGTGGTCCGTGATGATCTCGAATTGGTGGCCCTCGATATAAGCTCGAAATTTCTTCACAGCCATTACCGCTGCCAAACATTCCTGCTCGGACACAGTATAGTTTCTTTGGGCCGAATTCAGTTTATTGGACATGAAGGCGATGGGAGCTTCCTCTCCTTCATCGGTCAATTGCACCAGCACGGCTCCTACTCCATGTTGACTTGCGTCACAATGAATCGAGAAGGGCTTCGTGAAGTCGGGGCTGTGCAAAACCGGGGCTGTGCAAGACCGGGGTTGATGTGAGGGCTTGTTTTAGCTCTTCAAATGCCTTTCGGCTCAGTTCGGTCCAAATAAACTTCCCTTTCCGCAGCATGTCTGACAGGGGCGCTGAAACTGTTGCGTCATTCCGAACAAACCTTCGGTACCAACCGCACACACCAAGGAAACGTCGTAGCTGCTTCACTGTTTTTGGTAAGGGGAACTCATCAATCGCACGAGTTTTGTCTGGATCCGTTTTGATAGTGCCATGTCCTATGACATGTCCTAGGTATCGGACTTCTTTCATGACAAACTTACTTTTCTGTACGTTGATGGTGAGTCCCGCCTTACTGATGTGCAGGGCTACTTCTTGTAAGCGTAGGAGGTGTTGATCGAACGTTTCCGTTATGAGTAACAGATCATCCAGGTACACGAACACTTGGTGTTTCAGGTGAGGTGGGATGACCTTGTCCATCAGCCGAGTCATCGTTTGCGGCGCGTTACACAGGCCAAAGGGCATTGTGACGAACTGATATAATGGTCGTCCAGGCACTGTGAAGGCGGTCTTATCCCTCGACCCCTCATCGAGTGGAATTTGCCAGAAGGCGTCTTTTAGGTCGAGACTGGTGATATAATTGGCTTTCGGCAGTCTCCCTAGTATTCCATCGATGAGGGGAAGAGGGTACGCGTCCTTGATGGTAACCGCGTTTACCTTACGGGCATCAAGACAGAGGCGGACTTTACCTGGCTTCACCACCAAGGTTACCGGTGATGACCAGGCACTTTGGGACTCCTCTATGACCCCCAACTCGAGCATCTTATCCAGCTCCGCATACACCAATTTCTCCATGGCCGGTGAGATGGCATAGTGTCTCTGCTTAATCGGTTTACTATCGCCAACGTCGATGGCGTGTGAGACTAGGGTGGTGCGGCCAAGACCTTGGGTAGCGTAAGATGGAAAAGCAGCGATGGATGCTTCCAGGCGTTGCCGTTGGTTAGGCGTCAGGTCATGCCTATCGGGAATAGAAGTGATTTCGTTGACATATCTGGTATTTAAAGACAAATCTGTGAATAAATCGGAGGCCAGTCCAAAGCGAAGGACAAAATCGACACCAAGGTACACATTCTGAGTCAAAGACGGAATAATGTAGAAAGTAATATCCTTCGTCTGACCCCTGAACGTCACGGGTGTGGTTAGTTTACCTCGTATAGGGTGTTTGGTGCCATCAGCTGTACTGATTTCAGTGCGCCAGGATTTAATCAAGTTCGGATAGTCTTGGAGCACCTTCGAGCCAAAGCTCGAGGCAAGACAACTGATACTGGCACCCGTGTCGATCAATGCAAACACGGTTTCGCCCAACACTTTAATTGGATGATAAGGTCTGATCTCATTCTCAGCAACCTCCGAGATGTTACAAGAGTTTAAGGTTTGACGGCAGGTGCGCAGTCTCTTGCGGAAATTCCGCCAACGACGGGTTGACCATTTTGTCGTGCGCGGGCGGGAAGTGACTACTTCGGAAGCAAATATTCGCTCTCGAGCCACCCGATATTCCTGCAGTCGAACATGATAAGGTTTTAGAGTGCGTATTTGAGGCTGCCGCGGTTCTTCTGGCAGTGACTGCGGTGGTCGCTTTAATATTGTCGTTGGCGAGGTCTCCGGAAGAGAGTGAACATCCGCAGTCATAGTGGTCATGGCTGGTGGTTTAGCGTCAGGTTTATTGGGGTGAGCAGCTGGCTGAGGAGCTACTGCGGGGTTTTCGAGTACCACTGAGGTGGTACGGTACTCGCTCGTCCGTTTTTTGGAGTGGCACCATCTGGGTAGTCCGGAACACAGGTGTCTGACTCCGTGCCTTCTTCCCGATCTGGGTTGTTGCAATTTAGTGCCACTTCGGCAATTTCACGTCGCGGACCCGTCCTCGCATGTAGGTAAGGCCGTTCTTGGAGGTCTTCTTCAAGCCTCTCCAATCGACTCACGAACCTCAGTAGTGCTTCCATGTTCTGCGGGTCCGAGTTTACAACATGGCAACGAAGTTCCGGCTTTAGATTCCGTTTCAACACCCGCAGCAGTTGAGTGGAAGACATAGGCTCTGACAACTGGTCATTCAACCGAAGGATATCGGCTCGATATTGATGAAAGGGCTCGTCCGGACGTTGCCATCTGGCATGGATTTTGTCCAGGACACTCTCATCCATGTTGACCGTCGGGTATTCCATGCGGAGTACCTCCTTCAGCCGTGTCCAGCGTATTGATGGTGGGGCCGAATGAATCCGCCAGTAAGTCTCGAGTGCTGCTCCCCTGAACAGCATTGGTAAATATCCTGCCAGCACCGTGTAGTCGCCGGCCAACATCTCTCCGACTAAGGACTCCACCCGACCAATGAAAACTTCCAAGTTCAGGCAGTTTGGCTCCCCGCTAAAATGAAGATTCCAACCCTGTACAATGCTGGGGATATGCTTCGGTTTCAGCATATAGGGTTGTTCCTGCGGAGCCACTGGACCTAGAGTCGGTGGTGGTATTTGGTTGAGTCGTGGCGGAAGATCCCAGGCGTCCCAAGGCTGGTATCGAGATGGTGGATCCGGATCCTCAGACGGATGGTAGTCTGTTCTTCGAATCTTGTTCCGCTGGTTGATAACTGGTTCTTGAGATCGGGTTGCTGATTTAAGTCGTTGTAGTGTTGACTCGGTTTGTTTACAGCGCCGTATGAAGGAGTATATACGATCCACTTCAGTGTAACAATCACCACAGATTTGGTCTGGTGAATCATCTCCAAAAGTGATGTTCATGTTGATGGACTCCTTCAGGAAGTCGACAACAAAAATCCTCCTCGCTTCATCGACGAAACTATCACAGAGTGGATACATATCTTCGCCAAGTCGTAGGCAGAGTCGGCATGCATTTGTGCAGTCCATTGTGCTATCCTAAAATATTTGAATCTAACTGGACCAAAAATGGGATAAATAAATGCTAAAATGAGGCTATAAATAAAATTTAAATTGAATTGACACGACAAGATACAAAAAGTGGCCGAAAGTGGCGAGCTATAAACACTCCTCACAAAAAAATGTATGGTAAAAGTTTCAAAAAGTTTTAAGTTATCAAAAAAAAAAAATAATCGGTCTTTCCATTCCGTCCTTCTTTCCAAGTATGGACACCAATGGCACAATCCTTCTATAGCGTTTCAGGGACAACTCTCTTGTGGCACCATGAAAATCAGGGTTCAGATGTGATCCCTCATCCGCAAGTTTTCTCACGTTACAACTTGTCAGCCCAGGGTTGGATTCTAATCCACAAGCAGCGCGTGTCTTGTCACGGATAGTCATGGATTAGCTAATCAGCCAATCACATGAAATCAAAATCCATGTAATTTAAGACACCTAGGCACCGCTGGTTTGGGGAGCGGATCAGAATCCTCCGCAAAATAGTTGTTGGGATAATAACTTCCGAACACAAAAAGGGACTCTTATATCATTTGGCCTTACTAGTTATACAATGGTGGTAAACCACCAAAGTATAAATCAAAAGCAGGACCAAACGATATTGATGACCAAAGACAACACACGTCCGGCAGTTATTACTTGCTGGGGCACGATCAGTGCAATTACCCTCGGGAGTTATCTACCCGCCAAAAATACTAACACCTTGTGGGGACACCTAGAGACGATGGACTGTCTCGTGCTCACGACTGATGATACAGCCGGGCTTTTTCGGGCCCCACGTTGGGCGCCATTTGTAGTGAATAGGAAGTTCAATATTGTCCGTAAAGGACTGCAGTGATGTTCTGCTGCCTCGGCAGAAGAAGATGACAATATCTGCCGAGAATGCCCTCGTCTGGAGACGCGTGAATGCGCTGGCAGGCTAGCATTGCGGTGTCGTGGGGCGGGTTCATTTCCCCAGCACGAGGACCCACTACAAAAAAATATTTCGCATTCACGAATTGGACTGCTGGAAATCAAGAGGCGACCGAAGTCGCAAAAAGTGTAGATAACTACACCGAGGGAGTTAGAGCTTGTCATGAGAACAAGGGGAACCTGAAAAGAAAGGCGAACTTGGGGTGACCTCGTCATTACCCGACGAAGTTCATGGCCCACAAATGAAAGAGGGGCAAACGGGTGATGGTGGAGCCCCTTCGCACCCACCCAACCGGAATAAATCCATAGATATCTTGTTAAAGTGGCCAGGTATTCCTCTTCTGAGTGGAAAACTCATACAACTTGAATTGCATGAACTTTCCCATCAGAAGGGGAGTACCCCGGTGACCAATTTATGCCATAGAATTATACAATTTGATTGCATAACTCTATGCCATAAAGAGGCACTCTGCTTGGGCCACTCAACCCACATCACCTGAAACAAGAAGGATTAAGTTGTACCCGGCGGCTGGATCATGGTTTTATGAGGGGAGCCTACCACCGTACCGGGTCCTATACTCGGTCCAAAAGAAGCGGAACAGAAAGACCGAAAGTTATGATATATTAATGCATTTTATTTTACCAAAAAAAATAGACATTAGGCTCTGCTCAAAACAAGAGAAAGTATACGCGAGAGATCATTGCATTTATCTTTAATTTAAAAATATCAAATAATTCAATACATAGAACGAAAGGCAAAAAAAAAATTTTTTTCCCGCAACGTCCGGCCATTTTTAAACTAGTGACACTATATGAATTCATTTGTAGCAATATCACCCGGTTTAATGTAACAGAAACTTAACATTTCGATTAAAATTACCCAACGATTTTTATTCAAACATGCGATTCGATCCTTCAATGGAGGATGCTTGCAAGAGACCGCCGATATTTTCCCTGATTCGACATTTAACAATGTCCCGAATTGTAAAACCGTTACTCTCATACAATGTTATCATGTTTTGGAATAGATTCAGAGAATTTCAGTTGCTAAGCCCCCGCCGCTTAAATGTCTAATAACAGTTAGATTCGGGGGGGAATCAAATACGCCTTCGGTAATTATCGGTTCAAATAATATGGCAGATCACATCTGCTGTTTACTTAATTCACACACTTTGCACACCCAAGCGAAAACACTTCCACCATATATTTTCCCGGAGCACGAGTTTTTTCCACTTTTCAGGACAGCGCGACACAGGAAAAGTGCGTGCGACGCACCCTCGTTGCTTAGTAATTCACGTCTCAATTTTTTCTTGCAAGTTAAGTCGTCATAAAAATTTAATTCGCGCTTTCTTGTATTAGACTTGGCTACTTCAAAGGATGTCAAAATTCAATACAAGTCTAACCATAAGACACGCACTATTTCTTTCACTCCTCGCGTCCACGCGCGTTCGCGGTTGCAACTCGACTCCACTCGCACGTCCACTTGACACTCATCCCAATCTATGCACAATAGATAGCGCGTGAAACTCTCATTTTACCGCTTAGCCAATTTCCCGAACGATTCATCTGTTGCATTTGTTGTGCCTGAAGCATTTGTTGTTGCTCTACCGTTTGCAATTGTTTCTCCGGGAATATGCTGGCTAAAGCTATGCGAGTTACACTCTGATGTAACATTATTTTTATGTACAGTAAGTGTTGTGTATTTTAGTTGTATCTATGACGAGTCTATAGAAAACAACTATCATTTATCTGGCTTTGGCATGGATATCTTGCATTTGATATTGGTTACATGTGTATTGTTTTTTCCATTTTCTCTGAGAGAAATCGGAAAGAGGTAATTGTGTTATAAATTTAGTTATCTTCTACCTTAGTCGTCATCAATGCTTTTTATATCGTAATCTCATTTCAGCTTAACGTTCCCATCATTGTATTTACAAATGCCATGGCACAATTCCCATCAAATATCTACATTGGCTTGATTTTCATTCGTCAAATTTGATTTGCCACCGCATCTGTTTTTTTGTCACAAGCAACATGCATTGGAGATATATATATTACAACTATGCGTTCCTCTGATTTATTTGACTAAGTTTTTCGTTTTCACATTTTATTAAAATTACCTTGTATAATTTAACGATATTTCTTCAGCTTTTAATTAAATCTTCCGTTTTGAAAGAAATATTAGAAATACATTTATAACATGATTTTTGATATATTTCACGTTTTAAATTTTCTCATGTAATTTATAATAAAATATGTAGATAGAATAATTCAAATTTTTATTGTTAATAATAATAATAACAATCACAAATAATCACATCAATATTTCTTTCACAGCTCCATGGTTATGTTTATTTATTTATTTTTTTTTTCTTTTTTTTTAATTCACGACGTCGGAACTTAGCGAACTCGGACAGAAATTTTACTCCCGTCTTCTCCGTTTCTGCGCTCGACTTTTCGCACAATTTTCTTACGGTTACGGCAAAAAAAAAATCACAACTTTTTCCAGTTTATTTCACAGTAATGACGCTCGCGTTGATAAATTTGGTCCTTGCGGAATTTTTCAATCGGTCGCGTATATTTTATTTGTTATCCAAAGCCCAATGACATCTGAAAATCCTTATGACAGTGCAGCCGTTTTGTACGGAGTGTCGCTGTGCCTGTTCTTGTGGTTGCTGCGCTGGCATTTTGAGCCATAACTCCTCGATTACTACAGATCTGTATTCGTAAGTGTCGTTTGTCTGGGCGTCGCTGGCGTCTTGTTGTTGGAGTGATTTTCCAAAGATCAGCAAGTGCACAAACATTGGCATGTCTGTTCGCTGTTAACAGTATTCGAGGAAAGCCATCGAAGTCCTACGACATAGACTAATCGCATATGAGGAAATTCGGTAATGTATGTTACCACGGAAAATTTGCTGCGCTTCCATTATCGGCAATATGTACTGCCGTAATCAATATTGTGCTTGATTACTTTTTCTCAAAAGGAGTCAGGAAGTCGTGTCTCTTGGTACAGTTCACGGACAAGCGATTTCAACCCGTCCATGATTTAACGATCGGAATTTGGTGCTCGCATGATAATAATTGATGGAAAACAAATAAAGTTGCGAATTTGTGATACGGCAGGCCAGGAGGCATTCAGGTCAATTATCCATTCCTAATCTCGGGGTGCAGCAGGAGCTTTGCTTGTGTCTGATATAACCCGTAGAGAAACATTCAACCACTTGACAACATGGCTTGCAGATGCTAGGTAACATTTCAAATTCGAATATGGTCATAATACTTGAAATCTGAAACAAAAGTGAAAACACAATCTGGCATAGAGACTTTTTATAGATAAGACAAAAATCGTTTTTAAGATGAAACCCAATATTAAACCTTTTGAGACCAAAAATAGCGGAGATTCATTGTATAAAAATGATTCTAAATTATTTAATGGGTTGATTAAATCATTTATTCTAGTTAGTTGTATACTTACTTGAATTCACTGTAATTCGGATTCCAGTTTTAAGCTACATTTTAAAATTAAGTATGATGCGTTTGACAAAGCATACATTTTTCTATAAAGAGGCTGATGAGTGAATCTGTCGATAAGCAAATAATAGGTGGAATCTGTTTAAAAATATAGTGCCGTTTTAGTTTGTTACATACAGTGCCGTTTTAGTTTGTTACATCTCAATTTGAAAATACTTTAAGACTCACTTGAATATTGTTAGAGCACTGATAAAACATTCCGAAAATAAATGTTCATTTTACAATCAAAACAGCCTAGAAAAATTGAAATAATGAAATAAGTTCAATGTGCTGGATTAAGCCCAGTTTTCATTTTGTTTGATTCAATTCAATTTAATTTCAGGAAGTTACCAGAATCCATGATGCACTGGTGAATATTTTAGTGTGTGTGTGCGCGTGTTCGACATTATGGAGTTCTATAAAAACAAAAAAAATTCTTTCTGTCTCAACCCACTCCCATACGCGGTGAGCTAGCCGTGGAACCAAAAAGATCTCCTCTTCAGTCACCATCATGTGACTTTATGTGGTTCCATAGGGAAACTGTTTTTTTGTTTAGTCAGCAACCTTTGCTGAATACCGTTTTTTTTTGCTGCGAGAGCAACTCCTCAGTTGCTATTACTACATACATCCTGTTTTTCTTGTTAATGCATATCATATTTTTTTTTATTATTTTTCCTGCGGAACACCAACACATAACAATATATATATATATATATATATATATATATATATATATATATATATATATATATATATATATATATAGATATATATATATATATATATATATATATATATATATATATACAGATATATATATATATATATATATATATATATATATATATATATATATATATATATATATGTGTGTGTGTGTGTGTGTGTGTATATATAGATATATATATATATATATATATATATATATATATATATATATATATATATATATATATATATATGTGTGTGTGTGTGTGTGTATATATATAGATATATATATATATATATATATATATATATATATATATATATATATATGTATATATATATATGTATGTGTATATATATATATATATATATATATATATATATATATACATACTAAAAAAAGTCTGCGTACATCTCATTAGTACAAACTGAATTATGTTGGAATCGTATGAATCAATAATGTGATCTTGATTTAATCATTTCGATGTTTAAAAAATTCCCAAAATTATCGAAGATATAGTAATTTCAATACTTGGAAGTCTGTGAGCAGCCCCAAAAAAGTCTGCGTACACATCACAAAATTTGGGGATTCCCCGAAATGTGCAATGTTGAAGCCTTCATTTTTTCATTGTTCTGCGTGACAGTATTT
>OZ017738.1:307201068-307223568 GCA_963969285.1 Odontomyia ornata
CGCGTCCGTATTCGTGGTGTATCTTTTATTTAATAAAATTTTTAAAAAATGAGTCGAAAGGAGTTGAGTATTAAGGAGCGTGAAATAATTATTAATCTGCATTCAAATCAGAGCAAATCATATTCTGAAATAGCTGAACTAGTGTTGCGAAGTCGGTCAACCATTCAAAAAGTGATAAATCGATTTAAGAAGGAAAATAGAGTGGAAAATGTGCCCCGAACAGGTCGTCCATCTAAACTAAGTGCAAAGGACAAGAGAAAAATTTCGCGAATGGTAAAACAAGATCCATTTCTAAGCTGTAGAAAAATCTGCGATGTTCTTGGAATTAATGATAAGAAGGAGGTTAGCGCAGAAACTGTGCGTAGAGCTGTCGTAGAAGCTAGATTTTCATCTTGTAGTGAATATTGAGTTCCATAAATGTCCGTGAAGGACTGCAGCGATGTTCTGCTGCCTCGGCAGAGGAAGGTGTTGATTCCTGCCGCGAATGCCCTCGTCCGGAGACGCGTGAATGCGCTGGCAGGCTAGCATTGCGGTGTCGTGGGGCGGGTTCGTTTCCCCGGCACGAGGACTCACTACAAAACATTTCGCATTCACGAATTGCTTGCAGAGTTCGAGAGGACGACCGAAGTCGCAAATCTGTAGATAACCTCCACGAAGGAATTACGACTTGTTGCGAGAACAAGAGAAACCTGAGAAGAAAGGCGAACTTGGGGTAACCTCGTCTTTACCCAAGTAAATTCAGGGCCCACAAATGAAAGAGGGGCAACCGGGTGGTGGTGGAGCCCCTTCATGCCCACCCAACCGGAATAAATCCAATGTTAAACTGTTGAAGTGGCCAGGTATTCCTCTTCTGAGTGGAAAACTCATATAACTTGAATTATATGAACTTTCCCATCAGAAGGGGAGTACCCCGGTGACCAATTTATGTCATAGAATTATACAATTGAATTGCATAACTTTATGCCATAAAAGGGCACTTGGCTTGGGCCACTCAACCCATGAAGTCTCCTGAAACAAAAAAATTTTTAAGTACCCGGTGGCTGGCTCATATTTTGGGGTGGAAGCCTGCCACCGTACCGGGTCCTATACCCGATTGGAAAAGACCGGAAGGAAAAGACCGATTTTCCATTTAATCCATCATTTTTTTTGTTTTTATTCGAACAACGTTAAAGCAATGGAACAGTATGATTTTTCTATGGCAATCAGCACAGCAATTTACAACACCATATTGAAAAGCATTTAATCGTTGAAAGAGGGAAATTGATATTAAAAGAAGATTAACATTATACGAAAATTCATTTTTTCTCTGATTTCCTGTAGTATTATAATTATTGTGGTTAGCTCTTGTAGACGCCACACTTTCACCCTACATACATTATGTAAAAAAAAAAAAATTCTTACATAGATTTTTTACGACGATTCTTCTTCTCTTTTTTTTTTTTCTTTTTTTTTACAAATTCAATAAATATTTTTCAAAAAAAAATATTTCAATAAATATTCAATAAATATTTTTTTTTTTTTTTTTTTTTTAAATTCGATAAATATTTTTTTGTTTAAAAAAATTTCAATAAGTATTTAATTTAAAAAAATGTTAAGAGGTTACTTACAGTACCTTTCCCTCGACGACGAGCGCTCGCTGACGATGTGGAGGTAAGCAAGTCCTGAAATTTTTGGTAGTGAAGAATCGCGTCCATACATCAAATTGTTAACACACGAGTATTAAGACATAGAATAACTCTTAAGGGTGTATAAAATCATCTAAAAAAATTCAGCTATCAAAGTGTAAATACATATAGACTTCCTTGAATATCAGAACCGTATGGTCTTCGAACGTGGTAATGCTCGCTGCTACTTCTTCTACGGCTTTTAATGTTTAATATTGCGTTTATATGCAATCCGTTGGTCAATATATGGATTGAGTGATTTGACTAATTCTTCTGGATCTAACTTTCCAGTTGATTTATCACTCCTTGTTGAACTATGTTTGAATACACAATGCGCCTTTTTGCATACAAACGGTGTGGTTTCCCAGAAACAGGGAGTACGGTCCCGCCGTTTCCCAATCAACATGTGCCGCTCCGTAATATGAAGATCTTCACCTCGGCCTTCCAACCACCTGTTGCACCCCACTTCGGGACCTAATGCTGATGGCTCATGGCGATATTGGCAGTTGCTATCATTTTTTTACAGGCACGGTCGTAGAAAAAGTAGCAATATATTTTTTTTTTTTTCTTCTTCTTTTTCCACAGGATGGTAGAAGATGTCTCTGCCACAAACCTGAAATAACGCATATTGAACTTGAAGTATCGAACAAAGACCTATAAAGTAATGGACGCGAAATGAGCTTATTTTCATCCATACTGGATTGCATGCAAACGTTCATAAAAAAAAAAAAAAAAAAAAAAAAAAAAAAAAAAAAATATTCTGTGCATTTGCATTTGCCTATTTCATACATTTTGGTCTCGTCTGCTCCCACTCGTCTATTATTTACACCATTTTATCCAAGTGCGCTCTTTCTTTATCCCTATTAAATTCAATTTTATTACTATTTGGACTCTAGAAATCAGAGCCTGAGTTCGTTTTGCCAAATCATTCTAGGCCCCATATATTGGGCCAAACTATTCTGCACTATTTACAGGTTTATCTGACTCCTTCCTCAATTCCTCATTAAAGCTAACGCGACCAACTTTTAGCTCTTTTCATGATGTTAATTTTCTTTTCTCCTCCCAATACTCTTAAAACACTTTGGTGATCAATCCCCTACAATCCCTTTCATAATTTATCATTCGACTCGCATAAGTATTAAAAATCGAAATTTTCATTCACGCCGTTTCATTCACAATTTGTTCATTCATAAAGTACTATAAATCCAAAACGCGAATACATTCACACATAAATCAGGCACTCGCGCATTCCCGCACGGACTAACACACTTGTAGCATTTAACTATTTCACAGACATCGTTCTTCCCCACGTTCTTCCACTTGCTCACGTTCCCTTCTTCATTGATTGATGAATTGCTCATGTCGTTTCCGTTACCGCTTTGCAAACTTGGTAACGAGTTGGCAACGTAAGCGAAGGATCGACCACCTTTGGAATTGGTTTACTCTCAGGGCTAATTCCTTTTCAATGCGATGCAAATCGAAACGAACCTCATATGCGATTAGATTGATGGCAATACCCGAAGGTACGAAACGCCCTGAACGGCCAATACGATGTGAGTAAGTCTCAGCCATACGTGAAAAATCGCAATTACTAGCAACATTCACAGCCTATGCGTCAATACCAAGTGTAAAAAGATCAGAGCAGACTAGATTTCTGCATAGCCCCTGTCGAAGCTCATGGAGAACACGATTTCTATGCGCCTGCGCCATGTTGGCATGGATATAGTAACAACAATAACCAAGTCCCGTGATCTTCTTAGCCAGCAATTCCACACGTCGCGTTGAATTGCAAAATATTATCGATTGGCTTATTTGCAACTTAGAGAATAACGCATTAAGACGATGCACTTTTTGCTTCAAATGTATGTACTTTTAATGATTGAAATGTTTTAGGCCAATATAAAATTAAATTTTCATCCCTGTATCCAATTTTAGAGCTTGTTTAAGTATTTCGTATGTGGAAAATGAAACAGCTACCATGGGTGTTGCTCTTAAATAGTTAATTGACATTCCTCAATATAATCCTCGAACGATACCGTTTTCACGGTAAATTAACGTTAATGTTTGCATCATTCCCATCCCCAAATTTTGTTGTATCTGGGCTCATCGTTGCGAGTTGCATTCTTCTTCTAGTAACATCCAAGTGATATGAAATTGATCGCGCACCAGCTCCAGCTAAGCCACCACATACCAGTTTTACAGGTATATGTAATACAAGGCCACCAGTATTCCTTTCGCATTTATTGCATGCGTACTTTGGCAAATACTTCATGCAAAAAAAAAAAAAAAAAAATTTAAACATCTCGAAACAGTAGAATGACAGCCCGGCATACGGGACCATGTCTGTTAAAGTAGGAAAAAAAAACCCTCTGTAAAGTGCACGTATTCCGCCTTCATTGCGGAACATTTCCGAAGCACGCTGCAAAATTTCAGTGTATTTGTGTTCTCCCATTACTTGAAATGCTAAACGAGCCCGAATTGTATCTAGCGGATATGCCAATGTAACAGCCGTCAGTCCTGCACAAGCTCCTACTATAAATTTATCCGCGTGTACTACAAACTTTTAAATGTAGTTCAAACTGCGATAAGTACTTCTTGTATATTTCAAAGGATGTGAACTGCGTGGCTGCGTACGGAAATATCCTAATCATCTGTGCTCCATTGCCTTTATACAATGCCAAAATGATTCCTTCAATATTATGTGCCTGAGACCACTAAACACCCCTAAATGTTCGTAATGAGAGGAATGTGCTTGAAGTAAGATTTTTATCCTATCTAATGGCGCTACAGCAGTTTTAGAACACATCCCAGCAATTCCCTCAGCCAGAAGATTTTTCAGAACGGTTCATAGTTGCGAAAAGATTCAGCGGAAATAACCATTGTGGATTGATAAATGTCTATTTTCCACAAATTAAGTCTGGCTAAAGTTTCACAGGAAATACTATTACTAACATTTCATGAAGAAACAATATAAAGAAAGCCGATAAACTGTCGGTTAAGCTCAAATTTATTTTAAGCACGTTTAGGAAGTTCGATCCAATGTTTTCATTAATTCAGTTCGAGATCACGTAGCAGATCGGGATAAACAACAGTAATACACGCTTTATTGTCGCGGCTTACGACGAGCATCACCTTGGCGTTTCTAATAAATCCAATAACCACTAACGAATAGCGATACTCCCCTTTCAACGTAGTAAAACCCATACTAAATGCACAAAGTCTTCACTGATTCCATTTGCTCTATGTTGCACACTTTCCTGTCTTCGTCGTCCCTTCGAATCGCTTACGAAACATAATTTGTGTCGCTGGCGGATTCGCACGCGTAGATTCATTAACTGACCCGAGCAATCTCTGGACACGCACAAAACTACCATTAACTGTCCTATACACTCGCACAACTCCAATTATCCAACTGTTGCCTCGAGTCTTTGCTAAATTGCGTTTTTGTCTCTGACTTGAAGCTTACATGAACAAAAGATTTTTCCACAGAACTTCATAGCAATAACAATCCACCAAAAAGTCCCTTTTCTTTTTAGTTCGAAAAGGAATTTTCTTGCAGTCAACGAGATGGGTCGATTTGCTCGATTACGGGGATGCAATAAGTACCGGTTTTCCCAGTACCGTTTTTCGCTCGTGCTAACATATCTTTACCACTTAAAGCAATTGGTATAGCCGCCTTTTGCATAGGCGACGGTTTCTTAAACTTTTCACTCATTCACCAAAACAAAGAAAAAATATAGTCCTTAAAGAAATAATATGAATTTACTCACGTTTCTTAGCACGTCACCCTCGTCAACCATCCAACCATATTCCTCCAAGGACCACCACGAGCACACAAATCACTTGTTGGCACTGTATCGAATCCGTCTTATCTACGGAGCGGTTTATGGGAAACTGTCCCCTGAAAACATCTTCGAGGCAAACGCAATAACCTCGCTCGTACCATATGGAAATAAAAGTGCCATCTATGTGTGAACATGCGGTGGTGATAATGCACACTCATTTCGGTTATTTTTAAAATTCGAAATTGTTTATTTTTTTGTAGATTCGATTAAGTTTTCAATTGAAAGCAATTTATGTTTATAATTATTAGGCGTAATTAAGGCGGAAATAAATCGAAAGAATAGGACAGGCACGCGTTAATTACCCACAAACAAAACAATTTTTAATTAATATTATGGTTGGAAAGGGTAAAATTTGACAAATTTTGTGGGGTTTAAATGATACAATGATTTTATCGTTCCTATAATTTAAGGGGTTAACCGTTTCGTTCTAAGCATTTGCATACCGCATTACACCCAATTAGTTAAATTATGTTCAAAAGATATTGTAATAAAATCACTACACATTAAAACAGTTTTAGAATTTTGTTTCCCGGGTGTTAAGTACAAAAGAAATTTTTCCCTTTAATTATTTTTCATGCGAGAGAAAAAAAAAACGAGTGTCGCGATGAGGAAGGTGACTGAAGGGTTACTCCTTGTTGAATTGAGTTGGTGCGGTGTGCCTGTGTCAGCGCTGCTTTTAGAGCCATAGCTCCTAGATTACTACAATCTCGTACGCCTAGAAGAAAACCTCTTGTAAGTTCCATAAACAAACAAAAAAGAATAACATTTGCAAAAGCATATATTGACAATCCAATAACGTTTTGGGATAATGTTTTATTTTCGGATGAGTCTAAATTTTGTATATTTGGTGTAAATGGGCATAAGAGGGTCTGGCGAAAAGTAGGAGAAGCATTTAATCCCAAGAACACTATTAAAACAGTAAAACATGGAGGCGGTGGTGTTATGGTTTGGGGTTGCATGGCTGCTGCTGGAGTTGGAAATCTGACATTCATCGAAAATACTATGGATCAGAACTCTTATTTAGAGATTCTACGAAACAACATGAAACAAAGTGCAGCCAAATTAGGTATGCGAGAAGATTTCTTGTTTCAACAGGACAATGACCCTAAGCAAACTGCGCATAAAGTTCGAATGTGGCTATTGTACAATACTCGCATGCTTGCTACACCGCCTCAAAGCCCTGATTTGAACCCTATAGAGCATCTTTGGAATGAGCTTGAGACAAAAATCCGAAAAAGAGTGATATCAAGCAAGGCGCAGCTTAAGGATGTTATATTGGAGGAGTGGGCCAGAATCAGCAGCGAATTTACTAAAAAATTGGTATATTCTATGCCTAAAAGACTGAAGTCAGTAATTCAGATGAAAGGATATCCGACAAAATATTAAGAAAAGTATAATTCAAATAACTATGCAAGACTATAATTACAATTTGTATCATTTTTCTTTAGGTGTACCATGACTTTTGTGGACTTCATTCATTGACTTTCCAACACATCATATGTAATAATATATTAATACGACAGAATTTTCGTTTTGTTTTACATGAATTTAAAGTGTAATGATTATAGTTGAAGTAATACCAAAAAAAATTTTATCACTATAGGTTTTTTAAATAAAAATATCAAACAATTTTCATGATATTTATCACTGTACCTTGACTTTTGTGGAAGACTGTATATATATATATATATATATACAGAGGTGGCCAAAAGTGATCGGACAATACAAGAAACAAGCAATAAAATACTTTTACGAGCATAAGCTTTGAAATGAAATAAAAATTTTTCCCTTATATAAAAGTCACTTGTATTCTCAATTAATTGCACAAAAAAATAAAACAGAAATAAAAAGAATTTCACAAGAAAATTAGCAACTAATTCAAATTCACATTGCATCAAGTGGACAAAAGTAATCGGACGTTCAATTGTAATACTTTTCTTTCTGATGATTCCATTAGAACATAGGCTTTTAATATCTAGTTGCGTATCCTTTTTGTTTTATAACTTCTGTTAACCTATTGGGCATAGACTGTACCAACTTACGGGTAACGTCCGGAGTAATGTTGTCCCATTCTTCTAATAACACCGTCTTCAGTTGACTTTTATTAGTAATGTGATGGTTCCTTATTTTATTATCCAGATGATCCCAAAGATGTTCGATGGGATTTAGGTCTGGGGATTGCGGTGGTGTTTTTAATTGACCAGGAGTGTTGAAAAGGAGCCACATACGAAGATCATGAGCTGTATGCTTTGGGTCATTATCTTGCTGGAACAAATAATGACCATCAAGGCCCAATTTTTGTGCACTTTTTTTCAAATTTTCTTTCAAAATCGACAAGTAACCTAGTTTGTCCATAGGTTCGTCAATGAAAACAAGTTCTCCTACACCGTTGGCAGCCATGCAACCCCAGACCATTACACAGCCACCTCCGTGTTTTACTGTATGTTGAATGTTTTTGGGATGAAGCTCACTATTTTGAGTTCTCCACACCAACAACCTGCCGTCGGAGTGGTAGATATTAAACTTACTCTCATCAGAGAATATTATACGAGTCCAAAAGTCGAGCGGCTTGCTTTTAAATTCTTTTGCAAAGCATAATCTTTTCTTCTTATTAACTTTGCTAATTAGTGGTTTCTTTCGAGGTACTCTCGCTTGATAACCAGCACGGCTGAGAGCTCTACGAATAGTCCGGGCACTAACATTGGTACCATTTACATCTGCTAATTGATCCCTAATACTTCTGGACGTTGTAGTCGGATTCTTTTTAACAATTCTTAAGATTTTTCGTGCGTCTGTCTCTGTTAGTTTACATGGTCGACCACTCCTAATTTCGTTTTCCACCTGATTATTTTTTCTGAACCGTTTCACGATATCGAAAACTGTCGAACGACTTCTTCCAATTATTTTTGATATTTCAGAAAAGGATTTATTCTCTTTATACAACTTTATTATAACTTTTCTTTCATGTATACAGGTTTCTTTGCGATTCTTAGCCATGTTTAACTTTCTTCACTTAAAACTGACAAGTAAATGACTGATATCAGAAAAACACATATCAACATATAATTAGGGGAATTCCCTTTTAAACTCGGAAATGAAAAGAAAAGAATTGCTCCAAACTTCAATGACTAATTTCACACTTTTCAAAATGTCCGATTACTTTTGTCCACTTGATGCAATGTGAATTTGAATTAGTTGTTAATTTTCTTGCGAAAATCTTTTTATTTCTGTTTTATTTTTTTGTGCAATTAATTGAGAATACAAGTAACTTTTATATAAGGGAAAAATTTTTATTTCATTTCAAAGCTTATGCTCGTAAAAGTATTTTATTGCTTGTTTCTTGTATTGTCCGATCACTTTGGCGACCTCTGTATATATATATATATATATATATATATATATATATATATATATATATATATATATATATATATATATATATATATATATATATATATATATATATACATATCTATATATATATATATATATATATATATATATATATATATATATATATATACATATATCTATATATATATATATATATATATATATATATATATATATATATATATATATATATATATATATATATATATATATATATATATATATTTATATATATATATATATATATATATATATATCTATATTTATATATATATATATATATATATATATATATATATATATATGTATATATATATATATATATCTATAGATATATATACATATATATATCTATATATATATATATATATATATATATATATATATATATATATCTTTATATATATATATATATATATATATATATATATATATATCTTTATATATATATATATATATATCTATATATATATATATATAAATCTATACATATATCTATATATATATCTATATATATGTGTATATATATATATATCTATATATATATACAGTCTTCCACAAAAGTCAAGGTACAGAGAATCGGTAACTGAAAATTGTATTACTGAATCAATATTTTTATTTGAAAACCAAAAGTTATGAAATGGTAATAATACGAGTTCTGTTGAATTTAAGTTTTCATAAATTTAAAGGGATTCGGCAATAATGATCATGGAAGACAATAATTTTTTGTTGGCAATGTCTCTTTTCTACTCCACAAAAGTCTTGGTACAGTTGCAGAAAATGCCCTGTTATTTGTAAAAAGGGGAATCCCCCAAGTACATATTATCAGAGTGAGTTAACAACCGTAGGCCGCTGTCTTTAATATCGCGTCCGTATTCGTGGTGTATCTTTTATTTAATAAAATTTTTAAAAAATGAGTCGAAAGGAGTTGAGTATTAAGGAGCGTGAAATAATTATTAATCTGCATTCAAATCAGAGCAAATCATATTCTGAAATAGCTGAACTAGTGTTGCGAAGTCGGTCAACCATTCAAAAAGTGATAAATCGATTTAAGAAGGAAAATAGAGTGGAAAATGTGCCCCGAACAGGTCGTCCATCTAAACTAAGTGCAAAGGACAAGAGAAAAATTTCGCGAATGGTAAAACAAGATCCATTTCTAAGCTGTAGAAAAATCTGCGATGTTCTTGGAATTAATGATAAGAAGGAGGTTAGCGCAGAAACTGTGCGTAGAGCTGTCGTAGAAGCTGGATTTTCATCTCGTACGCCTAGAAGAAAACCTCTTGTAAGTTCCATAAACAAACAAAAAAGAATAACATTTGCAAAAGCATATATTGACAAACCAATAACGTTTTGGGATAATGTTTTATTTTCGGATGAGTCTAAATTTTGTATATTTGGTGTAAATGGGCATAAGAGGGTCTGGCGAAAATAAGGAGAAGCATTTAATCCCAAGAACACTATTAAAACAGTAAAACATGGAGGCGGTGGTGTTATGGTTTGGGGTTGCATGGCTGCTGCTGGAGTTGGAAATCTGACATTCATCGAAAATACTATGGATCAGAACTCTTATTTAGAGATTCTACGAAACAACATGAAACAAAGTGCAGCCAAATTAGGTATGCGAGAAGATTTCTTGTTTCAACAGGACAATGACCCTAAGCACACTGCGCATAAAGTTCGAATGTGGCTATTGTACAATACTCGCATGCTTGCTACACCGCCTCAAAGCCCTGATTTGAACCCTATAGAGCATCTTTGGAATGAGCTTGAGACAAAAATCGGAAAAAGAGTGATATCAAGCAAGGCGCAGCTTAAGGATGTTATATTGGAGGAGTGGGCCAGAATCAGCAGCGAATTTACTAAAAAATTGGTATATTCTATGCCTAAAAGACTGAAGTCAGCAATTCAGATGAAAGGATATCCGACAAAATATTAAGAAAAGTATAATTCAAATAACTATGCAAGACTATAATTACAATTTGTATCATTTTTCTTTAGGTGTACCATGACTTTTGTGGACTTCATTCATTGACTTTCCAACACATCATATGTAATAATATATTAATACGACAGAATTTGCGTTTTGTTTTACATGAATTTAAAGTGTAATGATTATAGTTGAAGTAATACCAAAAAAATTTTATCACTATAGGTTTTTTAAATAAAAATATCAAACAATTTTCATGATATTTATCACTGTACCTTGACTTTTGTGGAAGACTGTATATATCTATTATATATATATATATATATATATATATATATATATACATCTATATATAGGTATATATATATATATATATATATATACAGGTATATATATATATATATATATATATATATATATATATATATATATATACAGGTATATATATATATATATATATATACAGGTATATATATATATATATATATATATATATATATATATATATATATATATATATATACAGGTATATATATATATATATATATATATATATATATATATATATATATATATATATATATATATAAATATGTATAGATAGATCTATATATATATATATATATATATATATATATATATATATATATATATATATATATATATATATATATATATATATATATATGTAATGTGACGCCTACGCCCGGGAATCGAAGTGATTCCGATCCCGAACCCTTGCAACCGGCCAGATGGATATGTCCTCGAAGTGCCAGCGGACTTCATCTGTCGTGCGGATATCGTTGCGCAGAAAATATTTTTTTTCTGTCCAAATATTTAGATCTGTGGATATAAATATTCGAAATATAGAATTAATCCAAACCCCGGCACATTTCGAGACATAGCCATCTGGAAATGCCCCTCCACCGTGGCCATCGAGAAAACTATGCCACTGGCGACAACTGGAGAGGCACATTGCCGCCATATGGCGTGCCATTCCACACACAGCTGTTTTGTCCGATGTGACAACCGGTGGATTTGACAGCCACATGGAGGTGATGGCGTTCAGTATACTTTGATTTGGACAGATGTCAGTGAATTTGGCGCCTCTTGTTGGACGTAAAATCCGAGAATTGTGTATGAAAATAACGGTTCATGGTAATTGCAGCTATTGTACGGACATTGGTTAATCGTTTGGCTAAGTAACAGCAATAAGAAAGTTGAGTGATGAAAAACGATTGAGTTCATCGCCCCATGAATCGGATTGCTGACACGCAGAAGGAAACGCAAACTTAGTTTGGATTCGCCGAAAACACTGAAGGGAAGTTTTTTTGAGACAGCATCAGGCATTCAGCTTGTCTGGCGAGAGGGACTTCTTCATTCCAAGACGGTCGTCGGCTGCCGAACCAAACAGTTCCTGCTGGATCGGCTCACAGCTGATGGTCGAAGCATTCCTGGAAGGAGTGAACCATTTGGGCTGTTCGTGTATAGGAAGGATTTGGATGAAAACTCAAGGAGGCGGTGGAGGATCATATTTGCCAGCTAAGTATCAGTATTAAGTATAAGAAATGACGCCATTTTACGTGCAAGTGCTGTCAAACTCAAGTCGCCGCTAATTTATTTCCGTGGGATATCGATGATAAACAGATTAAAAGTTTTGGAAAGATAAGTTAAAGAGTGTTGCTTTGCACTCTGATAACTATTCTTCAAAATGCTTGTTGTAGTTCTTGGGGACTTGCACATTCCACATCGATGTAGTAGCCTGCCGTCAAAATTTAAAAAGCTATTGGTTCCTGGGCGCATACATCATATCTTATGTACCGGCAATTTATGCACGAAAGAATCATATGATTATCTGAAAACGCTGTCAAATGATGTGCACATAGTTCGTGGTGATTTTGATGAGAATCTCAACTATCCTGAGCATAAGGTGGTGACAGCTGAACAGTTTCGGATCGGTTTATCACATGGTCATCAGATAAGCATCGTTAATGGTCCATATTCGATGTTATGTTAACCTCAAGAAGCCGACTAATACATACGAATCTTAATCATTTTCACTTTTAAATTAATTTGATATCGATAAATTAGTATAACTAAAATTTAATCACCTACTGGACATCCATGATTGCCTAGTTGTTTGATTAGTATTGGTGTCAGTTCTGCAGACCGGGTCAAGTATCAATATTCATTGGGCAGTGTTTATATTTCGCCCGTCGTATTTTACCGACTGAAAGCGAAAGTATATATTTGATTCTTTGAGAATAAAACCATTCCTCAAAGATTTCATTTCCAAAGCAAGTTTCCGGCGGTCCAATCGTTCGGCGCCGCATATCATGGAAGTTCCTGATTTGTATTACAGTCGTGATGAATATGTTGAAACGGCTTCGGGTAATAAAGTACTGATTTTTCGACAAATCTTTAATTTCGAATTTTATTCAAGTATCACAAAGAGATATACTTTTATCAAACAAAACAGAAAACACACTAGGAAATTATTAAATACACTTGAAAATTAAAACGATAAAACGACCGTTTTTGTTTAAAAAAAAAAGTTACTATAAAAAGCAGCCTCGTTGTTTGCTTCTCCATTTTCAAGATTTGTCATCATTCACATGCTAGCCTTAAAAATATTTCTCATTTACATCCTAACTATAAGTTGAAGTAGTACGCTATGACCTGACTTGTTGGTATCTCAAACTTATAACTAAATTCAGACTCTTAATTAATTCTGTTTTCACAATATTTATGGCAATTTGAGTTTGTGAACTCTTAAAAGTGTACTATTCTAGACTGTTCTATGAATTTATCTTCTATAATTATAATAAAGCCCCTTTTAAAGTTGCAAGGCCTTGCAAATTTAGTTTTAACTTTTGTTGTCACACTTTGTCGTTCTATAAAGTAAATTGAATCACTGGAAACTTTGCACTTCTGAGTATCGAGAGATTAATATTTCAAATTATAAAAGCTATTCTATCTTACACTGTGATAATAAATCACAAATTAGTTTACATCTTATTTTGCATGATTCAAATAAAAATAAATTTACTTGATTCAAACAAGAAGATAATTGTTCAAATGGACTCTTCCGAATAAAGTGGATACGTTGCGAAATTTTTGCTTAGAAACTTTTTATATTGTGCAAGTATTTCTTTACAACTCTTGATTTGGTTGAAAAATTCATCGTTCACTTATTTCTAAAGACATATTTAGAGCAATTTTAAGGAGTATGCTCAAGGATTGGGGATTTTTGATTCAATAAGTTGTTAATTTAGTTGATGTTGAAATTATCTTGAGCTAAACGTTAAGTTTATTTTAGCCCCAGCTAAGCATTAGGAAACTTAGAAAAAAAATATGAATATTTTGTATCTATTAAAGCAGATTTGAAGACGAATGTAAAGAAATCTTACTACGAAAATAATTATCTTAAATCAGGCCAGTGTAAACTATATTGAAAATAAATGCGAATGACCATTCGTAGTGAGAAAATTGTATCTTAGACGTGAGACAAATATTTAATATTATACGAATTAGAATACTTTACCCTAGTTATTCCCTATATGTTTTGGTTCAATATCTTTGTATTATTAAAAATGAATTGCTAAAACGTTAACCACGACTTTCCTTTTCAGTGGCTCGCTCTTTTTCAGGGGGAACAGAGAGTGTAAGGTAGGTATGCCGTCGCGAGGGTAGGGTTTCGACAAATCCGCTGAGGTCGGTTTCGCGTCGCGCGCGGTACGCGGTACCTTTGATTGTTTCGTCATTTCTTTAGAGTAGGTTTCGTCGGGTTAATTTAAAGTAGCATACTTTTCGGTACCGCGTCGGAAATTCGGGAACGCGAAACGAAAATTAGATTTTTGTACTTTGACTGGTAATAGAAGAAAAATACGGAGTAACGTAAAGTAGGTTTCTTCTCCGTATGGTTTTGTTTTTTTTTGTAACGCGTTTTGAAAACGGGCGTGTTCAGGTGGCTGAAAATATTGTAATTGAGCGTAACCCATTCGGAGACCCGCGACCGAAATCCTCTCCGAACTAGCTGGCCGACAAGCAGTCACCGCGTGAATGGGTTACGGTGCACGGATTGGTTGACCTGTTGGTACCATCCGTTGGCACTACTCAGACTTAACGTCTAGAACCGATGAGAGGTCGGTTCCGCGTTCGAACTTGAAAAGTTAAAAATCATTACAAATGGCGCCCAACGTGGGGCCCAAAAACATCCTAAGGGGGAAAGAACTTCGCGTCTTCTGACGAGTTGGTCCTTTACGGAGGATGTAAGGTACTTTGGTACTCGAGTCCCACTATCAGGAGCAGTGGAATTGTGTGATACACATTAGAAGTCGCTTCACGTGAGTTGTAGCTTCCGCTCTCCTTTGTTTGATTTTTTTTTTTCGCGACAAAATCCTTCCGATGTGTTGTCCCAGGTTAACCCCTGTAAGGACCTTCTATTTTCTTGATGGAACTGCCAGTCTGATGGGTTTACCTATCAGCATGGACTCTCAAGAAAATAGAAGGCTACCTTGCCTTTATGTCGCGGAAGGATTCTAATTATTTCGTATGCGTGATAGACGAGTGGTATCGGTTCAACGTTCGGTGGCGTATGCTGGAGTTGCGAAGCCCGGAATGCTTCCACGCGTTGGGAGTTTTGACCGCGTACTAAGCTGTTACGGTAGCTATACCACTTGTCTCGTCGAGTCATTTAACGTAGATTAGAAACGGTTTGTAATGTATGTGGGTATGGGGTTAAATTTCGTAAATCGACCAAAAGCACCCTTTCTTCGGCAGATTACCACGCACTCTCATTTCCCGTTGGAGGAGTCGACCACTGGAAAGGAAAGTGTGAATTCAAATAAATCTTTTTTTTTTTTCTATACCTTCTATATCTAGCTCGCCACTATCGGCCACTATAGTACCTATAAGTCTTATATATACACATATATTAGGGATATAGTCAGGTTTTAGGAGTTATTTTAGGAGTTATTTTAGGAGTTATTTTAGGAGTTATCTTAGGAGTTATCTTATATCATATATTTTAATTTATTTTTTTTTTTCTTCTCAGCACTATTAACATCACCCAGATTAAACAGAACCCACACGAAATGGCAACGAAGCGGACTCCCGATAAGCGGTGGACCCGGTCCAAAACGGTCCAACCCGCGTATTGCGGAATCTGTTTCGAGGACGTAGTGGAGGGGGTACACAGCGTGCGGTTGGATTGTGGACATCTATTCCACCGTGCCTGTGTCCAACAGCTCCTCCTCACGTCCGAGCTGTGTCCCTTATGCCGGCGACCCATCGAGCGGACCGCCCTAGACGTCCCCCTCGGAACGCCCCTACCAACGCGTGGAGCAGTGGCGAAAGGGGTTCCAGAGGCCGAACAGTCCCAACCACTCTTAGACCTGCAAGGAGCAGTAGGCGGTGAAGTTCCGGCCGCAAGTGTCGTGTCCGAGGTGACACCCATGCCGTCCGCCCACTCCATTGACACCCTCGTGGCGTTGATGAGGGATATGTCGGAGAGGATTGGCAACCTGGAGGGAAAGCTCCAGAATCTCCCTATGAGCCAACCACCCAGTCGCGTGAGAACTCCGCTTGGCTGGGAGCCCAATCCCAGTGTGGCGATGCCCCACTCCCGACAATCCGAGCAATGGATCCCACCTCCAAGGAACTCAGGAATGGATCCCAGAGCTCCCGAATATAGACCACGACACAGTACCGGACCTCCGTTGGTACCTCTAGCCCCCGAGGCAGTACAGTACAACAGGTCAACAGAGGATGTGATTCCCCCCGGGAACGCATTGACACTTTTTCGAGACCCGACGCCTCATATCATGGAGAGTTGGCGCCTGAACTTTACAGGGTTCAACGATATGATATCGGCGGACCGGTTCCTTTTCCGGATTCAGGCGTTGGTATCCAGCACCCTGGGAGGTGATTCCTCGGCCTTCCTCCGGCATGCACATCTTTTGTTCAGCGGCGACGCTGCCGACTGGTACTGGAGCTTTAAAGAATCAACGCCACGTCCCACTTGGCACTCTTTCAGTGCAGCCTTCCGCAATCGATTTGAGGATGGCTTCACTGAGAGAGAGCTAAGGGAGCAAATAAAGAAACGGAAACAAGGCGCTCACGAACCGTTCGACCAGTACTACACCAGTATAGTGAGATTGAGCACTCGCTTGCGAAATACCATGCCCGAGGACGAACTGGTAGAAATTATCAGAGAGAACATGCGCTGGGATCTCCAGAACAGCCTTCTACATTTTCCCATCAACACCATACAGGGATTGCGCCTCCATGCCCGTAGACAAGAACACTTGGATGAGCGACGAGGTACCTTCCGTCCACAACCTCGCATAACGGGACCAAATCCCCGAAATCATCACACCGCGGAGTTGATGGCAGCAGACCACCTGCTTGCTGATCCAGTACCAGTACCGAGGAGCGGAGCACCACCGGAGCTTGAGGACCCAGCCTTGATTGATCGACCCTCCCTTGAAGCAATTACAAGCCCGACGGTCTGTTGGAACTGCCGACAACCGGGACATCGGTTCTATGCATGTCCAGCGGAGCCGACGCTTTTCTGCTACCGATGCGGGAAGGCCGACAAATACGCACCTGACTGTACTAATTGCAAAGGACGAAAAAACTTGCCACCGAGTGCCGCGACCACCCGTCGGCACTCCTAAACCCCGGACGAACCAATTTTGACCCTATCACTAGCTATGACCAAGCTCCCAACATGACTCCAACTCTGCTGACTCGCACCGCTAACCACAGTTCTCCCGAAGTTCCACAACCGACGCCGTCCTTCGCCGAGGCCAACGCGCAGGGAAATGATAGCGAGGCGAAAGTTCCTTGGCATGTAAAACCTTTTCATGTCAGGCTGCGGAATTATTTGGCTACTCGACAGCGCATCTTCCATGAGGAATTGGCCACAACTGTCCCACCGCGAAGCAAGCGAGCCACGCGTCGGATGCGGAGCTTCTGGAGAAAAGTCAGGCAGTCGAGGAAAGTGTTGAAGGACATATACTTAGACGAATTATTGAGGGATGATGTTCGGCCATATGCGTCAGTACACCTCCTGCAAAAACGAGTATCAGGCTTAGTCGATACGGGAGCCAGTGTGAATTGCATATCTGCCGCGGACCAAATCCGTCATTTCACCTCCTGGTTAAGCACGGCGGACGGAACTCGTCATTCTGTAGTGGGAAAAATTATGACGGATGTCACCTTTAAAGGAGTAACTAAACCTATGGAATTTTTCATCATACCTCAGTTAACCCAGAATCTTTATTTAGGAATGGATTTCGTTCGAAAATTTAACTTGGCCCCGGCACTATTTTCCGGTTCGACCCTGGAGTCCGTCACCACCGTTCCTGACCAATCTCAACCCACTAACTTACTACGACATACTCTGGATGTAAATCAGCAACTGCGTCTAGACTCGGCTATATCGGCTTTTCCATCGCATGAGAAAGAAGGTCTCGGGCGGACTGCCCTGGTGTTCCACGCGATAGTCGTGGGGGATGCTAAACCCATAAAACAGAGACATTTCGCCATATCTCCGGCGAAGGAAAAATCGTTATATGCCGAAGTGGATCGAATGCTAGCATTAGGCGTAATCGAAGAATCACAGAGCGCGTGGGCTTCCCCAGTCACCTTAGTTGTCAAGCCGAACAAGGTCCGGTTATGCTTAGATGCCAGACGCTTGAACGCCGTCACAGTCAAGGACGCATACCCTCTACCGTTGATCGAAGGCATTTTGAGTCGGTTGCCTAAAGCCCATTTCATCACGAGCTTAGACCTCAAGGACGCCTTCTGGCAAATTCCTTTAGACCCCAGTTCAAAGGAGAAAACAGCCTTCACAGTCCCAGGTCGGCCCCTATACCAATTCGTGACCATGCCATTCGGATTGTGCAATGCCCCCCAAACAATGACGCGCCTTATGGATAAGGTGATACCACCTCATTTGCGGCACCAAGTTTTCGTTTACTTGGACGATCTGTTGCTTATAACCGAGACCTTTGACGAACACATCAACCTGCTTCAGGAGGTGGCTCTACACATCCGGAGGGCAAGATTAACCATCAACATAAGGAAGAGTCAGTTCGTGATGACGGAGGTGAAGTATTTAGGTCACATCATTGGGCATGCCCACTTCAAGACCGATCCGGAAAAGACTCAAGCGATTGACGTTTTTCCATTACCCAAGACCACCAAGCAATTACGCCGATTCTTAGGTTTATGCGGATGGTACCAGCGTTTTGTACGTGACTATGCCACCATTACCACTCCTTTGACCGACATGCTGCGTAAGGGACGTAAATTCGTCTGGGAAGAGCCCAGCTTGCGAGCCTTTGAAGAGCTAAAGAAGAGTCTGACTACAGCCCCCGTACTGCACAGCCCGGACTTTGACAAACCGTTCTCAATCCATTGTGACGCGAGTCAACATGGGGTGGGAGCAGTCTTAGTCCAGGTTGCACAAGACGGCGAGGAGAGACCTATAGCCTTCATGTCTCACAAGTTGAACCCAGCCCAGCGAAATTACACGGTCTCCGAGCAGGAATGTTTAGCGGCGGTGTTGGCAGTGAAACGCTTCCGAGCCTATGTGGAGGGACACACCTTTGAAATCGTTACGGATCACGCTTCTCTGAAATGGCTAATGAGCCAGACTGATCTCAACGGCAGATTGGCCAGGTGGGCACTGAAACTACAGGCATTTGACTTCACAATCCGCCACCGAAAAGGTAGCCAGCATGTAGTCCCCGACACCCTATCCAGAATGTTCGCCCCTGAAGGAGCCGAGTTGGTCCAAGAGGACGACAGCCCCCAATTGATCGATCTGGACCATCCTGCCTTCAAGTCAGCAACCTACACACAACTGATTCACACTATCCAGAATCAACTGCCCCAGCTTCCTGAACTGCGGTTGACGGATGGATTTATTTATAAGCGGATGGGACACGCATCCGGAGACCCCATACAAGAGGAAGAACAGTGGAAGTTGTGGGTGCCCGAAGAATTAACCACTGATCTTATCAGACGGGCCCATGACCACCCATCAAGTGCGCACGGCGGATACGGTCGTACACTTAGGCGGTTGAAAACCTGCTTCTTTTGGCCTAAGATGGCACAACAGATAAAAGCGTACGTAGCCTCCTGTGAGCTATGCAAGTGCACTAAAGCGCCCAACACCATTCTTCGGCCTCCCATGGGTAAGGTTGAGGTCCCCGAACGCGTGTTCCAGCGCTTGTACATTGATCTTATCGGTCCTTACCCTCGATCTGCTTCTGGTCACACGGGAGCTGTCGTGGTCCTGGACCAGCTCTCTAAATTCCCTATCATAGAACCACTACGTAACATGCACACTGGACCTATAATCAGCTTCTTGGAGAACCGAGTCTTTCACATGTTTGGAGTTCCGGAGAAACTTGTCTCCGACAATGGGGTCCAGTTCACCTCCAGCAAGTTCCGAGACCTAATGTCCAAATACGGCATCATCCACCAACGAACTGCCGTCTATTCACCACAAGCCAACGCATCCGAACGACTGAATCGTACGCTCATAGCGGCCATCCGCGCCTATGTCCACCCGAATCAGAAGGACTGGGATCGCAAATTGTCCGCCATCACTAGTGCGCTGCGCTCGTCGTACCACGCCACTACCGGCATTTCGCCGTATTTCGCAGTGTTCGGCCAGTACATGCTCTGTCATGGGAGCGCTTACCGGCTATTGCGGCAACTGAAATCGCTAGAGGACCCAATCGTGGTTCTGGAACCGCATGAAAAGCTCCAACTTCTGCGAGATCAACTGCGGGAGAAGATTGAAGAAAGTAGACGGATGGGAGAGGAGCGGTACAACTTGCGATCTCATCCTTCTGGCTTTAAGGTAGGCGACGAGATATATCGTCGAAACTTCCGGCAGAGCGATGCCACCCGACATTACAATGCCAAACTAGACAAGAAATTCGTGAAATGTCGAGTCCTACAAGTAATAAGCCCCACCCGATACCTCATCGCGGACATGACTGGTAAAACCCTGGGAATTTACCACGCAAAAGACCTTAGACGATGAAGTGCAACTATTTCCCACGAAAAAAACTTGGCTTACCCCAATCTCTGCCTAGACGAAGGCCTCCGAATAACACCTGACTCCCTACTATATAGTCACTGTCGAGTCTCCACGAACATGGGTGTAGCCTATTCCTCGGAACCGACCTTCGACCCGCCACGGCCCTAACCAAGACCTTATATATAGGAGACGGGATCGTAATTACTTCGATTTTGGGGGGGGGGAATGTGTAATGTGACGCCTACGCCCGGGAATCGAAGTGATTCCGATCCCGAACCCTTGCAACCGGCCAGATGGATATGTCCTCGAAGTGCCAGCGGACTTCATCTGTCGTGCGGATATCGTTGCGCAGAAAATATTTTTTTTCTGTCCAAATATTTAGATCTGTGGATATAAATATTCGAAATATAGAATTAATCCAAACCCCGGCACATTTCGAGACATAGCCATCTGGAAATGCCCCTCCACCGTGGCCATCGAGAAAACTATGCCACTGGCGACAACTGGAGAGGCACATTGCCGCCATATGGCGTGCCATTCCACACACAGCTGTTTTGTCCGATGTGACAACCGGTGGATTTGACAGCCACATGGAGGTGATGGCGTTCAGTATACTTTGATTTGGACAGATGTCAGTGAATTTGGCGCCTCTTGTTGGACGTAAAATCCGAGAACTGTGTATGAAAATAACGGTTCATTGTAATTGCAGCTATTGTACGGACATTGGTTAATCGTTTGGCTAAGTAACAGCAATAAGAAAGTTGAGTGATGAAAAACGATTAAGAGTTCATCGCCCCATGAATCGGATTGCTGACACGCAGAAGGAAACGCAAACTTAGTTTGGATTCGCCGAAAACACTGAAGGGAAGTTTTTTTGAGACAGCATCAGGCATTCAGCTTGTCTGGCGAGAGGGACTTCTTCGCTCCAAGACGGTCGTCGGCTGCCGAACCAAACAGTTCCTGCTGGATCGGCTCACAGCTGATGGTCGAAGCATTCCTGGAAGGAGTGAACCATTTGGGCTGTTCGTGTATAGGAAGGATTTGGATGAAAACTCAAGGAGGCGGTGGAGGATCATATTTGCCAGCTAAGTATCAGTATTAAGTATAAGAAATGACGCCATTTTACGGGCAAGTGCTGTCAAACTCAAGTCGCCGCTAATTTATTTCCGTGGGATATCGATGATAAACAGATTAAAAGTTTTGGAAAGATAAGTTAAAGAGTGTTGCTTTGCACTCTGATAACTATTCTTCAAAATGCTTGTTGTAGTTCTTGGGGACTTGCACATTCCACATCGATGTAGTAGCCTGCCGTCAAAATTTAAAAAGCTATTGGTTCCTGGGCGCATACATCATATCTTATGTACCGGCAATTTATGCACGAAAGAATCATATGATTATCTGAAAACGCTGGCAAATGATGTGCACATAGTTCGTGGTGATTTTGATGAGAATCTCAACTATCCTGAGCAAAAGGTGGTGACAGTTGAACAGTTTCGGATCGGTTTATCACATGGTCATCAGATAAGCATCGTTAATGGTCCATATTCGATGTTATGTTAACCTCAAGAAGCCGACTAATACATACGAATCTTAATCATTTTCACT